>JBAMMX010000003.1:25705227-26305227 GCA_037126225.1 Dillenia turbinata | reverse complement strand
AAACAGAAGTTAAGGAATATGCGTGAGATGCATGACAAGGATGTCGGTCATACATAGGTGGATCGATAGGATATAAGAAACTTCAATCCAGATTCCAAGTGGAAGAGACAATAGTGTATTGGACCTACTACATACATAAATCAAGATTTTGCCATAAGAATCTGCCATGTTATCTCTATATTATGCATCCCATGATATGCCTATTCATCACAAAAATGTCAAACTGCAATAAGAAATTTTTTTTCCAGCACAATCCGAACATAAGGTCACCAGAAATTCATGAGGTAACTTGTTCAATCTTTCTAGGTAATGCAATTTGTATAAATGGAATTTTGTCTATTATTATTAAGAGAAATCTCACCTTTGATAAAACCTGATTCTGAAGTTCAGTTATGTACAAAAAGGTGATAGATTTACTTTTATTAGCTTTTCTTCTAATTTTACATAGCTTGTAGTGTAAAGGGCAGAATTTATAACGTGCAAATTTAAATTACGACAGATTTTATGACCATCCACATCCTCCATTTTTTGTCACACCGGCCATTTCTTTAAAACCTTCCTCTCTCTCTCTCTGCTTTCTCCCCCAAATTTTTTAAACAAACTATTCGGGAATTTTTCACACTGTGTGAGACAAATTCTGATATAAACTGTACAAACTGTGATGTGACATTCAATTATTAATTTATATTTGTGCTACAGATTGTATTTTTCAACAAACTAATCGATTGGATAAAATTTGATTCATACACAGAGAATTAATTTTGTTTTATATCAAAACTCGATGTGGAGGTTAAGACCCAATCGCACAAGTCAGCAATAACATTAATCCTATGCATTAAGAACGCTAGATGAAAACAACAAAAGTAAAGGTGAATTACACTTGTCACCGGAAAAGTGAAAACGGGAATGATTTTTTCACCATCCCCCAAAAATCTCTCCTTTGGAGATTGGGAAAATTATTCCTGAGATTAGTGAAATCTATGACCCCACATTTAGCAAACTTTAGTTCCCATATATCTGTTTCCAAAAAAAAAAAAAAAATCTGAAAATTTTTCTCAAATAGATATCCCGATTGGCTCTAATAATGCCCACAAATGCATACGGCTTCTAATATGGGGTTTTGGTTTTTTGCATGAAAAAAATAAACAATTCAAAAAAAAAGTAATAATAAGAAAACCCCAGAAAAATTTCATGCCACAAATGGGAAATCTTTGAAATATGGAAACAATGATTTTGAAAACAGACCAAAATCGATTGGGGAAATGACTTAGCATGAAATTAAAGCGTACCTGGATGGGATGGATGATCAATGAGAGGGAGAGAGAGAGATCTGAAGAGGGAAGCGAGAGTGAATTGGAGAAGTTTATTCTTCTCTTTGGATGGGCTTTATAGTGTAGGCGAAGACAACAATGCTAGAGAGAGAGAGATTTGAAAACGATTTACTTCTGTCTTGTGGGTGTTTCTCTTTTTAAATTCCGATCCTGAAGAGAGGGAGGGGGGAGAGAGAGAGAGTGGGGTGTTGTCCGTAAGCTTGTTCTGGGATTGTTGCTTTCCCGCCGGGAAGCCTGCATTAACCGGAACGTGCAAGTTTTAACCTATCATGGTTAAATCTTCACAGTAACTTCTCTCTTACCAAATCACCGCAGAATAAAATCTTACTCACTTGTCAGAGCAAATTTCTTCTTACCATAACAATTTTTATTGAAATACCAACTCCGCCCTTAATTAATTAAATTTTTTTCTTTTAATTGATTTTGTTAAAACCAATTATACATTAATTGCTTTCTCCCTTCTTTCCATTATACATTAATTACTCTTTTTTCTCTCCCTATTTAATTATCTGTATTATTATTTAATTTATTTTAAAAAAAGAAAATGAGAAAGAGAACCACTCTCCATTTAGATTGTCCCATTTTCTCATAATTTTACACAAGTTTTAATTAATGAGACGAGTATTAAGAATAAATCAAATGTAGGGAAAAATACTAATGTAATTAAATTGATAAATTATTTATTGAGTAAAATATAGTAATTTTTATTCATATAAAATATAAATAAATCACTCCTGAAATATGCATACACTTATAAATTATATTACTCTTAATTAATAAAATTATAAAATAGTGCACATGAACCAAAACTACACAATAATTTCTCAAAAAAATGATTACATTCAGACCGATCAAATAATAAATAAATATATTTTAAACTGATTAACTACCAAGATAATGCAACAATTTATTTTGACTTTACTCCGTGAATCTTTTTTATTTTTGAAACTTGCCCTATTAGTATGAAATAATTGCACATATCTCTATTGTCACCGATTAGTAATTCTCCATCTCATTAGTCATTATTAACAACACTCTAATCTTTTATCTCATATAAACTTTGATAAAAAATGAATTATTCACAAATCTTCCAAAAGAAGGATGACATTTTTGTTTTTCAACAATGTGAACTATTGGCAACCATGATCAAAAACCATTTTGAACCCTAAATTATAGAAATTGTGAGCAAGATACCTATCTAGATTAAGACCCTTTCACTATTTTTGTTATATTACATAACAATACGATTGAACTTTTGAATCATAATATAAGTTGTTTTGAATTTTTTAAATCTAAAAACTTTTTTAAATATAATAATAAAAATATAAAACGAAAGAATGAAACGATAAAATTAAAATAATAATAATAATATGTTTTTATATGAAATGATAAAATAATATATTAAAATGAAAGAATTTTAATATAAAAAATAATTAAATATATATAATTAAATAAATCAAGTGATAATATAGATAATTAAGTGGGGAGAGAAGAGAGAGAGTAATTAATGTATAATGGGAAAAAGAGAAAGTAATTAATATATAATGGGTTTTAACAAAATTAATTAAAATAAAAAAGTTTGATTAATTACGGGTAAAATTTGTATTCCAATAAAAATTGTTCTGACACAAAGGAAATTGCTCTGGCAGGATCATCGCCCATCGCACTGGGTGTCACCTTGGTTTAATTAAAAGTTGATAGGCGATGAGTTAATTCGTTGTTCATGCGTAAAATAATTAAAAAGAGTAATTTTATATTAATTAAATTTATTTTATTTTTAAGATATTTTTATATTATTATATATTGAAATATAAAATTAATAAAATATAATATCAATGATTTTTTTAAAAAAAATAATTAAATCATATATATTATAAAAAATAGATATAAATCATAACATATGAGTCATAATTTTATAAGAAAAGACAAAATTTTCAATTGTAATTAATAGACCTAAATACATACCACAATAATAATTTTAAATCTTATCTTATAAAAAATTAGAGAGAAAATAATAAAAATTTTAAAAAATAAGATAGATAAAATAATTTTTATTTATTTTAAAAAAGTCAAAAACTATTCTAAGTGGCTACTAACTTTTTGTCAGCTATTGAAAAGTCAAAAAATATTTTAAATAGTTGATAACTTTTTGGCAAAAGGTCCAAACATCGTCCCAAATAAGTACCAAACACCCCCTTAATTTCCATGCTTTATCTTGGGGAATTTTTTTTAATACAATATCATATATTTAATCTTTATATATAATCTATATGCCATCTTAATAACCTTGGGGGGGTGGTGGTGTTTTGTTTCAAAGAGGCTTAACCCTGGGTATTGTTTTCTAACTGTGTCATTATATTCATAAATAGCAATGATAATAGATATCATGCGCGGTTTACTTTTAATAAATATAGCAGCTACATAAGTTGTGATTTGGCAAAATATTATATTCTTTTGACAATAAGATGAAATCGAAAAGGTACATCATTGGAAAGAATGCTCATAATGCAAGGTGAAGCTTCTTTCTTCTTTTTTGGGTGTCCAAGCTAAACTTGCGTAGGGCATAAGCCATCATGTTGTAAATTTTTGAAATAAAGGGTCATTGATGGCTAAAGTGGATGTTTGTTTTTTTTTTTTTTTTTGGGGGGGGGGGGGAAGCTATTCCATTGGCAAAATGTTAATGAATAACACGCAAATATGACTTGGTTGCTACACATGTTTAACAAATGATAAAATTCTTTTTTTAATAAATTATTGACATCCGTTAATTATGTTGAATCTGATTAAATCCGGTTTAAGTCGGATGGAACGCTTAAAAGATAAAATTCTCTTAATATTTATTTTTTCCATATGCAATATTCGAATTTAAGATTTTGTTTAAGAGATATTAGTGACCAAAACATTAAATCCATGACAAAAATGAGGAAGTTCACTTGATACTCAAAACATCTCATTAAACATGACTTCAGAGTAAATAATATATAAACAGTCTTACTCTTTTATTAAGAAAAAATTATATTCAAACATTCAAAAATTTCAAATAAATAAATATTCAACTTTATTATCAAATTATAGATTTGTTCACAGCAATTGATGCAAACAAATAACATAACAAGTAAATAGGGCTCAACCATGTGAAGAAAAGAGTGATGCATGCATGCATGGCATCTCTTTTCCCAGCCTACGAGGGTTTGGCTCTTTTGTACGAAACAAAAGGTTTATAGTGATGCATAGAATTTGTAGGTGTTGCAAAAACGTTATTTTCATGCATAAAATCCATAATTTAAAGAGTTAAAATTGTATAAATACAATGTATAAGGCTCCATCTTGTTTGGTGTTGTATTTTTTTTTTCTTTGATTATATAATTATTTGAATTCTGAATCTCAGTATTGAAGAGAGAGATTATGACTAATAGGTTATTCCCTTGAGGTATAGGTGTTGTATGCTTTTATATACCTCAGTCTTTCATCGACATGTTTGCCTTGGATGGCCACAAATGATCTCCAACATAATGAACTCTAATTAAAAATTCAAATGTTTAATAATAAATAATCAAATATGAGGAGTTCCATTTTATATATTTGATTTTCAGTATAAGTTTGTCAATGGCCCATAAATAATAGTTGAGATTTTAATGTTTATTAAGGAAAAAGAAGTAATAAAAGTCCTTTTTAATCGTAAATAGGAGATGATTCAGGTGGGACTCGTCCAATGTAATGGCAAAGGACAATTTTAAGTGAGACAAAATTTCATAGGATCCCTTTGACAAATGAAGCGCATCCATCCATTGTTACACATTGTATCTCCTCCTTTTTCAACTTTGTACTATAGTAGTAGTGCCTTTTATGGATTTCCACCGAATGATGGAGTGTCTGCTGACTGCTGTTTAGCACTCTTTGAAGTCATTCAAGTGTTTGATAGAAAAGAGTGGGTACAATTTGCGCCAAAAAAGTGAAAATAGAGAATCATTCTTTTTTGGGGGGTTGAAGGGTACACAAATTTTCACGAGGATCCGAGATAGATTGCTTCCTCTGTGAAGAGAGAGAATTATTGAAGTGTGAAGAAATGATACAAAGAAACAAAACCAGTCAAACTTTGGAGAGAGAGAGAGAGAGAGAGAGAAAGATTCAAGTGCATTTTCTCAATGTATTATTTATTTCTTTATGCAGCCAATTTGAAGTCGTGTAGAAAACGTACAAACATGGACAAACACAGAATCCTTTTTGAATTTTTTGATTGTTGGAACATTAATTTTGTGGTTCATGCCTAAAATGGGGTTAGTTAAAAGAGTTGAACTGTTGGTACATCACAACATATGCTAGAAGCTCACCACAGTTTTTTCGACAGAAAGAAACTCTAGTTTATTTAGGCAATGTCACTGCTTTTGAGATGTGCATCACTCTCTCTCTCTCTCTCTCTGATGGGACAGCATATTCGGCGCCTTGAAGGAGAAGAAACCATGGAGAGCTGGTTTATAAAATATGAATTCAACGATGTTATTAGATAATTAAATTCCCAAAATGGTGACAAAATTCAATTATGATGACTGTGGATATCGAGTGACGTACCCAAGAACTGCATTGGAACTATTTGTGCGATAAAACGCTGGGGGGGGGGGGGTGGTGGGGTTACAAATATTGGCCTTGGTCATTGTGCACTGAAATTTTTGACTTGCATGGCTACTGTATTTGTTTTCTTCTTGAGCTCTACACCACAAACGGAAGAAATTTGTGAATTTTATGTTTCATTTCATGTCTTGTATTTTAGGCGGATACCCATATGTTGTGAGAGAGAGAGAGAGGGGGAGAGCATATTAATATTGTAAAAAATCCCAAAAAATTTAATTAAGGGCCAAATGATTTTTAATTTTTATTCTAATACTACTGCCACAGCACATAGTCAAAATGCTAATGAAAAATAGGAATTTTCTTAAATAAATAAGAAAAATCTGGAAATGGGAAGACCCAGAAGTAAAGGGAAGAATTTTTGGTTGATTGCCAACAACTTTGTCTGGCAACTGGCCTATTTTATTCACTCCGGTCCATACCAGGGGTACCATCATTGTTTTGTTTAACAAAGCTTGGTCATGTGCCTGCCTCCACCTGATTCTTGTTTGGTTTCCATTTATGAAGAAAATAAGCAACATTAATCATTGATGGGGTCCTTAATCTGAATAATTATCGATTATTACGGAGCACATCACGCTTGGGAAAACTTCGAAAGGCTTTACTTTTTCATTTTTATCATCTTTTACGGTAATAAAATTTTAAAATATTATCATTTTATGAATTTTATGAGACAGATACAGTATATTTTCAAGAAAGTAACTTAATGGTTATAATTTCTCTGTCTGACTATCTCAATTGAAGATTTCAGATTCAAATTTTTGTGTAAAAAAAAAAAAAGAAACAGATATTATACAATGTTACAAACACTCAACAAATCTTATATATCGGTGCAAAGCTTTCCTAAGATAACTCTAGATATCAAATATCGAATTTTGTCTAATTAATATATATGTTACAAATTCACTTTAAATTTAGATGCTAAAACTTGGGAGACTCTGGAATTCATGAAATCTATAAAGTGTTCAGCGTAATGGTTTTCTTTTTTTCTGGTCAAAGAAAAGATTAATTAAAATGTTTGAATGGCTTGATTACTCCTTTGTTGACACCTGATATAAAATGTTTGATTTAAGTAATAATTGTAACCCCATTACATAAAACATATTATCATAATTCTAATAAAATAATAATTATATAATATTTAATTATACCTGCATTTGAATTACGTTGCAGAAGCAAAGGAAATCGTAGTGCAGTTGCATTTAAATTAACTACCACCCTTATGGTGATTATTCCATCGACATTTAGGAGCTCCATTCTTATTTAAAGTTTCCTAAGATAAGTGAATGCTGAGGCTTGCGAATGCTATATTAAGTGATATGGGGGGGCCAAAGGTTAAAAAGCTTAATTTTTTTTTTGGTTTCCTATCCGATATCCGGAGTTTCGTCCCGACTAATTCGGATCGACTTACTGTAGGGCCTTTTTTGGGGGGAGGTCTCCCAACGTGATTTTTTTCGTACCTATGGGGAGTCAAACTCACGACCATGATTAAAGGAACTAATCTCCCTTCCAACTAAGCCAACCAACATTGATTAAAAAGCTTAATAACAATATTCATTGTTGATCACCCACATTTGCAATTTTTTGTGACTTATTATGCAATACTTCGTATACAATTTTGAAAAGTAGTGATCGAAACTCCTTTCGAAACAAATAAATAAATAAAATGTGCGGAAAATTGATAATAACTAAAATCAACATCCCGTAAGTTTAGTGATAGGACACTAAATTTCATTAATCAAGATGTTGAGTTCGAGTATGAGAAATGAGAAAATAGATATCGGGAGAGTCTACTCCTAAATTGAATCTCAAAATATTCAAATCAAATTAGGTAAATAATCTAGATATCAATACTCAAGTAAAAATAATAATAATAATAATAACTGTGTAGGAAACAGGGTTCATTAACAAATATTTGTTTTGGGTTTCCCACTCAGTATCCGAAAATTCGTCCTGATTAATTCGGATCGATTTATTGTTAGGTCATTTTTAGAGATAATCAAAGTCACGACTATGATTAAAGAAACTTAACTTCTTTTTAGCTAAGTCGTGTACATTAACAAATATGCATGACATGAAGGGGGAGTCATATTTTTCCCCACGCCCAAATTGATAACGGGCCGCCTCGGCCCACAACTCAATTGGGTCTCGTATATCTAATTTGATTTTGGTTTTGAAATATCTTGGTCGTATACTTCAATTCTGTTCCAATGAGTCCAATCTTGGTATGAATGGGATCCAAGAAAACATGGGCTACAATAGCTTGGGCTCTCCGGTGCCTTCTTTTTTTTTTTTTTTTTTTTTTTTTCTTGGTACATGAGGAGGTTGGAATTCGTGATCTTTAAAAGAAGAGAGGTTGGTGCGAATTAAACTATAGCTCATTAGCAACTCAATAATTTTTTTCTTGAAAAATTTATTTTGTTAATTTTGTCATTATTAAAAAAAATGATCAATGCAATATGTGAATGAGAAGATAAAGTCACTCAAGGATAATTCAAGCGATTGATCCTCCCCATTTTTATTCTCCTGGTTCAAATATTCCCTTGTAAAAAATAAGAAGAAGACAAAATGGACAAGGGTGGGTGGACGAGTGAGGTGAGACCATAATTAAATGCCCAAGATATCACACAAAAAATGGGTGAGTGGTTGATTTGATTGATATATCAATTTCCAAAGATATGAAAATGGAGAGAGTATTCATCAAATATTTGGTCTGCCTTCATTGTTTTTATGTTTCTGAAGTCATTTGTCTCCCTAAAGGGCTCAATATTTTCTCTTGCCCCATCTTTGATTTCATGGTTTTGAGATGTTGACAAATTTATCCATCAACCTTGGCTAATTATTTTATTTTTTTTGATTTCTCATCCGATCGACCTACTGTCGAATCTTTTTTAGGGGGAAATCTCTTAATATGATTTTTTTCATACCTATGAGGAGTCGAACTTACGATCATAGTTAAAAAAACTCAGTTTCATTCCAACATTGATAACCATGGCTAATTGACCGTTTCCTGTCCCCAACCTTTTGATTCAACATTTGCCCTATACACACCCTAATTCATGTGATTGTATAAATTATTATTATTATTATTATTTAATCATTTTTCTCTTAAAAAAAATGAAGAAAAAACAAAAGAAAACATCTTTAAATTGCGGCCAAATCCCACATGTAACTACTCAAAATTCGCTTTGAATTGAAATTTTCAAGTTCATTTTTCAAAATATTACCGTCTTGAGTAATTAATGCAGCAGAACTCTTAAAAGATCGTGAACCATCATCCTTTATGTGACAAGTGTGTTGTGTGTGTATATATATATATATATATATTAATCTGATGAATTGGTCGCAATTGCGGACAACCGAGCGAAATAAAATAGAATAAACAATTTATGGATGATGGGTTTTAAAGTTATGAAACTTTGACCTAGAATTGGCAAGTCGGACTCCTATTTGTCTCTAAAAGGATTTAGTGAAGTTCTTATATATAAATTATAAATTATTGTGTATATCTAATAAATTTAATTATATGTTTAAAAGATAAAGGATTAAAATGTAAGAATTTCTTGGTTATTAGGAGAAATATAATTATGAAGACTTGGAGTTTTCTAGTATTTTAAGGTAGTCAATGGAGGGGCAAGAGGAAGAAGAAACAACTTTATGGTAGGGCATTAATAAATTTGAACTGCTCACACAGGCTGTCAATTGAGCCTCCACATAAATGATGGGATTAGTTATGTTCCATTAAAGTGTGAATCAAATACTTGTCAACCAACTTATTACATTTAATTGAACTTGATATGAGATGAATGGTGATGATAGAAGCAAAACCCTAACATCCCATGTGAGAATTACGAGAGGAAGGGCCCATTTTCATTTCATCCCTATCCGTTGGTGGGTTATGTTTGTCTATAATCGTGTGTCCAATGCGGAAAACGACATGAATCTCACGTTAGATCCATAAAGAAATCATAAAATAATATTTAAATTCAACACACTTTCTTACCTACTAAATCGATCTTTGGGACTGATTTCTTCTAATTGGGTTTGATTCTATCATGTGAATCCATAACAAATTAATATCAAAACCAATCCAATAAAGAAAAAGATTATCTGGAAGAGGACTATCGGTGTTTGATAAGGTCCAAAGTGAGAGTCATTCAGAGAAAAAAATGACTACTTAGTGAACTGAAGAGTCCAGAGTTAGAGTTGTCTGTAGACATCTACCTTTTCAAGGGGTAGATAATGTTACGAATCTCATATTAGATGTACAAATAAATCATAAAATAATAATTAAATTCAACAAACTCTTTTATCAAACTGATCAATATTTTAAGTTAAGTTCTTTTATTAAGTTTGACTCCATTACGTGAATCCATAACTAAGCTACCGGAACGCCTCCCTTCCCCCCGGGGGGAATTTTTAATGGCATTCACAAGCTTGTGGAATAGGGAAAATGACATAAAATGCTCTCTACCTGTGATACGAATCAACTACTTCATTTTATTGAATCGACCTAACCATCTAACTCCAATAGCTCATCGTAAGAGTGGGGATGTGTGAATATTTGTTTATGAGAAATTGTTTTCAAAGATGTGTGAGTCTCCTTTGGAAAGCACCATTCAACAAGTCCAAAATAATTTTTCATCTTTGATTTTTTTTTTTTTTATAAATTAGCTTAAGTAAGTATATAATATTTAAGATTAATAAATAATAGAAAAAATGAAAAATATAACTAAAAATGAAAATTTCTTGACATAGAAATAGAAATAGAAAATATATATATATATATATATATGTATGGGGAAAAAAATGGCTTTAAATTGGAAGGATTTCGGCCGAATATTGTTTGGCTTCTTACAAATTTATTGAAACCCAATGACACTCATGTTACGGCATTATCTGTATATTCAAAGTGATGACCTAATACCCAATTGGGTGTTTCAGAGCTGTAAAGACAATGACCCTATTACTGCATATTTAGACCATTAAATGGTCAAAAAACCTCTTTCCCATTAATGTTTCCAAATCTATAGTCCCATTCTGCTCTTCACCACTTGTTCCACTCAGTAAACCCACTCAAATACCTTGGCAATTCTTGACTGTCTCTTTCATATTGGAATTTATTTTCCATTTCATAAGGATATGAAGAAAAAAAAAAAAAAGTCTAACTAAGACATCAATTCGTTTTTAATAATAAAAATATTTAATTATTATTATTATTTTCGACAGGTAATTTGAAACATCATAACCGTTGAGAACGTTGTGATTTTTTCGAAGAAGACAAGAAAGATAAAAACTTAGGAATTAGATGAATTCCAGAGAAAGAAACAGTGGGTGGATATGGGTTGTCACTGTCATGCAAACGGCGATATAAGCTCCATAGCCATGTCCGAGTCATCCGTTGAATTTGGTGGGGTCAATGCCGTTGCCAATGCCATCACTAGAACCTATTCCCAAGTGAATTACACCTTTTTGGTTTTGTACCCTAACCTAGACATCACCTTTCACCCGAAATACGTTTTAATCGCCGATAATTTTGAGAACTAATAAACCTCCCTATCACTGCATTTTTACTTTTATCCAACCATATCTCTCTCTCTCTCTCTCTCTCTCTGTGGGGAACAAGATAGTCACAGATCCATATTACTTGTGATGTGAACCGAGAAGATCCGGAAGTACCACTGTTGCTGAAAGTGAGATTCATGTGAGAACAAGAGTTTCCAAAGCTTTACCAACCTTTTTGAAGCTTTTGAGGAAACCCATTAAAGATGCGTGTCACCCACATACCAATGAGACGAGTGAATAAGAAGGAAGTAAACCAAAGTTCGAATTCAAAATTGTAAAGACAAAATTGGGGGTGCACCGCACATGGTGGCAGTCATTATCCTATATTAATCAAATGGAAGAATGTAACCATGGCTTGAAAATGGCAACAATTAAAGGAACAAATTGGTCCCACCCTGAAAACGGAAGTCCAAACAAAACTATAGCAATCACACTTTCCCCAGAAAGAACCCACACCATCCACAATTGTCTGGTTTCTTTTTCCTTGGGAGACCTAAAAAGAAAGAAGGGTGTGCTGTTGTGGTTCAAATTACACTCAGAAATTTGTTCAGAAAGGCACGTACAAACTCACCGCAAACATGAAAGCCCACTCAAATATAGAACATAGAGTTAACATGTGTCTTTCAATCCGGTGAACGAAAAACCAATGGGGAGTGGGGACACAAAGAACAAGAGAGAGCAAAAGGAATGTTCTGAATTCTGAAAATCAATACAAGTAAAATGTTCATGATGATTATACTATAAAATTGAAAAACAAAAGAAACAATGTATATATAAAGAAGAAGAAATTAATAACAACAATAGTAAAAAGCCCCCACAAACCAGTAAGTAGCAGAAGCACTGCTGCCTTCATCTAGCCCACGTTTATGGTCTCCATCATCCCATGCCTATCCATACACTTTGCCTGCTGCAGCCTACTCTTTCTCTGCCAATTTATTCACAACTCAAATATTCATAACAATTTTTCAAATAAATATGGAGAGACTTTCTCCTTTTACATCCTCTTTTTCTTTCTTTCACCTCTTCTCTGTTTTTTTTCTTCAACAACAAGATTGAAAACTCTCCACACAGAGAACCCATTGTGCAAGTTCTAGCACTGTACCGTACTGCCATCATCAATCCCTCAATTCTACATCTTCCACCCACTGAGAATCACCCAGAGAGAGGAATCTGTAAGAAATAACCAAAGAGGAAAAGAAGCCCCTGACTGCTAACATATCTGTAGAATCCTGTTTCTGCTTGAGGAAAGGTTGAAGGAGGAAACTTCTCAAAAGAATCAATAGAAAGGTGGTGGCGGAGGTGAAGCATAAGGAATCCCAGTAATTGGTGACAATGGCCCTACATATACAGGTGCAGGAGGTGGCGGACTTTCATAAATTGGTGGAGGTGGTGGTGGATTTTCACAGGGTACCGGGGGAGGTGACATGACTGGTGGCGGTGGTGGTGAAGGTGATGGTGGAGGTGGTGGAGATGAATAGTGAATTCGTGGTGGTGGTGGCGGCGGAGAATGGTAAACTGGAGGAGGAGGAGAAGCATAAACATGAGGTGGGGGAGGAGAGCTATAAACTGGTGGTGGTGGTGGTGGAGGTGGGGGTGATGGTGGTGGCAGGAAGTGAACTGGTGGTGGTAGGGATGGTGGTGGGGGGAGATGGCGGGGGGAGGAGAGTACTCAACACATGGTGGGGGTGGTGTAGGCTCAACACAAGGTGGAGGTGGTGGTGGAGAATTGGGAGGGGGAGGTGAAGAATATACAGGGGGTGGAGGTGGTGGTGACAAGTATGGATAAACAGGTGGTGGTGGAGGTGGGGAATGTGGTGGAGGTGGTGGTGAATATAGCGGTGGTGGGGGGAGGTGAACTATAGTAAGGATTTGGGGGAGGTGGGGAATACAAAGGTGGTGGAGGGGGCGGTGAATTTGGTGGTGGCGGTGGCGGAGACTGCACACAATAGACTGGTGGTGGGGGGAGGCAATGGAGCTGGTGGTGGAGGAGAGGGTGGGGGTGGTGACAACAGCGGCGGTGGAAGCGATGGTGGAGGAGGTGATGGCGGCGGTGGCGGGGGTGGGGGTGGGGGTAAGTAAACCGGTGGCGGGGGTGGTGGTGGCGATGGCGGAGGAGGAGGAGAGTAAACTGGAGGCGGTGGTGGGGGTGAATATAAAGGTGGTGGTGGAGATGGGGATGGGGGTGGCGGAGGTGGCGAATAAACAGGCGGTGGGGGTGGCGGAGAAGGCACAACAACAGGTGGAGGAGAAGGCACTGGGATTGGAGGAGAAGGTGGAGGAGGTGATGGCAATGAAGGCACAAAAGGCTTGCACCTAAATGCACTACAATCAACAGGTTTAGACAAAAATATCTTACATTGCGCAGCTGATCTCTGCGCGGGCCTATTCGGCAAACAATTCCTTCTGTCATCGAAATCCTTGACATTCAAGCAAACCGGAGGCTCCCCAGTGAAGAAATTATATGAATATGTAAAATTCAACAAATTGGGCAATCTACAAATACTTGCAGGAATACTACCCGAAAGCAAATTATGAGCCACATTCAACTGTTCCAAACTAATCATCTCTCCAATTTCTTCGGGCAAAGGTCCCACTAATTGATTAAAGCTCACATCAAACACAGTCAAGTTCTTCAACAACCCAATTTCCGTAGGCAAACAGGACCGAAAACCATTGTTCATAAAGATAATCTCATTCAGGGTGTCCGACATATTACCTAAACTTGCAGGTATGCATCCATGAAACTTGTTATTCGCCAAAACTATGACTGATACTGGAGAATTACCGAAATTGTCAGGTAAATCGAACACAAACCTGTTGTGATTGATGAAAATGGCGTCCAAATCCTTATCGAAGAGCTCTCTCGGCACACTTCCTTCGAATTCGTTGAATCGAAGATCCAAGTACTTGAGACTCGGCAATTTCAGAACAACCGCGGGAAATTTCCCGGCGAAGCGATTGTTACTCAGATCTAACTCGAATAAAAGCTTCAAGTTCTCAAATTTGTGAGGGACTGTGCCGCAGAATCTGTTCGTGTTGATGTGGAACAGAGCAAGATCAGTTAAAAGCCCCAATTCTTCAGGCAAGTAACCGGCAATGTCGCCATGATTGAGATCAATGCCTGCGACGGTATAGATCGAAGGATCGTCGAGCGCAAAAGCGCAGAACACTCCAGTATAGTTACAAACCCTAGATCCGACCCAATTCGCCGTCAGGTTCTGAGGATCGGAGAGAATGGCGAGCTTCCAGGCTTGCAAGGCTATGTATGCATTCCTTTGTCTGGGGTTTTCGAAGACGAGGGAAGGATCGAGAGTCACATTCTCGCCTCTGTCGCCGAACTCGTCGCGGTAGTAAAGGAGTTGTCTCTGGCGAATGTAATGAGCTTCGGCGTCTGTGAGACGGCCGCCATTGTCAAAGGTGAATTGTGAAGCAGAAGCTGAGAGAATACTTGAGAGAGTGAAGACAGCGAAGTAGATGATAAGAGTGAGAATGGTATGGGTTGTTTTCTTCTTCATTTCATCTCACTCTGAACAGCAAAAACATCTGATATCGAAATCTCTTTTCTCTCTCTCGAAAATGGGGGTTTTGCCTCGTTTTTTATGGGTTTCAGCCGGAAATGCAGCTTGAGATCTGAGCAAAATGTGGAGAGAGAGAGAGAGAGCAGGGGTTTGAGCTTGAGAAGAGAGAGAGAGGAGGAAGGATGGAGGGTATTTTCTAGGGGATTTTGGGAAGCGTGTGTATGCGCGTTGTTAGAGAGAGAAAGTGATGAGAGAGAGGGAGAGAGATAACAAACATCAAAAGAGACAGCTAAATCACAGCTCAAAGCCCACCAGATTCTCTCTCTTTCATCATCCTCAATTTTGTGAAGCTTTTTTCACCTTTTTCCTTAACAATGTATTTTAGCCTATTTTGACTTAAATTATTTAAGGAAATACCAACAGTTTTCCCAGTTTACGGCTTTACGGTTAAGTTTAAGGTTAAGATGTTTTCTTCTTTTCTTTTTCGCGCTGCTCTCCACTCCGATGACGGCAACTCCGCTTAACAGTTTTCTAGGAAAAAAAAAGATATATATATTAATTTTAAATATTATTTAATCTTTTAAAAACTATAACATTTATCCTAAAAAATTATAATAATAAAAATATCTTATAATTATATATTTTTCTATTTTTCTGATTTTTTTACCAATTTCATTTAATAAGATAAAGATTTAATTATTATTGTTATATAATATTTATTTTTTGACATACTTTTTATTATATAAAAGTTATAAAAATTATAAAAATACATACATATATATATAAATTTAAACCCTAAACCTTAAGGAAAATATTTGAATAATAATTTTTTTATTATACGAATATTTTTACATGAGCTTTTTTGACCTATCTAGTTACCCAAGTGTAAACTTGATTAATTGCTTGAAAAGGTCTGAATTTCTTTTTTCTTTTTTTGGGTTTGAAGAAGTCGGCTTTGTTAATCTATTTTGAAAATATTATTAGCATTTGACTCACCAAATTAATTATGTATTACGTAATAAAATTAATTATAAGATGAAGATTTTATATGATTAAAAGCTATATATGATTAGATAAAAGTCGGTGGTCGTCGGATTCAATAAAGTTGTTGTTTGACCGGTTTGATACATTCAATGGTTTTCTTTTTCATTGATTGCTTAATGTTAATTTTTGTACTTTAATTTGAATTATGGATGCTAAGTTAATCTAAGGTTAGATTATGGCGGGTGACTGAAATTTAACTTATGAAGAATAATGTCGGATTACTTCAGTTAAATTATTTAACTAATTGTCTTAATTATCTATTTTACTCTTTTTAGATTCCTTAAGTAATTATATTACTAATTACTTTTCTTTTTCTGACGGCAAAAGAAAGAGATCTTTTTTATGCTAAAGTGAACAAAACGCTAAAAATGTCTTTTTCTTGGAATATAATCAATCTCCATTAAAATTTCCTCTTTTTTGTTTTTTTTTTTTGGTCTCCAATGGGACAGCTCAATTACAACTGTCTCCTCCCTCAACTTTATGATTCGAGATTCAATTTTTGTTGTAATAAAAAAATCTGTATATTTTAGATTGTATTATAATTAAAACTGAACAATAATACTATAAATAGTATAATCAAAATAGAAAGAAAAAGTATGAAATATATTAATCTTTTTTTTCTTTTTTCTATTCTTTTTTAATTTACGTTAAAATTTGTTATTAAATATATTCAATTTAACATATGTATTTTGTGATTATATATATACTCGTATACTTGCATACTTGCAGTGTACGATATTATGTATTCATTTAAACAAATAACAATAAATAAAATTTATATGGAAGAAACTTACAAACCAGTGAAAAAGGGATGATTCTTGTGGACTTTTTGGTAAGAACTTAGACGCGACCATTCAAATGATATTGTTGAAAAGCTTGGTATGAACTTTGTAAGTCTGGAAATGAGAAAGAGGACGAAGGTTATGGTGAGAGCATGTGAACGGGGGGAAGAATGGGCATAGGACAAGGACAAAGGGCTCTTCAGTCATAAAGCAATTTTACTATGGAGAGAGAGAGAGAGAGAGAGGGAGGGAGGGAGAGGGAGAAATGATTTCATTTTGTTTTTTTGTTTAGGGATTTAGGGTGTCTTGTTGGAGGAGCTTTTGGGGGAGTAAATGAAGTTTGGGTAACGTTTTCATTCCCGGGGTTACCATTGTTTCCTCTCCTGCTTTTCGGGCCATGCGTTTTTATATTTTTACAAAGAAGACAAGTGTCCTTTCTGCACCCATGCCTTTCAAGTGGCAACTGACAGGTGGGTGACCTTCAAAAGGGGTAGATGGAATAGTTTGGCAAATGGTCAAAAAAAAAAAAAAAAAAAAAAAAAAAGAAGCAAAGCACTTTTCTTGTACCACAATTAGAAATTAAAATATTAGTGACCATGATATAGAGGTTTTAAGATCACAAGAGATTGTTGTTATTTTGCACACGATACTATTTATTATTTTTCAAAATGTACTATTTTTCTCATATCTAGGAATTAGAAAAAACATAAAATTTTATTGAGAAAAATAAGGTGAGGAGATCCTTTCTAAATCTACTAACCGCATTAAAGTTGTAAGGGTAAATTAAGAATACAAATTATGGTCAAATTGATTTGTTAAATTGTAACCTAATCTCTACAAAATAGGCATTGTGAACTTTATAGATATAGAAAATCTAACACTCCTAATTTATAGTTAAACAAATAAAAATTTACATGTGAATTAATTAATTAATATTATATAATAAGAGTAATATTTTTTTTTATAAAACTATTAAATTAATTATAATTACTATTAGAATAAAAAATATTCCTTTAAATGCACTAACTTTTCAACCATATTTATTTGTGCTGATTGAAGTGTTTATTAGTTTGGGGATTACAAAATTTAGGGCACTGTTAAAATAGTGCTTTGGTTTGTTATTTTTTTGTGTTACTATTAGGGTTGCAAATGATTTAATCATCATTACTCCTAAATTATCCTGAAATGCAAATTTCTTTAAAGTCAAAATTCCAAATAACCTACGGGAAATTGTAAAATCTCCAACCTAAAACAAGTGACCAAACCCAAAAGTCTAGTAAAGCATCAAAATCTTTCATGTACCACACATAATTGGTAGGGCAAAAAGATTAGAAAACATGATGGTTAAGTCCAAACCAGTGATGATTGTACTTTTCAGTTTTCATATAAATAACCAAAATAGGATCATGCTTAACATAAAGCACAGCTTTTGATCAGAATTGAATTCGACCTATTCAAAGACAACATATCCTTTTCGCCGCCTAACAACAAATATTTTTTTTATTACACTAAATTTAAATTTCGAATCATAAAATTAAAAAAATTATGATTATTAAATTATTCTCTTAAAAATACATAATAATTATAATAAATAATTAGCTATGCATATATGATAATCACTTTCATTAACTTTGTCTTATAAAAATCGTAAAAATGGGTATTTATATAAGAATTCTTTCCTATCAGAACCTAATTTGTTTGTTTCACATCAAATTGATTTTATGAAAAAAAAATAAAAGTAGAAGTTCTTTCCTCTCCTCCATTTTTGTTTGCTTCACATAAAATGATAATTCTTTGAAAAAAAATAATATGGTCTACGAATTTTTTTTAATCATTTGAAAATTAAATTTAAATTATTATGAATTTATTGGCAAGTCAATCACAGTGGGCATTTTACTAGTTTAGCGTAGAAAAGTAATTGGACCCACGACGTCCATGAAAGTCCTTTAGGAACATGTGAGAGAGAGAGGGGGAGGGGACATGATAAAACTGAGATCTGGGTCCCACGCGTCACGTCCTGCACGGCTGGATCGTCGGCCCTTTGAGGACTTCTTCTTCGCTCCATTTTTTTTTAAAAAAATTATTTTCTTATTTTCTAAAATTGAATTGTAACATTATTGTAATTATATCACTAATACTGAAATTTCCAATTTTACATTATTCCTTTTGAGCAAAAAAATATCATTTTAGAAATAAAGGAGTAATAATTCAATTTAGATAAACTAATTTTCTTTAATTTTGTTCTAAGTATATCTAAATGAATTTATTTATATAAGTAAAATTAAATATTACATTTAAATTTGATTTATTTTAAAATTGTACCTATTACTGATTTATCAATTAAATAAAATGGGAACCCTCCCTCCTACCTTTCCCCCGGGGGAAAAAAATGTTAATGACTGAAAATAGTATTTTTTTTTTTCAAATTTGTGTGTTGCACCGCGTTCGTATACCGTCAACTTCCTCGCCTCCATCAAATCATTGCCCTTTTACGAAATAGCCCTTCGTTTTTTTTTTTTAATTTTTTTGATAATTCCCACTTTTTGATTGGTGATGCCCCCGTTTACGGCGCATCGAGTTGAGTTGTGGCAATCTGATACTGACGGGTTCACGTAATTTGCGATGCCGAAATCAATGGTTAATTACTGTCGGCCGTCGGATTTATTTCATATATTTTCTGTTGATGTGTAATAGCTCTTGTGCCTTGATTATCATCTCCGATAACTACAATACTCCTTATTCATATTAAACACAAATAAGAAATTCATAATATATATAAAATTATCATTTATTTTATTATTAATAAATACAAGTAGAGAAAAGAGCCTGTAAATTAGTATCTGGTGGGAACAAGAACAGAATAACCCCAGAAGAATTGGTAATCATATTAATTAATTAATTTAATTTAAACTCTCGAAATGATACAATAATTAAAATAAATTTTACTAATACTAGAATTATCTTGGTAAGCGGTGCACGAGAGACATATTGCACTGAATGCCAAACCTAAGGTACCACTGTTAGTGAATAGTGTCACAAATAGAATTACTTATTCAAAATAAATATTGAGTTGTTTACTTTAAATAGTCCAATAAATGTTTTATCAAATAAAATTTAAAAACATTGTTATTTAAATAAATAAAAATTTAATATTGATGTGATTGATTAAATTAGTACCTTAATTTTGTCATTGACGTGACGCATTGATTCATAATTTGGAGGTTGATTTTTGCTAATTTTTCCAAACTTTTGGAGCACCGTGTGGACCTCTATATATATAAAAATATAGAGGTTATGGAAGAGCAGATGGAGTTGGCGGAGAGGCACCAGCTGTCAATTCGAAATGGTGTTGATGGTGAATGTCTATCACGAAATCACATGCATCATCATGTCATGTCATAGCCCTAGCATACATGTCCTCCCAAGCTTAATACCTATGCACTTTGGTTTGTGCTTGGGTCGGGTCGGGTCGGGTCGGGTCGGGTACCTTTGAGTTGAACAAAAATTTGATATAAAACTCCATTTTCACCCAATGTTCCAATGTTTAGCTGTGTAGAGGTAAAATCAACTTATTTCAATTTACTTTTATTTTATATATAATTTAAAAAAAAAAAACTTTTAGTAAGAAACATGATGATTTTTAAATGAAAGTTCAAATATATTTGTAAAAAATTAAAATATTATTATATTAATAATTTTTTACTAAAAGATTATACACTTAATCTTAACTTAGCTAAAAAAAAACTTTGATTATTTTTTACGTAATTTAAAAAAAATTAATATAGACCATTGAAAGTCAATAACAAAAAAATAAAATATCTTAATATAGTCTTTTAATTATCGACAGTTGTTATGATTTAAGAAACACAATAAAATATTTTTTTTTTTTTTTTTTTTTTTTTTTTTTTTATATATTTTTTTTTTTTTTTTTTTTCAAACACACTGAAAACAAAAAAACAAGAGTAAGATGTGATGTTGCTTTTCCATAATTTCAAGAAAGTTGTTTTACCATGTTGAAAAGTAGAAAGCATGATGTCCCAGAACTAAATTTCATTGGAATGACGGGCACGTTAGGAAATATCATTTTCCGGAGGGGCACTATCACTGTTCTCCATGAATTCACTCAAAGACACATCAGTATCAGCCTCTACAAATAAACATTTTGACTAATTTAGATATACTAAATTATTGGAGAACCAAAATATTAAAAAATAAACACCATAGTGGAGAATTAAGCGGTGAATTTTCCCTTTTAACAACCCAATTTTCTAAAATTTTTATATGTTCAAGTTTTAATTTTAAATATGTGTCTTAATTATATTTGAGAAAATAAATTAAAATAAAAATGAAAAATAATTGATTAATATAATACATATTTAGAGCGGATTCTATTAATAAATGACAATAATTCAATTACGAAGTGGAACCTTTTGGGGGGTGACCCATTTTGGATATTCACTCAATTGACCGTTTTTCATTTTTCTTATATTAAAATATTTCTTTAAATAATTATTACATATAAAATTAGAACATAAAAATAAAAAGCATATGAAAATTTTAATTAAGTGTAGATCTTTTGTTATGAAAAAAAATCAAATGATGAAATTTAAAATCGCAATTCGTTTGAGTTTGTACCTTTTTTATAAAATAATTTTGTTTTATTTCTCTGACTTTTTAATTTTAACAATACCATTTGAAAATTTTGATTATTTACTTGGGTTGATTTTTTTTTTCCTTTAATTAGTACAACATGTTTTTTAATCAAGACCATTTTGATTATTTTGACTTTTGATTGGTCCATTAGTATTTTCTTCTGCAGCGAATGAACATGCCCATGAATTTATTTTAATATAAACAAAATCTTTTACACATTAACATTCACATTAGTCTTTTATTAAGAAATTTTAATTTATGTAAAAAAATTTGTATATTTTTGATAAAAAATTATTTTGCATTAATTAGTTTAAAAACTCTACAAAAAAATAAAACAATATCACAAATCTATTAACTATCTAAAGGAATAAATGTCAAAGAAAATTAAGAAATAGAGCCAGTTGTAAACTATAGATGCAACCTTTTCACTTCAAGAATAAGGTTGCATACCTTCAACCCTCCTAGTCCCTCAAGGACACCTCAAGTAATAAAATCTTCTCATTTCCATCATTTTTTTTCTGATTCGATCTCGCTTGATAGCATCTTCTTATATATATAAAAAAAAAAAAAATCCTTCAACCCTCCCAGACTCCACATAAGAAGAAGCCTCTCATGCTCTTACAAATGACCAAAAGCTTTAGATTTGGATTCCCAATTATAAGAGAAAGGCCATAATTCTTTAATAAGAAAAAAAGGTAAATTCTAATGAATAACCTAACACTCAACATCATTTTTGAGGGACAAGTTTGGTCCCATGGTGTATGAAAAGAGATAAAAACAAGATTCATTTGGTCCCCTCATTTTCATTTGCAACCATTCCTCTATAGCTTCTTGTCCTTAAAAGATAAGATGCCCTTCCAACCATCCCCTATAAACCACCCATAAACTTTCGGGTAATGTAATGGCATGTTTATGTATTCAATTTGAGCACGACCCTTTTTTTTTCCGGTTGTTTTCAGGTGGGCTGCATTGACAGTTCAAAACTGATCCACACATTGAGAGGTTGAGAACTAATCCACTTTACTTTTCCCAATTGGCAACCTGGACCATTTGCATCATGGCTGCCAACAAAAACGAGAGAGAGAGAGAGAGAGAGACTTATAAGTTGAGTATTTTTTTTTTGGGGGAGATTCAATTTATTATATTTGGTGAAAAAAAAAATTGTCAATATCTTCCAAAGAAACCCCATTCCCCTAATAAAAAAGGGGACCTAGGCTATTGACCAACAACCAGAATAAAGATGGCCGTGCTAACTTGTGTTTGGTCCAAATATTTTATGAAGTTTGTCCCTTCACATGCAAACATGTACTTACACTCATAGGGACTACACAATATTATTGGGCTATTTACCAGAAGGAATTCTCGGCTAAGATGCAAATTCCCCCATCCCCACCATGCGAGAGAGAGGGGTTTTGATTTATGTTCTCGAATTAATTTCACCATTTCAATTGGCTCCATTACTTTTTATGCTTCATGTTCCTTGGTTTTGTCTTATTTCTAGACCTGAGGGTTCTCTTTCTTCTCCTACCCAAGTCATTCCTAAACCCCTTATTTTCACATTCTTTGGGCTGTTCAACGTACCTTGAACAATTCTAATGTTAAAAACATATTTCAAATTCCAATCTGGTACAAGGTGCAACAAACAACCAAGGGCAATATTATTCTCCCTCACCTGCCACATAAAATATACAAATAATGCTATATAGATAAAATAAATCAAGTTTTATGTATAACAGTCAATATAAATACGCATTTTGCAATTTTTAATTAAATTATGAACTAATTCAAATAAATATTTAATTAAAAATTATTCAAATTATATTAATATGAGTTAATATTTAATTTTTTGGTTTACCTAACGTGAATAAAAACAAATGTCATAAGTTTGCAGTTTTTTATTATTTTATTTTTTTTAATAACAAAACAAAAATACCCTACAAGAGCCGGAACATAAAACATTGAGGACTGCCACGCGGCCAACCCTCCAACCTCTCAACCTATATATATAATATTGGTCTTTTCAAGAGCCATAACTGGAAACAGTCAACTCGTATTTTAAATTTTTTTTTCCCATTGAAAAAATAATTCAAACCAAAACAATGTAATCACCACGAGACTCTTAAAATTATACTTTCGATATTAGCCATGCCATTCATTTTCAACGCCTCATCAAAAGGAATATACTCTAGAACAATCTCTCTCTCTCTCTCATATGCATGTGTTTCTGAATGTATGTTTCAACGGGTGCGAATGTTGGATTCAGACCAAGGTACGATAAGAACAACTATATTATATATAAATTCCAATGCATGTGTCGGCAAATGAAAACAAAAACACAAATGATTGAAGGGTACGTGTAAACATGGAGAGATCCCATAACTCTCAACAGAAATTCAAAAAAAAAAAAATCAAATTCGCCGACTTATTCGAATCATTCTGTCTAATATTCAATGACATGTATAATTCTAAAGTGTCCAATCAAACTCTGCATTTGCCCGAAATAATGCCTAATTAGTAATAGAAACAAACGATTGAACATTCCCAAAAATAACTTTCGCCAAAAGAAAAAAAAAAGAAATGGCAAAACAAAAGCTTGGCATGGTTAGAATCCATTAAAGAGAGGAATGTCTTTAGTGCTTAAGAATTTAATATCCCCCAACGTTGTTAGGACATGAACCTTCCTTGCAAAGGGTAGGATTCCAAAGGCACAATTTAGAAAATTCTTTAACCTAACCGTAAGAAAAAGGAAGGGAAGCAATGATAATAGGGACAGGTCCTACACTATTTCCGGCTGACCAGCTTTTTGTGTTTTCTATGACAACCAGTGAAAAGGTCGTGTGACAGAAAAAAAGACGGGGGAAGGGGGGGAAATCTGATCAAGATCTTAAATTTGATGGGGCATTGCACATTGTCTCTTTGGTGTCTTTCGCTCATGTAAAAAGGGTCACGGGGAATAACTTGTAGTCATATAAAGAACATGAGGGAGAGAGAGAGAGAAAGAGAGAAAGAGGCATCTAGTTTGCATATAAAAACCATACAGGACACTAGGAAAATATGCAAAGGGAAGGTGAGAATAAGATAATATGGAATCCAGAATGTAAAATTAAAGAAGCAGAAAAGAATATTAAGATATTTTCTTGATGCCAAATAGTTAAATTGAAAAGTAAAGTAAAATTAAAGGACAACAGCTAGAGATGCCAAAATTTAATTGCAATTCTTCACAATTCCTCTTCTTTTCTCAATTGTGAAGTTTTCGCTATATTTACCTGGGAAGATTTGTCTGAACGCGGGAAGATCAGACCAAGTGAAATTCTTGAAAGTGCCCTTGTGATGCCTACATCATGCAGATATATCTTACTATAGTAGGTACGTGTCATAGGAAATGGTAGAGGGTTGATCCTAAAAGACATAAATATAAGTACCTACTTCGATACATAGTCAGATGATTGTATAGTTAATAACTTTTTTAGAGTACATTTGATTTTTAATGACTTTAATTTATTTAATAATTGTATGGAGAGAGTTACCACATCAGGTAGATATTTATCCTGCAGGACTCTTGAACCACAAAAAAAGGCATAATGACCACTTTATATTTGTTTATTTGGAAATTTTGAAACTTTTTGGATTTTTATCTTTTACTTTAGTTGAAAGTAAAGGGCACCTGCGCTCTCATATAGGGCTTTGACAATGAATTTCTATCAGTAATACAAAAGCTTAGTAATTGCTGGACGTACAAACATATTTGACATAGAAAATCTCCAAAAGAAAAAATCATGGGAAATAAATAAGGACTTCACCGTCCGATAGGTGAACAGGTTCCTATCTACGAGGGATGACATTCAAAAATACAAAGCACAGCTTATATCTTCAAGCATATAAGACACAAGAGCAACAGAAATGCTACATCAACATTTGAACGAGAACATAGGAAAAAACTGCAGAGGTAGACTTGCTGCATAGGAAAGAAATGAAAGAATAATAAGAAAGGAGGGGGAGGTGGGCTTGTCACGCCTGTAGGTGGTGCACAACAGCTGGAAGTGGGCTGTCTTGCTAGGACGTAGGACCTTGTGATGTGGCGCGGCCACTTGGAAGAATATCTGCCATCTTGGCAAGGGAAAAAAAACATATACAAATGACAGACATATCAATTTCATCTACATCTAATGCTAGCATGGGTAGTTGATGATGCACATATTTTCTACAGAAGAAGCAACAAAAAAGCACAAATCAAATGCTTAATTAACAGAAAACCTATTGAATATAAGAATTTATAATCAAGTCAAGCTCAGTATGTAATAGAGTTTGAAATTGTCAAACATCAAGATGGAAAAACAACTCTTGACTTTCAAAATCTAGGTGTATTGTATAAACTATGGTCCATGGCAATTATACGTTTTGGACTGGAAAAACCAGTAGTCTAATGGTGAAGTTACTCGCATTTTCACTTAATTTGTAAGACTGTTTATACATTGCAGATCCCAAATGTTATGTATTTAGCGGGATGTTCTAAACTTGACATAAGTTAAGAAGCTCAACTTTTCTTTTCTTACATATGCTACAATGTGAAATAAGTGGTTCCTGTGCTGCCTGACAAGTAAATCAGGGCAAACTTATATTTGAGGTCAGCTTAATTCCTTATACCAAATTGATCATCCAAACATTGTTGTCATGTCAGAGAGAATGTCAATAGTAACTCATCACATTCATAGAACACCTTGAAGTCTCCTGAAGCAGCTAGTGCCATTCATCCCAATAACAGTGTGGTAAAGAATCAAAGATATATACAACAATTTCCTAGTCGTTGCTGATACCAATAAAATGACACGAATTTGTAGCCTGGAAGGCTATCCAAAGATGAATAACCAATGCTAATCAGGGAGAAAAGGGACAACTAAAATGGGCCATGAAAAAATATCAGGAAGATTATATTTCTGAAAGAAAAAATGGAAAGGATAGTTTTGTAATCTATCAGAACATAAGGAAACATGTGCATACATCAGTTGCAGTTGCTCAGTTTAAATCAACGACAACCAAACTGCCCCATCTTTCCAAGAATGAGGAAAAAGGCTCCACTAATATCCCAACTGACAGTTAGTCTACCACTCAAATAGCCATAGGTCTCATGAAAATAGATTCAGTCAAGAGCAAGATATAGCGGAGGCATTTAGGAAATCTTCGTAGATTTTCAGCCATACTGCCCCATCTTTCTAGGATTAAGGAAAAGGGCTCCACTAATATCCCAACTGACAGTTAATCTACCACGCAAATAGCCATTGGTCTCATGAAAATAGATTCGGGCAAGAGGAAGATACAGTGGCGGTATTTAGGAAATCTTCATAGATTTTCTTAGCATGATTTTATGACTTGGTGGAAATATAGCCCACATGTCGTGTATATATCCCCGGTGACTACCAACCTTAATTAATGATGCATTTGTACTTTTAAATGGTGGAGAACCTAGATCACAGGCAACTGTTTTTTTGGGGTACTTTCTCTAAGATGCTTCTGCATTATTTCATGCAAACTATTGACCTAAACATTACCTTGCAGTGAAGTATGTCTTTCTTATGCTGCATACACATTCGAGGAAAATTGAATCCAGAAAAATCTAGACCAATGCTAGTTGCTTCCTTTAGGGACGAAACAATATATAACATGAATTTGAATTATAATATAGGAGTAGGAATTATAATTTTCAAGAGAAAAAGAATTTAAAATTTTAATTTTTAAAATTATATATGTTGGTTTTTTTCTCTAAATTTTAGGGGCACAGCTGCCTCCACCCTCCTCGCTTCGCCCCCGGCTCCCTTTTCACTGTTACAATGCAATATGCCATTTGTATACTCACATGTTAACCACTTGGAGAAACAAGATTAGAATTTAGAACAAATTTAGGATCGTCTCTTGAACGCCTTACTTCCTTATCAAGTCTTATTTTATTTTTTTGTTATAATAAGAATAAAATCCTGGATCACAAGGAGGAAACTATTGTCACCCAGCTATTTTATCTTATTTATGAAACCATCAAGCACCATTTTTATAACAAAAGAGAGATATATATCATGAGAAAGTCATTTTATCCCCTTCAAATATTATTATATTATCCAATCCAAATATGTGGTAGGTAGCATATCACCCCCCGTAGCTTCCTCTATTCTTCCGCAAGGTTCATTTTTATTATTATATTCGCTACGTCGGGTCGTCCTATGGTGTAAGAGTAAACTTCTTGGGCCAAAAAGCCCCAAATGACCCTCTTCCTGTATTTGCAATGAGAAAAGCCTTTGTTTTGTGCCATGCGACTTTCTATTGTGCTACACTCCTGTTTTGGTCTGGTGCCATATTTTGTGCCAATGAAACTTTAATTTGTACTGAAGAAACCATTTTTCTTTTTGTGCTCTGTACCATAGAATTTCCTAATTCACGCCACATGTGGTCATTCATTAAATATTTACCCCTCTATCCGAAAATCACTTTTTTTTATTTTTTTTTATTTTGAGAACGACAAATAGGGTAACTTATGTGGTCAAGGGGTACTGCTCAAACTGGACTTCCATCACCAGTGGAGAAGCTCAAGACAAGTAGCCGAAAGCAAGAGGCCTTCTTAGAGACTACCTAGGTAATGGATTGTTACCAAACTCTTTTAGATTGCGTGATCGAATCCTGAGAATAGAGAAAAAAAATTTGAGAGAGTCAACCTCTCAATGGGTTTTATAATACACTAATTAGATTAATCAAATAAAATCCGGATACCGATAGATGAAAATAAAAAAAGGAAAAAGATATTGGATTGTTGGGTTTATAAGGAAAGTGGGTTTTGCGAAAGAAAAGAATACGTGGTACACCTTTGGCCCATTAACGGAATAAAGCCTGATCCAATGACATCATTGTTAAGGAGTTAGTGAGGTAAATTAGGGAGTTATAACTCAATTGGCACCATTCTCTCTCTTTTATAATGACTTAGGATTCAAATCTTATCATATATAAAAAAAAAAAAAAAATCAATGTGGGTAACTGCAAGCCCAACAACGAAGGTCGAGCACTCACTGCTGGCAAAAGTGGAATTAGTAGTTAAAGGAGACTGCACATTGAGATGCATGAAATTAAATTTAGAACATAACCTCACAATAAAGAACAATCGATTAAAATTTTCCTTGAATCAAAAATAAAAATTTAGCCACTCATGGTGGAAAATATCAACACAAGATAATCAAAATAAAAAAAAGAAAATGTATTCCTAAAGAAAATAAAAATAAAAACCTAAATGGAGAGTGATCCTTGCTGCAGCCGTCTCCTATAGAATTGAAGAATATGCAACTTCTCCTGTGTTGTGTAGGCAGCCGGCTATGTGGATTAAATAAGGGAGGGGGCAGCTGGCCCTCTTGTGGAGTTTTTTGGAAAGAATTAAGATTTGTTGCCCTATTTTCCTTCCTCTAGACTTCTAAATCAATTAGGAGTCTCCAAAATTAGGTAGATTACAAAAGTTCACTCCTACTAAAAAACAGATTTTACTAAAAATAAAAATACTACTAAAATATTTAATTAAAATTCAAACTCCTCCTCTTCAAAACCCAATAAAGTGTCTTGACCCAATTAACTTCAAAATTACTTCATTAAACCCAATGTACTCCAAATCTTCAAACCTAATCTCCTAAAATGAAAATTCAATAAAACCAATTATTAGAGCACTAGTCAATGCAAAATTAACACATAATAATAACAATAAATTCAATAATTTTACACATTATCACCGATCATACTATGAAGCAGCATTTAATGCATATGTCGAGTATGATTGTCTCTCTAAAGATTATGGAGGAGCCTATGTCCAATGAGTTTCAGGTATTGAGTGTGATCCAGTCTTTGCCTGACTCCTAGGATGTGATTAAGACCTATTTCACGCACACTGAAAGTATTCGTACATTCAGGGATATAAGTAAGTATTGTGAGCTCGAGGAGGAGTGTCAGGAGGTGGCTAAGTCTCCTTCTGCTCATGCTAACATCGCGGAGTCGAGTAAGGGCTCCTGGGGAGTAAAGCGCAAGTGGCGCAAGTATGAGAAGAAGGCCAAGGGCCAAGGCAAGAAGAAGCAATTTGCCAAAACCGACGACAAAGGGCAGAAACGCAAGAAGAAGGAACTCGATAAAAGCAAGGTCCAACGCTACGTGTGTGGCAAGACTGGGCATTTCGCACGGGAGTGTGGCGATCGAAAGGTTAGTCATTTTTCTTTACATGGTTTGAGTTACGTGTCATCTAGTATGATGCTCGCTAACTCTTCTCCTTTGTGGATTGTAGACTCAGGAGCCACAGACCATGCAGTTCGTGACAGGAGCGCATACATGGAGTTCCGCCGTTTGAGTCCCCAGGCGAGGAGGTTGTACGTGGGGAATGGAGCATTTATAGAAGTGAAAGCGATTGGCACTTGCAAGCTATTGCTACGAAGTGATCAAGTCTTATATCTTCATGAAGTTTTGTATGCTCCTAAAATTAGGCGGAATCTTGTATCTATCCGATGTTTAGACTTGCTAGGATACTCTGTTTTGTTGAGAAACTCTAGAGTTTCCATTTCATATGACAGTTCTTTGATATGTTTCGGTTTAGTCCATGAGGGACTTTATATACTGGATATGATTTTATTCTATGAAATTTATTCTTCTTTTACTATTGCCTTTGCGTCTGATAGTGTAGTGGATGATGTGAATGTATGACATAGTAGGCTTGGTCACATAGGGCAAGAGAGAATGAACCGGTTAACTGCGAGTGGCTTATTGGGCCCGCTAACCAAGGTCGAGTTGTCCTTGTGTGACTTTTGCCTTGTAGGCAAAGCCACTAGAAAACCGTTTGGGAAAGCAATGAGAGTTGGGACTCTATTGCAATTGGTCCATTCCAACATTTGCGAATCCATGAATGTGAGAGCCCGAAACGGAGCTATGTATTTTATTACGTTTATAGACGACTACACGCGTTTCGATTACGTCTATCTGATCTCGCACAAGTCTGAGGCACTAGAGTGTTTCAAGAGATTTGTCAGCGAGGTTGAAAATCAACTAGACTTGAGGGTGAAAACTCTCAGAACCCATCGGGGGCGTGAGTATCTGTCTGAGCAGTTCAAAGAGTTCTGTTTCGATAGAGACATTACGAGACAGTTGATTATCCCTTCTACTCCTCAGCAGAACGGAGTAGCCGAGAGAAGAAATAGGACTCTGTTGGAGATGGTGAGATCAATGATGATACAGGCCAATTTACCTATCTCCCATTGGAGGGATGCGCTGTTGACTGCTGCCTACGTCCTCAACCGTGTTTCGACGAAGTCCGTAGTCAGCACCCCATACGAGCTTTGGACAGGGAAGCAGTCTGACCTTAGTCATTTGAGGTCATGGGATTGCACCGCGTATGTTCATGATTCTTCGCATCAGTACGGTAAGTTAGGCCCGTGAGGAAAGAAGTTTATCTTTATCAGAAACTCTGAACACTCCGAGGGATATGTGTTTCTAGGAGAACATACGGATGATACTGTTATTAAGATTGAGTCTCGTGATGTCACGTTTCTCGAGAGTGATTTCCCTAACAGAGGAAAAATCGATCGGAATTACACTTTCTATGAGATGGATGAGTCTAATGGCTCAGCCGAGCCCAGTAGCGGGATTCAAGACCCTATTACAGATCTCGGTCATAGTGGGAGTGGTCCATCTAAAGGTGTGGAGGCTCTCTCTCCTCATAGGAGTAGTTAAGGACAACTATCTCGTCGTCGTTTCCTGATTGAAGATGAGATTCTCATTGTGACTCCCGAGGACGACGAAGAGCCGATGACTATACAGGAGGTTCTCGAGGGTTCAGCAAAAGACCAATGATTTCAGGCCCTGCAGGAGGAAATGGAATCAATAAGAGTCAACGGGGTTTGGGATCTAGTTGACTTACCTGATGATAGAAAGGCCATTGGGAACAAGTGAGATCTTAAAATTAAAAGAAAGGCCGACGATCTAGAGGTACAAGGCCCGTCTGGTAGCGAAGGGTTACACGCAGACTAAGGACATTAACTACGATGAGACTTTCTCCCCAGTAGTCAAGTTTATTTCGATCCGTTTACTTTTGGCGATTGTCGCTAGTATAGATCTAGAGTTACACCAGATAGAGGTTAAGACCGCTTTCATTAACGGGAGCCTGGATGAGGAGATCTACATGAAACAGCCCCTGGGTTCGTTCTAGTAAATCAGGAGATTAAGGTCTGTCGACTTCGGAAGTCGATATACGGCCTAAAGTAGTCATCCAGATGGTGGTACCTAAAATTTTATGAGGAGGTGATATCTTACGGTTTTATGATAGTTGAGGAGGATCATTGTGTCTATCTGATTTGGTTTGATAACTCTTTTGTAATCCTGTCATTGTATATGGATGGCATAATGTTGGCCGGGAACAACATTCAATATTTAATAATCATCAAAACATGGTTGTCATCTAGTTTCGACATGAAAAACATGGGTGAAGCTGAGTTCATCCTCAGAGTTCAGATCTAGAGGGATCGCTCGAGAAAAACGTTGACTCTTTCACAAGAGACCTACATTAACAAAATTCTCGAACGCTTTGAAATGAGTGATTGTAATCCCATAGATACTCCGATTACCAAAAATGAAGGCTTGAACCTGGAAATGTGTCTGAAAACTTAAGACGAAGTAAGGGAAATGAGTAAAGTACCTTACTCCAATATAATGGAAAGCCTAATGTACGCAATGTTGTGTACTAGACCAGACATATGTTATGTAGTTGGTCTGGTGAGCAGATATCAGGCAAATCCTGGAAGGGGTCACTGGAGAGTAGTGAAAAGGATTTTTCGATATCTAAAAGAAACTGCAAACTTCTCATTATGTTACGAATGAGGCAATTTGCGCCTTATGGGCTATTCAGATGCCGACTGGGGAGGCGATTTGGATAAGTGCAAATCAACATCAAGTTTTGCTTTCTTGCTTAATGGCGAGGCCATCTCTTGGAGCAGTAAGAAGCAAACTTGTGTTGCTCTATCTACGATGGAGGCTGAATTCGTAGCATGCTCAGTTGCATTTCAGGAGAATATTTGACTCCAGAGACTACTGGATAACTTAGGGATTGTATCGAATAGTGGGAGGTCATAAATGATTTATTGTGATAATCAGTCAATTATCGCTTACACTCGAGACCTTAAGCTTCATAGTAGGACCAAACACATCGACACCAGATACCATTTCGTGAGAGATATCATCAAAAAGGGTGAAGTGACAGTTAAGTACATTTCTACACACAGTATGGTAGCTGACCCCTTCACCAAACCCATCACTAAAGACTCCTTTTTAGGGCATAGAGAGTCATTGGGTTTGGGTCCTTTCTGACATTTCTCAGTTTGTACTTATTGACGACATTGATGCTTATTGATTTTGCTATATATATGATTATTGTGCATTATTCAGTCACTTTTGTGTTATATTTTCATTTAATGCACTTACTTTTATTATCATATAGATATTATGTGGTGTAATAATAGATATGTCAGGCAAGCGAGGTCGACTCTTTTACACAGTGACCACCTCCAGCTCTGAGTGAGCGGGGACGAGACGGTTTCTAGCAGTAAGAGGTTTTGAGAGTAGTCCTGCTAGAATATAAGTCACCCTGATACGTATTCAGGATGAGGTCATATGCGATATGACCGACATAGACATACCCATATCCATGTTGCCTGTGAGTAGCTAGATTTGAGATCTCGGATATCACCTGCAAATTATAATATTGTCTTTTAGGTACTCTCTCTGAGATATCTGGGTAAAGTCTTATGTGCACACTGAGTCCTCGTACCTGCACAGTGTTAGAGAAATATGACATATGCTCTTTTGAGAGATAAGGGAGTAACACTGTGGCACGTGTTTCATACCACGTGTGAAAAGATGACTTAGGATAGTGGAAGCTATATTACTTGAGACAATAATTTGAAATTTATCCCTGAAATCCACTGTGTGAGACCCGAAATCCATTAGGTGGGATCTCTTGTGCCCTTATTACTCTCGGCTGTCTCTTGAGGTCATGATTCAGTGTTTACTATTTTAGTCTGTTTACTGATGGTCCGAAAGATAAATTGAGGTCTGAGCGACAGGTCTAAAAAAGCAGCTGAGTTGAGACCGATGGATTCGAGTTTGAGAAAATGAAGACCAATTGACATTGCATCACTGTGTTGTATTCACCGACCGATCTTTTACGTTCATCCATGTAGGGATTTGAACATAATAATATGAATACATAGTCGAACGATTTCTGGAGATTACTTTCGATGAGGAAAGTAGCTCGACGGATGTAATTAGTTTTGGATCTAGGGTACAACGAACTTTCTTTTAATACTAACGGTGACTACTCGATCATCCAAACAGGTGTGTCGAGGAGTCTTTATTTGTAGGTGTATTCGCTAGTCGCACGACGTCCAACCCTATATGAAAACCCAGTAGGGTTATGTGATGGATCGCATGAGTTGTGATCTTATGACGGAAGTAAAACATCTTCGTGTGCAAGTGAGAGATATTAGTAAATGCCTATGTAAGGGCAATTTTACCATAATAAGTATTTGAAATTTAAATGAGGGGATTACCCAATATCCCCACTCCCCAACATTTTCTCACTTTGTAACTCTTACGGAAGTTACAACTAAAACAATTCTACATTCACTTAGAGAGTGAAAATATAGTATTTTAATTTGACAAAAATTCTGTGAAAGAATTAATTATTGAGAAAAATAATTATTAGAGAGAGTTTTTCTGTCGTCTCAAAATCACCGGGATTAGGGTTGAGTCGTTGTGATATAATAGTGATAGTTTGATTATCTTGACTATCATCCCGACTACAAATTGTTAGTGATCAAAGTTTGCGTTTCCTGAAGTTCTCGGCGTCACCAATTGAGATATATCGCAAACTTATCTTTTTACAGTTCCAAAAATTTATTGATGTTTGCTTCCTCTGCGTGATTGAGTCACGATTTCTAACAAATCAAATGGTTCGGTCAATTTACTTACTTGGACAATCATCACCACTAATATGACCATCATCATTTAAAACATTGGATATATATATATATATATATATATATATATATATATATTTATATAATATATATAAATATATAAATTTATGAAGATGTGTGAACCTTGATGAAATGGTTGAATTGCTTCTTTGTGATCTTGAGGTCACGAATTTGAAACGTGAAAATAGTCTCTTTGTAAACAAATATAAGGGAAAAATTGTGTACATATATGCCTACCTTCTCCCTACCCTCACAAGACGGGAAGCACTTTGTGTACGAGATGAACTTTATATATATATTTATGAAACATTATAATTCATATTTGGATATGATTAAATCTGATTTGAGTCAAGTTGGACACTTTAAAAAGCAAAACTTTCTAAATACCTATTTTTTCATATATGAGACTTTAACTTGAGATTTAATTTAAGGGATAACAATATTCAACTACTGAACCAATCAAGTTGGATGGACATATTTTTATTTTTACATTTGTTTTGGTTTGGGACTTGGGTTGGCACGGCACGACACCTCATGGTGTCAAAATGTTCACAATTTAAGGAAACTAGCAAGCGGGAAACACATTGCGCGTTGTGGGGTGTGTGCCACTAAAAAATTAGTTAAAATAATTATAATTTATTAAATTTCTAATATTAACACAATAAAAAAATATATTGAGGTTTCAATTGTAAAAAATTTAAAATTTAAAATCTAAATTTAAAATTCTAAATCTAAATTTTAAAATAATGCAATAGATAGATAATATCCTGAAAATTGAAGAAAACTCAAAATATATAAAAATGAAAAAAACTTTATGAATATGTTGTTTGACTATGAAGTACGCAATTGAGGGGAAGTGAGGGAAAGAAAAACGAAATGTTACTTTTTAAAGGGTTATAAACTTGTGTGTGCACTTTTTGGAACCACTAAAACACAAAAAAAAAAAAAACATATAATTTTATAATAATAAAAACAAATATTGTTTTTTGAAGGAAGGAAAAAGGAAATATTGATTTTTAATAAAAAATTAATCTAAAATTATAATATTTAATAATTTAACTATGAAAAACTCATAAATATTAAATTTAAATTTAAATTTTTTTAGATATAAAAAATTTAAAATAAAATCTAAAATTTAAATATTTATATAATACAAATGATAATTTGAAATATCAAATATTTTAATATTAATATTTATGTATTCGATATTTAAATAAAAAAATAAATTGTAACACAAAATATTAAAACATTAAAAAATAAACTAAAACTATATTCAATAAATTAATTTCAATAAAATTATAAATATTAATATTTAATTTCAAAATCTATAAGAAAAAACATCTAAATACTTAAATATTTATTTAATATTAAATATATTAAATTAGAATGATAAAAATATTATATAATATTAATATTTGTACAATATTTAAAAATAATTTAAGAAATTTATAAATATTAATATTTAATTTAAAAATTTATAATAACAAAAACAATTAAATATTTAATTTAAATACTTAAATATTTATTTAATATTAAATATATTAAATTAAATGCTAAAAATATTTATATAATGTTAATATTTAAAAAAATAAGGAGCATAACCACGGGATTGTATGGTCACGTGACTTGACGACCACATGTGACTGCATAAACCATTTTTAGGAATTTAGTTAGATATATAGATATATAGAAAAAATACAATTGGAATCCCAAAATAGAAAAGGAGACAAAAACGAACGGAAACAAAAAGTAAAAAAGAAAAAAGAAAAAAGAAGAACTTGATAAAAAAAAGGACTGGGATTGAAAAAAAATAATACCTGAATTGCAGAAAAAAAGGCGAAATCAATGGAAAAAGTGAACAGAAAAAAAGAGAGAGAGAGAGTGGGGTCACGTGAGTGGTCGTCACTCACGCAACTCCACAAGAATCTTTTAAATTTACATATAGATAAATTAAAATATTAAAAAAATATATAATATTAATATTTAAAAAGGCAAAGAGCATGATCACGGACCTGTGAGCGATCACGTGACTTGACAACCATACGTGACCGCACAAATTTCTTTTAAGAATTTACATAAATATATAAATATATAGAAAAAAATACAATCGAAGTTTTAAAATAAAAAAGTAGGACAAAAACGAATGGAAAAAAAATAGAAAAAATGAAGGACTTGGATGAAAAAAAAAACCTGGATTGCAAAAAAAGTCCTAAAATAAAAAAGAGAATAAAAATGAACAGAAAAAAAAGGAAAATAGAAAGAATAACTTCGTAAAAAAATGATTTTGATGAAAAAAAAGAATTGGATTGCAAAAAAAAAAAAAAAAAAAAAAGCGAAACCAATGAACCAAAAAAGAAGAGAGATAAGGGAAATTAAAAACTAAAAAAGATGGAAACAAAAACAGAGAGAGGGAGTGGGGCGAGAGAGTCATGTAAGTGGTCGTATGACACCTCAAGACCCTTTTAAGAGTATATATAGATAAATAGTTTGTTAGAGTAAAACAAAAAAATATATTTATTCAAAAAGAAAACTACTAGAATCTCGGAAAGTGAATTTGAAGGAGACCACTGGAATTGCAAATAAATGAAAAGAGGCTTGTACAGAAATAACCCAAAATTTTAAAAAAAAAATTCTTAAAAATGCCACGAAAAAAAATTCTGAAAATAACCCAGGTTGCTATTGGTCGAGTGTTCAACACTCGACCATTTCGAGACACAAAAGTCGCAACCTGCCTTCTATCTTTCCCATTCTCTCTTCTCCTCCGCGGCCGAATGCTAATGCCAAACCCAAGCTCCCCCCACTTTTGCAATCCGACGACAAAAGATACATATTGGTCGAATGTTAAACATAACCAACAATATTTATTGAGTGTTGAATACTCATCCAGTTTAGATTTATTTTTTAATATTTTTTTTTTCATGAGGTTTTTTTAAAGAATTTTTTTTTTTTAAATTTAGGTTTATTTCCATTAATGACTCAAGCTAACGACCGGAAAGAAAAGAAAGCCGCAAGTAAAACACCCCTCCCCATAAGAAAAAACCTTTTTTTTCTCTCTCTACGCTTGATCTTAGCCAAAAGGACGAGAAAGGCATCGTTCTTTCTCTCTCTGCGTACGTATATGCTCCGATCCCCAACCTAGGGCTTAGATTTCTTTCCATTTTTCCCTTTGATTCTTCAGATCTTCAATCTCCATTCTGTCCTTCGATGTGCATTCCAGTTCAATTGTGCAATCCTTTGTGCTTGATTTGAGTGGGCTTAGGCTTTGGACTTGAGTTGGGTTTAAGGGCCTTTTGTGAATGGAATTTGGACCCATTTTGTTGGATTTTGGACTTCTACGATTACAGTAATAATTTTGGAAGAAGGAAAAATATTGAGCCCAAAACTCCTTTTGGAGACGCTCTCTTCTTTAAAAAAATAAAGTAATACTCTGTTTTTAAAGAATCCATATTTTCCACTGTTTGATTTAATTCTTGTTATTTATTTATTTATTCATTTTTATACAAAGATACATATTTTCAATTAATTTTAAAATCCTACTAACTATGTCTCTTTCAGACAGTTTAAGTGGTAGACTCTCTTCAATTTTATTTTCTTTTTTCCGATTCGATTTCATTTGATTGTATCTCTTTACACAAAAAACAAAGTCATAATGTCTATCCATAGTTTAGTTTGATTAGTTGGTGCAACTATATGAGAATTGATTGTTCAGTTATAGTTATAGGAACAATTGATGGTAGAGGGCATTCAACGTTACTAATAACAACAAAGCTATGGGTGATTTTTAGCAAAAATCTTGTAAATTAAGAAAATACATTTGTGCGTGTAACTTTAAAATTCTTTTTAATATAATTTTAAAAATTTAAAATTTGATAAGAAAAAATGTGTATTAAAATATAGACCGTAAATTGTTATTAAACGTGACGCTCCCTAAATAATCTTTCCAATAAACTCTCCTATCTTCAAGCCTTACTTTAGCCCTTGTTCCGATTGATACGGCTTTAATATGGTAAAAAAAAAAAACTTTAGAAATAAGACTGTCACAACCATTTTCATTTTCTTTTTGAGTCTATATAATTTTGTAATTTAAAATAATTTTATAAATACAAAAAAATGAAATTATTCAACTATTAAATTAACGCCTAATTTTATCTTTTTTTTTTTTTATGTAGGTTTTATGGAGCTCAAACTCCTAGCTATTGAAAATGATTGATGTTTTTTTTTATTATTTAAAAAGGATTATCTGTAATTAATATATGTATTTAAGAATCCAATTGTCAAATTTAAATTTGTTGTTCATCTTTAATTAAGTAAAAATATTAATAATCCAACTCAATATATGAGTGTCTTTATTTTGAGATTAACTCAACCCAATAAAGCTATTTGAATAAAATTAAGAATGTAATACTTAATTCAACTATTTATTTGATAAGTTAAACATGAATTGAAGAAATATAAAATTTAAATTTTATATATAATAATATATATTTAAATTTTAACTTGATTAGTTTTAAATTGACTACTTTATTAATAATATTTTAATAATATGATATACTTCAAAATTTTATAAATAAAAATTAATTTAAAAGTTATTATATTAACAATATTTTGGATAAAATATTTTTGCAAAACCAAAAACCATTAGAATTTAAAATATCATAAATAAAAATTAATTTAAAAGAATTATTAATATTAATAAATTTTTAGATTAAAATATTAGTTAAACCAATAACGTTAATACACCTTTTTCAAATGTCGCTTTTGGAGTTAGTTACAAGCCACGTCACCTGCAATTAATACTTTGAACCGAGTGCCCATTAGCAGCAATCTCCTTTCTCTCACTTCCCTCTCTAGTTATTTCAAGAACCCTCAAGGTCTGATTCTCAAAGTCGTGAGGCCCCTCTCCCTCTCTTTTCCTCTCTCTCGGTGGATCGCGATTGGAAAGGAGGGTTAGGGTTAGGAACTGGTGGTCTGTGATTATCTTTCTTGATGTTCTTGAACGAAATCCTAAATTTTGTTATCGGTAGGGTTTCTTTTTATTTTTATTCTTTTTCCTTCAGTTTTTTTTCTTTTTTGGGTTTTTGTTTTTTATTTTGCATCTTACGGTTTTCTATATGCTGATGTGAGTCGTCGACTAGGCAATTCTACGAAGTAAGGGTCATCAGGCGATTGATTCTGGAGGTATGATCTTACGGTTTTCTGAATCTTGGTGTGATCTTCTTTCCTTCAAATTTTGATCCCAAAACAAAGTCCATGAAATTACTGGTTCTGTTCTCTCTGTCTCTGCAATGCAAGATTTAGAAAAACAGAATAGTGAGAACATCAAAGGGACAAGAGATGGCTCCGTTATTCATCTAATTCATATTTACTAAACAACTCTTCAAGACAGATTATGGGAGATCATCATAGCAGATGCTACATGTATATCAGGGAATTGTTATAGTGTTAAAAAAAAAAATAGGAAGATTCTCGCTTAATTGCTTTTGCCTGACAAAAGAATTGTTTGGTCGGAATCTTGAATTGGAAATCATAATTATCTCAATGACTTTTTTTATGATCATCCAGGAGTGAGGGAGGGAGGGAGAGAGAGAGTATTGATTGTGGTGATGAAATTAAATTTCGTTTAATGGATTCATCGGTCCTTTTTTGCAGAGCCGATCATGATATTCTTGATCAGATGAACATCTTTTTTTCCATGAACTTGGATTTTTAACACCTTTGTACCCTTTTCATCTTTTTTTTTTTTTTTTTTTGGATTTTCTACTACATACTTTTCATCAGTCGCTCTCTCTCTCTCTCTCTCTCCCTCCCCCCTTTTATTATTGGGGGCTTCAAGATTATATTGTGATTTGGAATTTGTTTGATTGGTCAGTTGGTTTCTCTCCCATTTTTTTTAAGGGACAAATTAATTTGTATGATGATTTGATTTTCTAGTCACTCTAGAAAATTTGTTCTTCCAACATTTAGATTAAATCCTGAAAAAAGTGAAAAATTACGGTTATAAAGAAATGAAACCCCACTTTTAAATTTATAGAATTTAATTGAAAATTATAAATAAGATGCATAAAGAGCATATATAGTTAAATCTGGTAACTTTTTGATTGAACTAGCAGGACCCTTCTGTTTTATTTTGTGGAGTTTTATTATTGGTACATTTGTAATGTTTCTATATTTTGTAGAATAATAGGAAAATGACAGTGACTCCAAAAATCTCAATCAACAATGGAAACCTTATTGCTCATGGGAGGACCATATGCACAGGAGCGTTTGACAATATTGTCCTGACTCCTGGGTCTGTTGTGGGGCTTTCACTGGTGCTCATCGGTGCTTCTGCTTTGGATAGCAAAAGCCTCCATGTCTTCCCCATGGGTGAGTAAGAACACAATTTCCTTATTAGATTCCTTTTATCATATTCTATATCCTATGCCTTTTGAATATATATATATAAATATATATATATATATATATATATTCTTTTTTAAATATTAGCATATGTAATGTTCTTGACTGAAGAATAAAATTCTTACTTTTGATGGTGAAAAATGTGCAATGATGCATAAGATTAGTAATTGGAAGTTTTGTGTTATTTGTGTATTAAATGGATTGTGAATCTGTTGAACTTGATGAACATGAGATTAATTGTGAGAACTATGCTAATTGACTTTTAGAGATAGAAAAGAGAATATGTTAATGTGATTAAATTAGTTTTAACATGGACTGAAATCTATGAGGCGTTTTATTCAGTATTATTAATCTTAACATGGTTATTCTTCTATGCACACGGTCTTCAATTCATGTGTCTGTTCCGATTCAAACTATGGTGGATGACTCAAAGAATGGCACATGTGGTAGAGATGTTCCCCTGAATATCCAATTCATGCTTTTCGAGAGCAAGGACAACACTGAAGGAACTGAACAAGGTGATGTCCCTCCCACCTATACTGTGTTCCTTATTTCCAATTAATGCCCCTCCCACCTATGAGCTCAACTTGGCAGGCCCACACATGATTGCTTATTTGCTGATGCAGCAGGTGATGGAACAAGGTTTGCTAGTTTACTGTGCTGCTCTCTTTGTTGTTTTATCCTGTGAAGAACTCCATAGACACTAAATGTTGGCTATTCATCGCTGCAACTTGCTTAAAATATGGAATGCTAATAAATATTTAGGAGTAGTAGGTGTTTTCAATTGCCAAGGTGCTGCTTGGTGTGAGGTTCAAAAGAAGACTTGAATCTAGGATGCATCTCTTGGCACTTTAACTGGTTCTGTTCGTGCTTCCGATGTTGATTGTATTGCTTAAGTTGCTGGGCTGAAATGGTGTGGGGATGTAGTGGTTTACTTGCACAGATCAGGTCATTTTCTCTCTACATGAGTAGAATATACATGATAGGTATTTTATAAACATCCTAAAGCTTTACCTCATAATCCAATTTATGGTCACTGTTGGATAGATACATCAAGGCTGGTGACAATTAAGGTTCTTGAATATGAACTTCTCCACTTCTTTCCCATTAAGGTAAGTCCCGTTTCTTGATCCAATTTATGGTCACTGTTGGATAGAGAGAGAGAATAAGGGAGGAATTAATTCCTTGCTTCTTAGCAGGGTTTGTCTAAATCAGGAAGTTGGGAACCTATATTTTAATTAACGCTTCAATACGCAACAAAAAATTGTGCTGAAACCATTTGGAAATCCCGAAATACGTATGAATTGACTGGAACAGAGAATTTGGGGTTAGAGAAACAACTAGCTTGAGTGAGCGCAGGGAAGAGAGAGTTAGAGAGAGCTAATTCTGTTCTGTCATTTATAAATAGAAGAAATAAAGTTATTTTTTGGGTATGAACCTTTAGTCTTTGATCCCGAAACAAGGTCCACGAAATTATTACTGGTTTTGGTTCTCCGTCTCTGATGCTCAATTCGAGTATTGATACTTTCGAATTACCTTTTTTTTTTTTTTAATTATTTCAGGTAGATGATTTCCTATCATCACGTATTAAATTTTTTATTATCCAGTTATATAAAAGATAAGCCATGTTTATGATGTTTTTCTTTCATGAACATTAGCTGCAAATACAAGATAATTATACTTTAGTTTTTAGATAAAATATAGATTATGTTTGTCATATATTTCATAAAATATAGTCTGTATAGTTCATGGATTGTGCATCGTAGTCCTAACTTTTCTATACTTTTTCAAATGTTTATGCTTTTCTACACTGCTCATTAAGACTTCACATGTTAGTACAATCTTCTTACGATATTAGGTTCACTTTTCATTAGGAAATTATTGAGGCAACTGTGGAAAACCAATATAGTAATTAGCTTTATTAATGCCACATCTATTTTTGAATATTCAAAACTATAATGAATTTAACATAGGGGAAGGGTTTAGGCCAATTAGAAATTAACAATTAAGGTTAGAATATGATGGGTTAGAATAGGGTGATTGTAGTTGGAACCGCAACTCGGTTTAAAGAAAATCAAATAATATTTTTTATTGAGAAAGAAAATCAATAATAATAATTAAAAAATTACTACTATTGTAAACATTAATTCTAAACTAAAAACTTTCTAATTATTTAAAATTTCCTAAATAGTTGGATAAAGTAGGGGAAAAAAAGAGAAACTAACCAAATAGAAAGCTAAATGAAGAAGGAGAACTAATTGAAAACTAAAATTTTGAAACTTTTCAATATCTTGAATGTTCTTGTATGAGAATCTCTTAATAGTCTCCCTTTTCCGTTCTCCACCTCTCTTTCTCTTTCTTTCTTCTCCAACCCCTTTGAGTTTAATAGTAGTTTGATCTTTCTTACCTCTCATCATCATCAAATCTTTGTACACTTTCTTCAGGGATGCTTCTCTCTAGCTCTTTCTAATTGTATTCGAAATATATAACTACCATGAAACAATGTGTTGTTTCTTGAGTTTTCATCTTATATCTCCTTCTATCATCATTTTGGCACTGACTCGGCCTTTTGTTTTCTTTTGTTTTTTTTTCCCCCCCAAAAATCTTCTGTCTTTTTAAAATTATTTTTATGTAAAATACTAGAATATCTCATATTTTGGCAACAAAGTGTGGATACTTCCCTAGAGTGGCAAACAAATGTGAGCTCTTTGTGAGGGGTTCACCATAGAGATATTTATTAGAAACGTGTACGGCCTGGGTTCATCCTACGATATAAAAAAGTGTCTGCTATGTAAGTTCTGCTCGGGTCAATTAGCTAAACGAGTTGAGCTTAGTTAAATGTGGGTTGCAACTCTTCCCATGACTTTATTTTTAAATGGCTTGGGTTCGGCTTGCATTATGTAGGTAGTCTTGAGTTTGGTTCGGATCAATCTTCTGCTAAACGAGCCGAGTATGGCTACTTACTTTATACTCATTTATGACCTGCAGCTTTCTCGACTTGTTTGCAACTTACGTTCTCCACTCACCTTGGTGCCTAATTATGAGATATTCTTGCAAAATCACTCTAAGCATAAATAATTTTTTTCTCCATTTTCTTAACTCTTCTTAGACCAACCATTTTCTTGAGTTTAGCTCCCGTGTAACTCTTTTTCTCAACACATTTTTATTCTCTATATTTCTAATTTTTTCATCTCTTTTCACCATTTTGAGCATAAAACTTTGAGTTCCTTAAGAATAAAATTTATTACATATATGATTTTAGTTTTATTTCTATTTTCCAAATATATCACTCATTTTTCCCTTGTTCACGAGCTTGCCCCTGTGGCTATTAGATGTTTTTCAAAATTTTTTCTCTATTTTTCAAATTTACCATGAGAATTGAATGAATTCGCTGATTAAATTTGCGTAGATTGAGAAATTGAAAGTTTTGAAGTAAAACAAATCTAAAATTATACAACCAAAATTTGTATGGGAAAATCTAAGTAAAAAAAATGTAAAATAAAATTTACACATAAAGTTTGGTACTACCCTTGCAACTCTCCTGGTTGCCTTTTTTTGTTATTATTTCGGTAGATGATTTCCTGTTATCGGGTTTTAAATTTTTTATTATCTAGTTACATAAAAGATAAACCATGTTTATGAAGTTTTTCTTTTATGAAAATTAGCTGCGAGTGCAAGATAATTATATTTTAGTTTTTAGATAAAATATAGATTGTGTTTGTATGTATTTCATAAAATATACTTCGTATAGTTCATGGCTTGTGCATCTTAGTCCTAACTTTTCTATACTTTGTTGAATGTTTATGCTTTCCTACACTATTGGTTAGGAGTTCACATGTCTGTACAATCTTTTTAAGATATTAGGTTCACTTTTCATTAGGAAACTATTGAGGCAACTGTGGAAAACTAATGTAGCAATTAGCTTTATTAATGCCACATCTATTTTTGAATATTTAAAAATATAATGAATTTAACTTAGGGGAAGGGTTTAGGCCAATTAGAAATTAACAATTAGGGTTAGAATATGGTGGGTAAGAATATGGTGATTGTAGTCCGAACGGCAACTCGGTTTAAAGAAAATCAAATAATATTTTTTATTGAAAGAGAAAATCAATAATAATAATAATAATTAAAAAACTACTACTATTGTCTTAGTTAGGAAAAACCTTAATTCTCTAAGCTAAAAACTTTCTAATTACTTAAAACTTCCTAAATAGTTAGATAAAATTGGGGAAAAAAAAAAAGAGAAACTCACTAAATAGAAAGCTAAATAAAGAAGGAGAACTAATAGAAAACTAAAACTTTGAAACTTCTTGAATGTTCTTGTATGAGAATCTCTTAATTGTCTCCCTCTTTTGTTCTTCACCTCTCTAACTTTCTCTTTCTTTCCTCTCCAACCCCTTTGAGTTTAAATAGTAGTTTGATCTAAATATCTTTCTTACCTCTTATCTTCATCAAATCTTTGTACACTTTCTTAACACATACTCCTCTCCACCTCTTTGAAATAGTATTCAAAATATATAAGCACCACGAAACAATGTGCTGTTTTTTTTGAGTTTTCATCTTATATCTCCTTCTATCATCATGTTGGCGCTTTTCAACCCTTTTGCGCCTTTTGTTCTCTTCTTTTTTTTCAAATCTTTTGTTTTTATTTGTGTACTACACGTGAATAGGAATAAAGGAATGAACAGGAAGAATACAGCTTAGAGAACTTGGTGAGTAAACAACATAAAATAATAAAAAAATTGAATAACAATAACAATGATTCTAAAGTAAACTGTTATGTGAAATTCGAAAAATTCAATTTCTTTAACAAAATGTAAGCGCCTTGCTACATGTCCTGGAAGGTAAACAATTAACTAAAATAAAATGCCCTATAAAGCAAAGCAAATAAATAAGCAAAATCTGAAAAGTTAAATGATCTACAAATTCTAATGACATGACAACAACAGAAGGAGGCAGAAAGAAGTGGTGGCGGAAAGATTGAGCTCCGGTGGTGATGTCTTGGATTAGAGTAGAGCAACTAGAGACCCAAACCAAAATTAGCTGTGGCTGGACTTTCCTGCAATGATACCTTAAACACAAAAGGGTTTGGAATTGATGGCAACGAAATCAAGTGAAGGCAGCTAGAAATGAAAAGAGAGTGAAAGGAATTGAAATAGTGACTGCAATGGCGATAAGAAATTAAGGACGACGAGGAAGTTTTCTCCACCTGCTATCACCTGCCATCTCTCTCTCTCTCTCTCTCTTTGAATTTTCTCTTTCCCTTTTGTAGAATTTCCATTCTTTGGGTCACACAAAACCTTTCTTCTTCTTCAATTCAATGGCTAAATCTTCTTGTTTCCATTTCATCTTCAAATTTTTTTCCTTTTCCTCTTCAATCACTTGCAAGCAACTCATCCCTGGTCTTTGTTCTTCATGTCTGCTGTGACTTTTCTCCTTTGCAAGATATCTCTAGCTCTTCACTTTATTTCCAAACAACAGCGTTTCTTTTCTCCCATTTAAAGCATCTCGATACTCATTTTCTTCTTCTGTGTGTTGGACTTGTATTGCTCTATTAAATGGGCATTGGAGTCGGGCTTGACAGATTTTGTGGGATTTTTCTCAAATTGATCTTGAACTTGGATTTTGATGTTGGCCTTAGACTTTTCACTGAAAATTCCAAAATTTGTACCTTTGCATCTGCAGTAGGCTAACATGAAAGCCTGTTCATCATTCCAGAAATTCTAGTGCCATTTCTTGTCTCAAAGAAAAGGAGACATTAACTGCCTGACACCATGGGGTGGAGTTGTTGGTTATACACACGCCACCAAGCCAGAGACACGAATCAGTTCGTCTCATCATTCAAATGAGCCAAATTTAATGGGGTTTTTAGGATTTTGGTGGAGAAAATTAGCATGAATCGAGTTTGAAAGAACTGAACAATTTTTTTTTTTTTTTTTGGGGTATGTGATTTGATTTCACAGGCAATAAAGTCGTTGAAACCAACCAAGGCCTTTAGCTGGTTCTCAACGCATTTGAAGAAATCAGCGAGGCTGTCATGCACCCCATCTTAAAATTTTTTCTTTTGACTCAGCGGCATCAACATATTCCTTAGAATGATTCATGATGAAGAATGATTTTTAATGGATGATGAAACAGGTTAGTGGAGAAACACATGCAAATATTCGTTCACCATGAGAAGGAAAAGGTAAGAACTTTTGTGTGGTTTTTGTTGAGAAATTGCTTACATATTTGGAAAGGAAAAGTTACGTATCTTAAATTGTTTCCCTTTTCCTTGGTTTGGCTGGTACACATGGGATGCCTTTTACACCGATGTCACTGCTGGGGGTGTTGATGAGGGCCCTAGAAGGTAATTAAACATTTGGTTCATAATTATGGACGTAATTGCTTTGAATCAGGTTTCATATTATACGACTTTGTGAAGGTGTTCTAAATGCTTTGCTTTATTATCACTGCAGTTTATCTGAGGGAGGAACTCCTCCATGCTTCCTAATCGTTGATGATGACTGGCAGCAGATTGGGAGTGATGGCAAGGATGCCAACTGAGTTGTGGAAGCAGGAGCCAGTATGACATTTTACCTATCCTCCCTGTCACAAATTATGTCTCAAACCCTTGCTTAACCTGTAAAAGGAGAAAATGACATCATGGAAATAGATACTTTTAAATAATTCAAAATTTCCGTCACTATTTTGTCATAGTTAAACCATTCATTTGTTATTAAATGAATTTATTTCCTTGCATGTTTGCCAGCAGACTGACAGGAATAAAGGAGAATGCAACATCCCAGAAGAACGACCGAGAGGATGACTAGACACTAGGCTTGAAGCTTGTTGTGGATGATGCAAGCAATGGCACCATGTCAAGTAAGTGGTCCAGCACACACTTTTTCTGCTACACCGTTTCCCTCCTCTGTTGATAGAGCTATATCATTACAATTGTCTCTGACATAATAGGAGATTCTTGAGTGATTTTCTCGAGCTTAGATTTTGATTCAACAATTGAGCTAGTCGTGATCCAAATTCATAAATAATGTAATTTAATGCAAGTTAGAACAGGAGATCATATATACCTTTTGGATTTCTTCAAGTCTTTGGTTTTAGCGTAATTTCCCTTATCCTTTCAATCAGCTTCATGCTTGAAGACGTAAGAGTTTGTTGAAATTGGGAAATATTTACCTATTTCTGTGACCAAAGTTTTCTTCAAGGGACGTTTACCCACCAAAGCATATTTTTATAAATGACCTAAACTGTGATTTAAAATGTTATTGTGCTCTTCAACCTTCTGGGGGAGCGAGTGAATAATAGGTTGTCTTTAGGATGACGTGAATTTGGTTAGCTTAGCCTCCGATAATGTATATGGGGAATGAAGAAGTAAAGATTTTCCATTTTGAAGTTCTAACTCTACATTTCTAATGAATTTTGAACTGGAATATGTATGTATGGCATGCTCTGGCTGGTTAATGGAGTGAGTGAAGCCAGTGGCTCGTATGGAACACTATGAGATGACATTGGCGTGCCCAGTACAATCCCCTGGCGTGATGGGAAACCAACCAGACATTGCAGCCTATCGAGGTTCATGGCCTTGATCAAGTTCACCCAAATAAGGTCTTCAACTTTTACAATGAGCTTCATGCATCATGTGGAGTAGATGGAGTGTGAGTCGATGTGCAGAATATTATAGAGACACTTGGTGCTACACATGGCAGCAGAGTTTCTCTTACACGTAGTTACCATCAGGCCCTTGAAGCATCCATGGCAAGAAACTTCTCGGACAATGGTTGCATTGCTTGCATGTGTCATAACACGGATATGCTTTAAAGTACCGAGGAAACTGCTATGGTGAGAGCTTTGGATGACTTCTACCCACGAGATGCTACTTCCCACACCATTCATATTTCATCTGTTGCCTACAACTCACTTTTCCTCAGAGAATTTAGGCAACCTGCAGGGACATGTTTCATGTGAGTAAATTTGAATTAATTGTATCATTTTAGTTTTTGTGATATATGTTTTAAAGTCAAAATTAGGTTCGTAAGTTGGTCTTAAGTTTCACAATAATTTTGTTAAAATTTCATCTTGTGGTTTCTTGAAAATATATAAGAACTGTAACAGAACATTAGGTGTCTTTTAAGGTCTTGAAGAAATGGCATTAATGGAGAGAACTTTACTTTGCAAAGCTTGCTGAACATCATTCTGCAGCTCAATTGGTGGATGTCCAATCTATGTTAGGTATGGATCAATTATCTTGGATACTTGGGTTCGAAGGCTTGTACTCACTCTGACAACGAAAACTAACGGGTGTCCATTTTTCATGTGAACAGTGATAAGCCAGGGAACCACAACCTTGAGCTTCTGAAAAAGCTGGTGTTGCCAGATGGATCAGTTCTATGAGCCTGAATACCTGGCAGGCCCACACGTGATTGCTTATTTGCTGATGCGGCAAGTGATGGAACAAGGATTGCTTGTTTACTATGCTGCTTTCTTTGTTTTTTAATCCTTTGAAGAACTCCATAGACGATTAACTGTGGCTGTTCATTGGTGCAGCTTGCTTAAAATATGGAATGCTAATAAATGTTTGGGAGTAGTAGTTGTTTTCAACTGCCAAGGTGCTGCTTGGTGTAAGGTTCAGAAGAAGACTCATATCGAGGATGCATCTCCTGGCACTTTAACTGGTTCTGTTCGTGCTTCCAATGTTGATTGTATTGCTCCAGTTGCTGGGCCGGAGTGGAGTGGGAATGTTGTGGTTTACTCGTATAGATCAGGTCATTTTCTCTCTCCATGAGTAGAATATTCACGGTAGGGATTTTATCAACATCCTAAAGCTTTACCCCTGAATCCAAGGAGAGGTGATTCGATTGCCTAAAGATACATCATTGCCAGTGACACTTAAGGTTCTTGAATATGAACTTTTTTACTTCTGTCCCGTTAAGGTGAGTCCCATCTCATGATCCAATTTATGGCCACCGTTGGCGAGGGGAAGAGAGAGAGAGAGAGAGAGGGAGGAATTAATCACTTTCCTTTTAGCAGGGTTCGTCCAAATCAAGAAGTTGGGAACCTATATTTTGATTAATGCTTCAATAAGCACCATAAAATTGTATTGAAATCATTTGGAAATTCCATAATACGTTTGAATCAACAGGAATAGAGAATTTAGAATTAGAGAAACGACTAGCTTTGCTTTAGAGTGTGGGCGCGCGAGAGAGAGAGGGAGAGAGAGAGAGAGAGAGATGATTCTATTATGTTATATATAAAGAGAAGAAACGAGGTTCATATTTAGTTATTATCCCTTAGACTCTGATCCTAAAACAAAGTTCATAAAATTACTGGTTTCATTCTCTTTCTCTGATGGTCAACTACTCATAACTATACATTTGCTTGCAGTGAACAGTCCTAGACAAGTTGCCCTGCAGGCATTAGAGGGACACAAGTCCCGTCTTTGATCAACCTTGAACAACATGCAAATAAAGCTTGATACTACCCTTGCAACTCTTCTGCTCGTCTTTTTCTTATTATTTCAGGTAGATTATTTTCTGTTTTCAGGTTTTAAATTTTTTATTATCTAATTGCATAAAATATAGACCTGCAAGTGCAGGATAATTATATTTTAACTTATATGTAAAATGTAGATTGTGTTTGTCATGTATTTCCTAAAATATAGTTTGTATAGTTCCTGACTTGTCGATCTTAGTCCTAACCTTTCTCCTCTTTACATTTTAGTACAAACTTCTTGATATATTAGGTTTGCTTTAGGAAATTATTGAGGAAAGTGTGAAAAACCAATATAGCAATTAGTTTTATTAATGTCACGTCGATTTTTTGAACATTCAAAACTATAATGAATTTGACACAAGAGAATGATTTAGGGCAATTTGAACCTAACAATTATTGTTACAATAGGAGATTGTAGTTGGAACGATAAGTAGATGTAAAGAAAATCAAATAAAATTTTTTATTGAGAGAGAAATTCAATAATAATATTAAAAAATGACTACTATTATTCTAGTTAGCATAAACCTTAATTCTAGACTAATAACTTTCCAATTACCTAATTTTTTTTAAATAGTTAAATAAAAAAGAAAAAAAATAAGAGAGACTTAATAGAAACCTAAATAAAGAAGAAAAATTTATAGAAAACTAAAACTTTGTAACCTTTCAATTTCTTGAACGTTTTTGTATCAGAAAGTCTTTCACATTAGGGGTATGTTAGAGTAACATGAAACCATGCATGCATATGCTTAAATGGCTTAAATGTCTCCCTTTTTTGTTCACCACCTCTCTACACTTCTCTTTCCTTCCTCTCCAACTCTTTTGAGTTTAATAGTAGTAAATTAGATCAAATTCGGCTGATTTCGGGTTTGGGTTTGGTCAATTTGCTAAACAAGTCAAGTTTGGCTAAATACTTTATACTCATTTATGAATTAAGGCGTTCATGGCTTGTTTGCAACTCTACATGCTTCCCTCGTCTTGGTCACTAATTACGACACATTTTAGCAAAGTCACTCTAAGCATAACTGTTTTTTTCTTCCTTTTTCCCAACTCCTCTTGAACTAACCATTCTCTTGAGTTTAGTTCCCGTGGGACACTCTTTTTTCTCTATATTTTTATTTTCTATATTTCTAATTTTCTCATCTATTTTCGTCTTTTTGACATAAAACTATAAGTTATGTAAGAATTAAACTTATTACGTACATGACATTAATTTTATTTCTATTTTTCAACTATACCACTCATTCCTTTCCTTTCTTCTCAAGCATGCCCTTGTGGCTATTGAACAATTTTGGAAGTTTTGTTTCTATTTGTTCAAATATATCACGAGGATGGGATGAATGCGCTAATTAAATTTACTTAGACTTACAAATTGAAAGTTTTGGAGTAAAATAAATACAAAACTATAGAACCAAAATTTAAATAAGAAATTTATGCAAAATGAATTTACATGACTATTATTTTAAAGAAAATTATACAATAAATTATAAAAGTATGGACTACTTGATAATAGGAATAAAAAGGTGAAAATAGGGAAAAAACAACTTAGAGAGCTAGGTAAGTAAACAAAATAAAATAATAAAAAATTGAATGTTAAGTGAAATTCTAAAAATTCAAATCAAATCAAACAAAATGCAGGGGCCTTGGAAAATAAACAATTAACTAAAATCTAGAAATAAGCATAGTCTTAAAAAGGTTCATTCGGTGTATAAAATGTTCCCTGATTTAGTGCGGGGGTAGAAGGAGGATGAACATATATGCATGGAGTCTTTCTTCTTATATTTTTGTAAAGAGACTGTTTTCACCTCAAGATCACCAAAGCATAGTCTTAAAAAAAATAAAATTAAACAAAATAAAGAAATAAGTAAATAAGCAAACTTTCAAAAGTTAAATGATCTATATTATTCTAATGACATGACAACAGAAGGTGACTGGAAAGAAGTGGTGGTGGAAAGATTGAACTCTGGTGATGATGTCTAATGGCTAGGATTAGTGTGAAACCACGGTGAAATTGGAGCCTAACAAAGAAGGAAAACTAATAGAAAAGTAAAAATTCGAAACTTTTCAATTTCTTGAATATTTTTGTATAAGAATCTCTTTCACATGAGGGACATATTAGAGAAATATGAAACCATGCATGCAAGCTTGCTTAAGTGTCTTCATTGTCTCCCCTTTTTTGGTTCTCCACCTCCCTATCTTTCTTTTTCTTTTCTCTCCAACCCCTTTGAGTTTAAGAGTTGCAAATTAGATTAAATATCTTTCTTACTTCTCATCTTCATGAAATGTTTGTACAATTTTTTAAATTAATATCTTTCTCTGCACCTCTTAAATTTAATTAATTGCATTTCAAAAATTTAACCATCACGAGACAATGTGATTTTTCTTTAGTTTTCAATCTCCTATCTTCACTTTTGCTCTTTTCAACCCTTTTACAACTTTCTTTTTTATTGCATTCTTTTTTTATTTTATTTATTTTTTTCAAATATTTTTGACTTTTTCAACTATTGTGATGTAAAATGCTAGAATATCGTGTATTATGACAACAAAATGTGAAGCTTCCCTTAGAGTTGCAAACGATGTGAACTCCTTGCGAGGGGTTCATTCGAGAGTCAGTCATTAAAAATGTGAAGCTGAAATAAATATGTGTTCAATATTACTCATTGTTTTAAATTTTGTACTCTGCATTCCCACATCATCTCAAACACGGCATATTCCAGGAACAGCGAAACTTTCTAGAAGCCAAAGTTTCCAAATTGGAGTCTATTGCTCTCTCCTCGTCTTCCCCTTGGCACCCAAGTCGCCGACTTACAATTCTCAACCTACAAATACAGATACCCATTTTTTTCATCTTACAAACAGAGCATACAATCCAATTTAATTAGACGTAATTACTGTACAGAGAGAGAGAGAGAGAGAGAGAGAGAGAGAGAGTTCTCATGGCTGGTATTCAATACTACTTTTTCCCAACAGATTTCTTCTGTCCTAGGCCTCAAAAATCTGCGGTGGAAGGAGACAAAACTGCCCAACAACAAAGCATGATCAACACAGAAACACAGACGAGGCGCCAAGAGGAACATGTTGCACGTGATCTTGCCAAGAAGTTGGCTTTGGTTCATCATCACAAGAAGGATGGCCACAAGCCTCTCAAAGTTGCTTCTTTGATTGGTCTTCCTCCAACGGGTTATAGCATACGGGGTGCTGGTGGGTCTCACAACTAAAGTTTCAAGGTCTCTTTTTGTTGTACTTGGCACCGCTTCTCCTTTCAATCGCCAATTTTGTTACTTTTAATACATTCTCTCATGCTTTTTAGTTTTTGCCGAATTTTTCCAATAGATTGTATATTGAATTAATATGTATGAACGAATTCAATTAATAAAACTCAATTTTTTGTGCTAATTTTTTTCTATTTTTTGATGGGTTAAGGAATTTTTGATATACTATATTATAATTATGGTAATTGTCGGGGAAATTGGAGTAGTCAGATTTATGTTCTTCTTCTTTTCCTTTTGTCTTTGTATATTATAAAAAAATGGGTTTGTTTGATACATTCCAACTTTTAGTTCAAATTCCATGTGGGCTCAATTTTAGTTCCATATAGTGTCAAGAACTAGCATTAGTTTGCACCATTGCAATTTGAGTGTACTACTACTATATGTTTCTTGTTAATTAGTTAAGTCTAAATTTAGTGTTTTAAGTTTTTGAAATTTCTAATTTTTAAATGTATTCTAATAGACTAAAATAGATTTTGTTAATTTAAGACACCTATTATAATTTGTGTAGGTTCACAAATCTGTTAATTGGAAATCTTAAACAATCTTGATAAACAATTAGTGTGTAGAATTTGAATTTGTATGTCATACCTTTCATTGAATACGAGGCTTTTCATCTGAACAATGACAAGGAAATTTATAAAAATGTTTTTCAATAATTTTTGTGAAATTATTTTTCTTGACTTTTCGGAAAAGAAAGAGTAAGGGGAAATTTAAAATTAGAATCCGAATATTCAAAAGGGATACGGATCGAGACACAAACGCAAATCCAATTTCAAAATCAGACTCTATTTGGTCGGCTAAAAAACTCTCACGACCATATGACTCACCCTCTCTCTCTTTCTCAATAAATTTGCATAGACAGAACAAACCCAAAAAGAAATATCAATTCCTCTCACAAATCCTCACTTTCCAATTCTCTACCATCCAATCCAAACACTCCCTTGACTCTCCCATGGCAGGACTACAACATTACTTCTTCCCCACCGATTTGTTCTACCCTAAACAACAATCAGCCTCTGCAGGTGAAAATTTCTGTCAACCGGTGCTGACCCTCCAGACCCAGAAGAGGGAATTGCCCATAAGGAATTTGATTCGTCGCGACGGTGGAGATAATGGCCGCGATGCTACTAATTTGGTTGCTCCGCCTCCTTTGTATAATAAGCGTGGCCTTGGTGGTTTTGATCATACTGTCACCATGTCCTCGGAGAAGATGTAATAGAAGTTGCCGTGTCTTTTTTTTTTAAAATTTCAGCAGCACATGCTTATAAATGAAACCTGTATAGAAGTTAACTGATACATGTTGTTGATTTTAATTTTGGAGATGACAGGTGATAAGTTCTTCAAGAATGCCCTTCTCCAAATCTCAAGAAATCCAAACTTTTTTGTTTGAAAATAGTCATTGTCTATGAAAATTGCAGCGGTATCTGCAATAGATACTTGTGGCATTGATGCTATACTTGAAAAACAAACTCAAACCAAAGATCATTTCAGGTAATAACCAGCCACAATCAAACATTGTGTGTGTGTGTGTGTCCCCCCCCGCCCCTTATAAGGCCAAAGACTAATATTTTTATTTTTTTTTGGGTGGCGAAATTGTGTAGCTTGTTCTAGTAAATCCTGTTGATCATGTTACGGAGAAGCTGCAACTTTCCAAAGCACTTGATCTTATCAGAACCAATGGACTGTATTTGAGAGTTGCAATCATTGACGTGGAAGGAAGAACTGTGAGTATATGAACTAGATCAGTACATGTAACGTAGGGCTAACATTAACCTAGTTCCCTCAAAATCCTAAAACAACCTTAATTTGTATGTAGAGTAAGAGCTTCCTATATTAACCACAAATAAAGAAGTCTTTAGTATTTCCCGAGTGAAGGGGATAATATATTGGAAGTGTAAATTATTGAAGCTTTGTATTCAAATCCATGATTGCATCGTCCTTCATTTTTTTTTTTTTCTGAGTTAGAAAATGAAGAACAGTGAAATGAAATACAAAGATGAAACAATTCACCTTACATAAGCACCAGTAGTGATGAATGGTTAAGTTTAAAAATACTAATAAAGCAGGGAAACAGACATACAACTGGTAATAAATTAAACAACATAGTACTAAGAACAATGTAGAAACATAGACCTGCAACAATGATTGATTTTAACTGCAAATCATGGCTTGCTTGCTTCAACAACCTTAGCATTGTCACTACCAATTCCTCCACCCCCGCCAGCACCACCACCGCCACCAATGCCTATGCCAACTCCAGCACCAGCACCAGCACCAACTCCTCCTCCTCCACCACCACCACCGCCACCACCACCACCACCACCTCCTCCTATTCCTCCACCAATGCCCGTTCCTGCACCTCCTCCAAATCCACCACCAGCTCCTCCGCCAGCACCTCCCCCAATTCCACCACCACCTCCCCCGCCTATTCCCACTCCAATGCCTCTCCCTATACCTCCACCTATTCCCTCTCCTACACCACCTCCTACACCTCCTCCAATTCCTCCTCCTGCACCACCACCACCACCACCCCTCCTCCTCCTCCTCCTGCGCCTCCACCAATACCACCTCCAACTCCTCCACCTCCAATGCCTGCTCCAGCACCTGCACCACCACCAACTCCTCCTCCAACACTGCCTCCCACTCCTCCGCCAATGCCTCCACCTGCACCACCACCCCCACCTATTCCTCCGCCAACACCACCTCCTGCACCACCACCGCCTCCAATTCCTCCTCCAATGCCACCTCCTGCACCACCACCTCCACCTACTCCTCCTCCGACACCACCACCGCCTCCTATTCCTCCTCCAATGCCACCTCCTGCACCACCACCTCCACCTATTCCTCCTCCGCCACCACCACCACCTATTCCTCCTCCAATGCCTTTCCCTATACCTCCACCACCACCACCACCTTCACCGATACCACCCCCACCTCCAATGCCTCCACCACCACCAATTCCTCCACCTGCACCAATGCCACCCCCAACATGCTTGTGCTTCTTTTCTTTCTTCTTATGATGCTTCTCAATACCACCACCAACACCACCACCACCTTTTCCAACACAATCAGGCTTCCCAAGACCAACTCCTGGTTTTTCATACCCATAACTAAACCCTACTCCTTTCCCAAGGCTAAAAGAATGTCCAAAGCTCAACCCTTTCCAACCATCCAACAACCACTCTGGGTTCTTCTTCACATTCTCATCATGATCCCTTTTCTTCTCCTCTACTTTTCTTCCTTCACTAGCACAACCCGCCACTAGAGATACCCACAAGACAAAACAAACAAGCTTTCTCATATTGATACAAGTTACTCTCATTACTCAACTCAAGGGAACTTGTGTTCTTGCAATGAAGACGCTAATGGGCTTTATATAGAGAGGAGTTAACAAGTTGATTCTTAAAACAATCATTTCATTCTCGTAAAAGAGAAATGATTGGTTGGGTTGATTTGTTGTTATAATTTATTGCTTTGCCGCTATGGAAGCAGTAGACCATATAAGCTTTACAACAGTCATACAGCTCAGTCACCCACACATCTACGTGACTCCAATTCTGTTTTTTGCATTCATGGTCACGGTGAACTACTCTCTCTCTCCGAGTTCACAAGTTGTTAGCGGTTGGCAGAGCATGTTGTGCGGATTGAAGCAAAACCCAGGAAAATTTAGCTCAGCTTTTGCAGCACCTTGGAAAAGAAAACGCTTTTTGACTATAGTTAAGTAGCGCGGAGTTTAAGAATTTAATTTGAACGTCTTTACACTGCAGATTAGCATTGGAAATAATTATGTGAATTTAGCATATTCTGATTTTTAACACATAATTTGAGAGGAAGAGATTTGACTTAAACAGTAACTCAAATGACTCCAACTATTGTCTATAATATAAAAAATGTCATGTATTTGAGTTTTGTCCCATCCCTTTGCCAAGAAAAGAAATAAAAACAAATTATCTAAAAATTTCAAAATACTTTTATAACTTAGGATTTAGTTCTGCAGGACATGTAAAACCAATTCGTTAGGCAAATGAATGGGTGTCCTCTTCCTGAGCTATGTTTCGAAAGTAATTCTTTTTGAGATGTGGAGTGGATTGAACTAAAATGCCAACTTGCAGTAACTTGTGGTATATACAGAAAAGGAGGTAAGCTAGATGGGGAAGAGGCGAAAATTTAAAGCAGGGCAGAAGTTGGAGGAACAATGAATAAGATTGCAAGAATGTCGAGTGTATGACTGTTAGTCCTCTCCTGGGTACAGTTGAGACACGAGAAGCATTCATTGTTTCACGATGCTTCCTCTTGTATGAATGCATGAGAATCCTTTTCCACTTTCTTGTCCTTACTCCTCAACCTCATACTGTTTTAGGCCGCTGGCAGTTTCTCATTGGCCAGATTGTCTCAGAAAAAGAAAACACCTTATATAATGGTCAAATTAGCTGTTGACACTTTCTTAGGTTATGAGAAATGGCAGTTCCCTTTGGGTATATAGTGCACATTGAATAAGATTAATATATCAATATCTTTCTATCCAAGGAAAAAAAAAATTAATACCCTCAAATTACCCCTGTAATATCCATGATCAATCACAACATATTATATAATCAACAAATTACACGTATAAGTTATACTAAACAAATTTTGGGCAGACTCAAAACTATCTTAGGGCAACTAGTAGAAAATTGAATTTCGAATTTTGTTTGAATAAAGATACATTTGTTACTAGTTAAACTAGAAATTATTAATTATAATATTAGTTGGTAGATTAGCACATCCTTAAATATGAAATTTATACAATTAAATAAAATTTTCTCCACACAAATAGGCATAGGTTAGTGATTGGTACATCCGACGGTTTTTTGTTTTTTGTCTTGTTTTTTTTTTTTTTTTTTCTTTAAAGGGAGAACCCATAGTAACTCGGGTTTATTGTGTAGTACTCTCCACACGAACCTTCTATTGAACCAAAAGAAGAAAAGAAAAATTTGTCAAATACTTTTTAGTATGATGATCACACAATTTATAGTTTTATATTGGAATATATTTGAATTTTAAAAATAGTTTTAATTTATTTAGTAATTATAGATGAGAGAATATATGTTTTGTATAATTTTAAATTCTAGATCAACGAATATTTAGCCTAATGGATAAAAATATTAAGTCGTTAAATCTTAAATTTAAAATTTAAAAATAGAAAAAACTATGTTGGGAGAACTTCTACTTAATTTGAATCTAATAATATTTTGATCGAATTATTTAAAATATAATTCTAGATACCGTAAAAAAAAAAAAAAAAAAAAAAAAAATCCTAAACTCTAACATCTGGGTGGGCTTGCCCTCTACTCAATCAACTTGACGCACTATTCGTGGCTATTTTGGATCACGGGCATTAATCAAGCATGCATAATTGGGCCTGATTATTAAGAAATGGCCGTTCATATCTTCTCATGCTAAGCCCACCTTGCTCAGCGTTAGGCCAACTTAAGTATTTGAACATTAATGAAACCGAACCACTAATTACCTCTTATTTTGATTAGTCCATGATTACGTGAGATATCCTTTTTTTTTTGGTAGGAATTAAGTGAGATATCATGTGAGTGCTTACGGCACTCACTGAAATGATAGCTATTCTATTTAAGCTAGACAGGAGACGTTCATGTTTGGAGTAAAGTCATGCCAGTAATCTCAAATACATCCTAAAACTTTCGGTCCTGATTCTAAGGGAACATTCTAATGGTTGTAACTCCTTCTCAACCTAAAAATTTTAAGTTCAAACCTTTGTGTAATCAAAAAAAAAAAAAAAAATTCGGGCCCGTGGGTCTATAGAGACTACCTAGTCTGTTAAGGAAAACGGGCCAAGTGGGATAGCCCAGCCCGAGCCCATGGTTAAGAGAAGACAACATGACCTAGTGCGCGGTTTACTGGAACCAACATGTCTCCAACCTCAAACCACATTGAGCCCCCAACAATCCAGATTAGATTCCCTAATCAATCCTCTTCACAAAACCCTAGAGACAAGAAGGCATTTTTCATCAGGAAACTCAGAAGAGCAGGAGCAACATCGCTCAAATCAAATTTTTCCAGGTAAAATTTTTCTATCCTCTTCGTGCATTGAAGTCTTTTTGGTTGACTTTATCGAAAACTCTTCACTCGTGGTCCTCAAAACCCAAGGGTTTGTTCGAACCACTGTGAAATAAAGATGGACGATACAGAGGACGATGCTAGGTACCCATTGAAAAATTATTCATCAGTGAATCATCACAAATCAAATTATGGGTCTTCTTCTTCTGCTTCACATCGTCCTAAGCTTCCTGTTCGAAACGTATCCTCGTCTTATCCTCGTCCAGTTGGCCCTGATTACGGCGAGGATTACGAGGACGATGACGATGACGATGATGAAGTCGATGAATTAGAACAAAATGGATTAAGGTACAATGACTTTGACGATGACGACGACGACGACGACGACGACGACGACGACGACGATGATGAGGATGACGATGATGACTATGATGGTGATGAGGGTAGGAATAGGTCTAGTAAGAAGAGGAAGTTGAAGAATTTAGTTTCTAGTTATGAATTCGTGCCGCGAGTACCTAAAATGAACACAACTGGGAACACTAGGAACTCGATCGCTGATTGGAGTGAGCATGAGACATTTGTGTTGTTGGATGCTTGGGGGGATAGGTATCTTCAACTAGGCAGGAAGAGTTTGAGATCCGAGGATTGGAACGAGGTTGCGGAAAAAGTGTCTCAATTGTCGAAGAACGAGAGGACGGATATTCACTGTCGAAGCAGGTTGGATACGTTGAAGAAGAAGTATAAGAAGGAGAAGGAGAAAATGGAGGAAATGGGAGGAAATGTGAGTAAATGGGTGTTTTTTAAGAAGATGGATATACTGATGACGCCATCTCCCAGGCAGCAGTATGGATTGCCATGTGGAGTTGATTCAGGGGAGTTTGTGTTTATGAACCCAACGGTTTATTTGAGCCGGTCGAATGGATTGGATGAGATGAAGGATAGTCCAGGCGAGTCGGAGGAGTCAGAGGGCGATGATGATGACTCTAATGAGCTTTTGCCGAAAAAGAAGAGGTTCACAGGAGTGGTGGATGATGGGTCGTTCAAAGTACTGGCTGATTCGATTCAGAAGTTTGGAGAGATTTATGAGAAGATTGAGAACAGTAAGAGGCAGCAAATGATGGAGTTAGAGAAGATGAGGATGGACTTCCAAAGAGATTTAGAAATGCAAAAGAAGCAAATACTCGAGAGGGCTCGGGCAGAAATTGCAAAAATACGGCAAGGAGATGATGATGACACAGACGTTTCAGCCGAAAATATCAGTGGATAATGTAGGTGAATTTTACCCCTCATTCTATGCCTTAGTTGACTCTGAAAGTTAGTTACCATTTTGGTACTATTAATCTTGTAGTGTACTAAACTTAAGAGTTGCATCATTGAGTATTGCTGGTTCTGTGTTACTAACAACTGCATTATTTCACTTTTTAGAATTATTTTCCGATGCAATTTAGTTTGAAAATGCCATATGTCATGATGTAGGAGAATAGATGACAAACAAACAAGTCGGTGGATTAGAAGGTCTCCACATTTTGATACATGTACTTACAGCATCCTGTATTTATATTATGAAAAAAGTTCAAATTCTGGCCTAAGAAGTATGATTTCATGCACAGGGTTCTGGTACTCCTAAAATCTGTATTCAACTACAAAATGCATATTTCTGTTATTTCATTATGCTATGTTCAGAATCTTTATGATAATTGGTTAGGGGATGAACATGGGCACAATTCAAGATGTCAAAATACAAATCTTCAAAAACAAAGATACGGACATAGGACATTACATGCTTATATATTGAATCCTGACGGTGAACTATACGTGCCTGTAGGGTGTATCTCTGTGAGCATATGAAGGCATTTTATTGATACACTATGTTACATGGTCACTTGACCATGCCCATGGTGTTGAGAAACTTGATTTTAGAAGAAATTTTGTCAAAATGATGCTTGTACCCATGCATGGGACATACTAGCACTCTCTTGACAGTGCAACTAGAACTACATGCTGTTGTAGGAAGTCCAATGAACTTAGATAGATCAAGTGGATGTCAACATATATAAGTTTTCCCTCTTCCAGGGGGATGTTTTCCACTGTACAATACGTGTTCATGTAGTTTAGTGGAAAACTTCTTTCACACGGATAAAATTGCTGCTCATGTCTCTTTCTTACAAAGATAGCACTTAGATAATGATTTCTTGACCACTGGATCATGGGTTGTTGATTTTTGTTTCTTGCGTGTTCATTTTGTTTCTCAAAAGTATCCAAGAATTGTCCAAAAAGATGCCAAAAAAGCATTCTTGATGTTGTGAAAAGATGTCCTACTTAAATATATGCAGAAACATTGTTGAGTCCATTTAAGTGTAAGATGTTAAATAAGTGTCTAGAACTGTCATGTTTGGCATATAATGTATCTTTGTTATAGAATTGCTGCATTTAAACAGACAAGAAACATATAGTGCCCTATAAGGTTCTAGTTAATTTGATGCTGTGTTAGATGGGATACCTTTGATGGAGGTCTAGTGTAAATAATTGACATTTTCTTTCACAATTTTGTTAGTTGTTGTCTTGTTTATCTATTAATATGCTTCCTTTTGGGATTGGAATTAAGGTACTTTAGAGTTAATTCATCACAAACTATATTCAGGATCATGGTTCTTTGAAATGGATCTTATTCTAAAATCTTCACTACAAACCCTTTACGGGTTACGGTTGGATCTTGTTTAGATAGTTGAAGCTTGGTCCTTTTGTTGTTTCCTTCTTTGTGTAAAGTTTGTTCCTTTCTGTTTTTTCCGCAACTTTGAAATGGATTGAACATTTGTGTTGGTTTCCTCCGAGTTTTCCATAAGATAGCATTATCAGTGCCCATTTGTTTTAAATTCTGATGCATATACTACATTTTGTTGGTAAACTGCTTTCAAATCATTTTATACTGGTTCAAAAGTCAGTTGTCAGGTACTAGAGCTATCTGGACCTTTTTGCTTTGTAGTTGGTACTTGATATGGAACAGTCTTGGACCTTTCTGAATTTGTCTTGCGTTTTATCATATCGAATTGTGACCATTTGAGAATTGTCTTTCTGAATTTATTGTACTACTTGATATGCTTACATGTTCTGAAATGGCGACCGGACACAATATTGCTTCTCCAACAAATTGCTCACTATATGTTTGGTTCAGTGATGAAGATGGAAAAAGCATGTGAGCCTGCTATTCCTGTACAAGAAGTGAAACCTCCACAATGTGGAAAAGCAGGAATTCTAGTAAGTTGGATCTTTTGGGAGGTTTTCAGGTCCTGTATGGTGTACCATGTCTCAGAGGCTTTGTTCGAAAGTCTGTAACTATTGTATTGTTAGGTATTGTGCCTTTTCTGAAATTTGCCCCCGTTTTTACTTGTCTTGGCAAATTCTTCCATGTGAAAATATGATTTCAATTTCTCATTAGCAACGATTCTATTATCTGGCCACTATTCTTGATCAGTCAAGATCTTGAATTTACTCTATGGTAGGTTTCATTTTGTAACCAAAAAAAAAAAAAAGATCTTGATTTAGATACCGTGTAGGGATATGCTATTTATCATAAACAAAATTGCCTTGCTTTTTTCTGTGTTGATGTGGTATTTTCTCATTGTTTGTTATGCAAATAAAAAGTTTGATAACTTTATATAATACTAATTGGACATGAATCAAATGAACAACTTTACAGGATTTCATGACTTTGGAAGGCACTTATGTATGATTTTCATTCAAACACTTCCCATCATATGATTGTTTTTGTGTGAAAATCGTCTCATGGTGCTACAAATTTCTGGGTTTACATGTATAATAGAACCCAATGTTCCCACAAGATCCGAAGAATACATTGAAACCGGAATGTAACACTCCCACAAGCTCATTCCTGTAAGCATCCTCAACTCAAACAAGCACTCAATTAGTCTGAAAACAACTTTGGTTGACAAAGCCGTAACAAGGGCTGCGCTTCTCTTTCCCTTTAGAAGATTGTTTACCTTTATCAAAGACCAAGCCTAGAACAGTCGGTTTCCAAAACTGTCAAAACCTTTGCCAAATTCCCTACAACCATAATCTGTGCAAATACCAGAGAGGGGAGCATCCCTAGAAACAAAGGACACCCAAAAATCCTAACTTCCTTGAACATATACCTCATGAAAATAGTATCTCTGGCACCGTTGACAGAATAGCAACTAAAGCTCCAAATTGCCCTAGTACAATGTATGATTCCCAAAAACTTGTTTGCAGGAGCTTCACCCGAGCCAACCCACTTCTCTCAAGTATTCTTCCATCGAGGCTGATTCCACTGTAACTGTCAGAATCTGCTTGAGCAGTTGCAAAGCCCCCTGGGAGAGAGAGAGTGATTGGCTGATTCCACTGTAACTGTCAGAAACTGCTTGAGCAGTCGCAGCTCTCCCTGGGAGAGAGAAAGTGATCAATGAATGTAGACAGATGGCAATGTCTATAATGGTCTTGGAGAGAAGTTTTGGGAGAGTGAGACCCTTTTGTCCAACTAAATGACCTATGATCTTGAGCGTTGAGAAGGATTGATGGGGAAAATGGTGAATGATTACATGGGAGACAAGGAGGGAGACTGTGAAAGGCGAGAAGAAGAGCATAGAGATAGAGTGGAAATGCGTTGGATGGAGAAGCAAAACGCTGATAGGTTCTTTTTTATTTTTTGGTGGAAAACAGAGAAGAAAACAAAACAAAAACCAAAGGAAAGGAAACTACGAACAAGAGACACTGCGCTTCCTACTATTCCTGGACACCCCACTGGCATCTGCAAGCAACAACACTCTGATAGCATCTGGGGGATTTACATCTTCATGAAGGCCAACTTCCGCCTCTTTACCCAACTCCGCAAACTTATCGGTACATTTGTTGGCTTCCGTGTATATATGCTTTAGCTTGGGGATACCTAAATCCTTCATTAAATCTTTGCATTCATTAGCTGAATTGAACCAATGATGATTTACTCCAACTCCCTCATTGATCGCCTTGACTACAGTAAGCAAATCACTGTCAACATCTAAATTGTCGAACTTCTTCCTCTTGGCCATCATCAGGCCTTCTCTTAAAGCCCAAAGCTCAGCTGTGTCTCCCTTAGTCCTGCCTATATTCATCCAAAAACCATGCAGCCAAGTCCCTTCACAATCTCTAAACAAGCCTCCCGCAATAGCTCTACCACTCCTAGGATCAACGGCTCCATCTACATTAAGTTTAGTAACATTCTGCTTAGGACGGATCCAACCTACAATCAACTCATCACCCTTCTTGGTTTCTCTATCTACACTCATAACACAAGTCTTGCCCATGCTAATAATTCTGTTAACCGTTGAGGACGCCGGCTCCTTTTTGTTCAAGTGAACGATGTTGCATATGAACATCCAAATTTCCCACAAAGCGATCATAAAAGTTATGTTCGCTTCATCCTTGTGCAGGTTATCATTTTTCGAGCAACCATCCTTCAGCCAAGTTGTGACACTTTTCCTCCAAAAGTTATCCTCAACCGTAAGCCCTCTTTGAAGTTTACCCCAGATTTCCCTCGCATGATTACAATCCCTCGAGACATGCCCGACCGTCTCCTCTTTGTCTCCAAAAATCACACAAGTCTCATCATCTCTTATGCCTCTTCTTTTCAGCTCTGCATAAGTAAGAATCCTACCCCTAGCTGCAAGCCAACAGAACACTTTGACGGGCATTTCTTTTTCCTGGTCGATCCAAAGTTCCATTGCATTAATTTCCTGGTTCTCACAGTCTTTCTTTTGTAACTAATAGGCCGAAGCAACTTTGAAGTCCCTAGTTGAGTTTTCATCCCAAAACACTGAATCCTCCCCACTCCTGCATCTGGGAATAACCATGGCTCTAATCTCCTCAGTGGTTTCACTGGGAAGAGCCGTGGACAACTCCTCCTCCTTCCAATTGCCCTCCTCATCCAAAAAGTGACTTATCTTTGTGTTAGGATCGCATAACTCGTGAAGAATAAGGACTTTTTTCACTAAAGCATCATTCCCCAACCTCTTGTCGTACCAAAACCTGATACTTCTTCCACTTCCAATCCTCCATTTCAGGCATTTTTTCAGGCAGTTTGCAAATTCCCTTCCAAACTGCAGAAGAATTGCCCTTCTTACGGTGATCTAAAAGGCTTTCCCCGTTTAGATACTTGCTTCTCAAATTCCTACACCAAAAGGCTGAATCATTCTTGATAATCCTCCAACCCAACTTAACTATGAACGTCATATTACATTCTCTCATACTTCTAATACCCAGGCCACCTTCATCTTTAGATGCACATACTCTTTCCCACTTCACCAAGTACACTTTTCTCCTCTCTTCATTACTTCTATACAAGAAGTCTCTATTCAACCTATCCAGCTTCTTACAAATACTCTTCGATAACCAAGAATATTGCATAGTGTACAAGGAGATGGCTATAGTGACTGATCAAATTAGAGTTTTCCTACCAGCCATGTTAAGTAAATTTGCTTTCCAACTATTGAGCTTACATTGGACCTTCTCTATGATCTGATGATAAAAGTCTTTACCTACCTTACCATGAATCATTGAAACCCCCAAGTACTTTCTCAGATCATCTATGAGAGAGAATTTGCTGCATGCTGCAAGGAAGGACTTGAGATGTCTAGGGGCTTTAGGAGAGACCCACAACTTGGACTTAACAGGATTGATTTGCTGCCCATTTTCTTCATAAAACTCCTTTAAATAGCTAAGGATGGTGCTCAGATTCTGGTGCTCGGCCTCAACAAAGAGGACAAAATCATCTGCAAAAAATAGTTGAGAGATGTCAGGCCCCCTTCTTGAAGTTTTGACTAGTCTCCCAGCAGCCTTGGTCACCTTCTCTTTAATCATAAAAGATAATCTTTCCATCACCAAGATAAAGAGATAGGGGGAGAGTGGATTTCCTTGTCTTAACCCCTGACCCACCTTGAAGGGGTTAAAAACTTTCCCATTCCAAATGATAAAAGTACCACCACTTGAAACCATAAACATTATAAGCTTTACAAGACTCGGTAGGATATTGATCTTGAGCAAGACTGTAGCTAAGTACTCCCAATTGACGTTATCATATGTTTTTCTCAAGTCAATTTTCATAACCATGGAATATCTAGAGCTCTTGGAAGTTCTAATGGAACGAACAACTTGTTGAATAGCGACAATGTTATCCAAGGTTCCTCTTCCTAGAAGGAAACTATTTTGATGGCTCCCAAAGATTCTCGGATAAGTTGAGCTGTGTTCATGAGTTCGAAAGAGTCAATGACTAGTGAGAGTAAAAGAGAGAGGAAAATAGTGGATGAAACACTTGGGGCTATGAATTATAAAGTCCCGAGGTAAGTATGTCAAACACTTTCCGATATTTCATAATTGCAATCCTTTTCTAAGATTGGCTTTATTATAGCAAACGAAAGGTGTGTGGTCTCCTTTTTTTTTTTATTTTGGTACAAGGAAATATAATCAAATAGAATGAGTCTATCACTTAAACTATCACTGAGAGTTGTCTCTGAGTATCACTTAAGCTGTCACTGAGAGTTGTCCCTGAGGGAGAAGGTGTGTGGTCTCTTAAGATTAGTTTCTTATGTTTAGAATCATGAAGTTGTGAGAAATTTAGAATTTTATTTAATATCTTTGTATCTTGAATAGACTTCACTTTTGCTATTTTCATCATTGACAGAATTATTTGAGCACAACGAATTGTCAAGGTAAAAGAGATGTTAGGCTTCAAACCGTATGCAGTTTTTGGAGCTTTACAGGCTATGGCATTTTGCTAGATAATTAATCACTTACCAAGTTCAATCTTTCCTTGAAGAAAAGTTAAATGAGAGAAAAGGGTGTGGCTTTAGTGAGCAAAGTTTTCAGGATTTCCTTAAATGCGATATCATGATTCATGATTTTGCCTTCTTTAGTGAGCTCCCACCGGAAAGTAGCTGGTATGTGGATGGAATGATGAGAGAGAGAGAGAGAGAGAGAGAGAATCTCAATTTGGACTCTTCGTATCTATATTGCATCCATATTTCTAAAATTGGTTGTGTCGATGTCATATATATAGTTTTTAAAAACATGACACGATACAATCTTTTAAAAGTTTTGACACGTACAATTTTTATTACTTATAATGCTATAAAGCGTTTATAGTTTTCCTATGTCACGGTGTCTGCCCTATCATATTATTGTCATAAAAGAGTATCTGTGATAGAAAAATTTGTCACTGGAAAAATTTCCATTCAGAATTTTATTTTTATTTTTTTTAATTATTATTAATTACCGATAATTATTAACGACGGAAATAAGTAAGGACAAACCCAAATACCCGAATCCGGGTGCCCGACCCTACCGCTCCGTCCACACCCGGCCCGCCTGCCTTTAAATTATTTGTTAAATGCTAAAAAATGCACATGTTCAGATTCGAACCTGAGTTGAGAGAGAAATATTGAGTCTCACCATCACTTTTGTGTTATTAGTTTATTTTTTTTTCTATTTCTATACTTTATTTCTAACTCTCAATATTAAAAAAACAATACCCTAATTTCAAAAAATTTTATTTAATAAAAACACAAAATTATATTTAATAAAAATACAAAATTATATTTAATAAAAACACAAAAAATTACATTTAATAAAAACAAAAAATAATATTTAATAAAAACACAAAATATTATATTTAATAAAAATACAAAAAATTATATTTAATAAAAACAAAATATTATATTTTATAAAAAAATTATATTTGATAAAAACAAAAAATTATATTTAATAAAAACAAAAAAAATATATTTGATAAAAACACAAAAAAAATTATAATTAATAAAAACAAAATATTATATTTAATAAAAACACAAAAAAATTATATTTAATAAAAACAAAATATTATATTTAATGAAAAAATTATATTTGATGAAAACAAAAAATTATATTTAATAAAAAAACAAAATTATATTTAATAAAAAAATTATATTTAATAAAAACAAAAAATTATATTTAATAAAAACACAAAAAATTATATTTAATAAAACAAATATTATATTTAATAAAAAAATTATATTTGATAAAAACAAAAAATTATATTTAATAAAAACAAAATATTATATTTAATAAAAACAAAAATATATATATTTGATAAAAACACAAAAAAAATATATTTAATATAAACAAAATATTATATTTAATAAAAACACAAAAAATTATATTTAATAAAAACAAAATATTATATTTAATAAAAAAAATATATTTAATGAAAACAAAAAATTATATTTAATAAAAACACAAAATTATATTTAATAAAAAATTTATATTTAATAAAAACAAAAATTTTTTAGTAACGAATTTAGCGACAGAAAAATTAACGACGGATTCTTCTGTCGCTAAATCCCTCGCTAATGGTTTTAGCGATGGATATTTTCTGTCGCTAATTAGCGATGGATTTTTTTATCACTAAATCCGTCGCTAGTTTGTCCGTCGCTAATCCGTTGCAAATCCATCGCTAATAACGACGGATTTTTTTTCGTCGCTAATTTCCGTCGTTGAAAGTCTGTTTTCTCGTGGTGGATGTTCTATCTCAGTGTCTGTCATATCATATGCTCTATGTTCGTATCCATGATTTATAACTTTAGATATTAAAGTTAAGTTGAGAAAGCAGTATTTTTTTCCAAGGACTAAGCCTAACAGAACTTCCAGGAGTTTTCCTCCCAGAGAATAAGGTTTCATAGGCTGAAAACTTGGGATTAACAGTCATCATAGATTTTACTTGATTCATTCTGAAAACTCAACGTAAAAATGGAACATAGTACATGAAACTAAGATAGTTCTACTGCTTAATTCTTGTTCAATTTTGCTACAATGTGAGATCAGGAAATAGCTCATCCTTTAGAGAAGGAGCAATCCATTGTATTTGAATGTAGGTAATCTCCCATAGATCGTCTGTTTCTTTTGCCACAAGAATGTCCTTCTCTTTCATCGTCCTTATCATTTTTCTCAGCAACTCCGGTATTATTTCGGGCAACTTGCACTCTCCGTATTCCCCCAAGTCAGCCTTCATGCACGTATCCATTCTTCGCAATAGCCCTAACCAAAATGTCCTAAACCCCGGGCTCTCTGACAATGGTTTCAAGAACTGTAAGTATACATCAGTCAATAGTTCCATTGCAATTTTCAGAGTTCCTTCCATACTTCTCACCTCTTTCTCCGCATTGTCTCTTCTCGAATACTCACTCATCTTCTCATGCAAATCGTCGACCAAGGCAAAAATCACGAGGTTGAAGCCGTTAATGCAGTTTGTTGGCGTGAGTTCTAGTTCCTCAGATTGTATGAAGATTCTCTTAAGAGCTAAAACTGCATGGTTCCTCATCTCTTCTCTACGTGCTAAGCTGCTTTTTCTAAGCGCTTCTCCAAGCTTGACAAACATGCTCATGGCGAAATTTGAAGAACCAAGTGATTTTCCATTGTCTTCCATGGATGAGACACTACTGTTGCTCACGCTACTCACAGTCATGCTGCCCCACTGTTCTGTTATCCCACTCTTATACCATTGAATCAATAAATTCATCAAATCTGCCAACAAATCTAGAATTTTCAGGTTCTTCTCCATCGGGCTAATCTTGAGAGCTACAAAACTGAAGGCACAGTCTATGCAGTAGGGAAAGTTTACCCGAGAAACATGGAATCCATCAGACAACAACATGATCAGTATCTCAACTCCTTGATCATAGGTTTCGGGGTGCTTGCCTGCAATGTATAGCAACTGAAGGACTGATTTCCATCCAAGATGGGACTGCAAATTTGCGGGAAATTCGACAAGAATTCTGCTCATTGTTTGCATTATGTGCTCACAACAAGTATCAAGAATTTCCTTATCTAGCTTCCACATCAGGTTTATAGACTTAAACATGATCTCCTCTGAAGCTTTTTCTGGTCTGAATGTAGCAAGAAGCTTCTCAGTAACCTTGAGAAGGCCTAAAAGTGCCTTTTCTGCAAACGGGATTGGAGAAAAACGAGGAAATTGTGTTACTTGAAGCAAATGGTCATGATATGTAGGCCAAAATGTGTGAAATCTATTAATATTTGCTAAAGTAATAGCCGTGAGCAAATCCCAACAGAATCCAATTGTCTCCTCTTCTTCGACAGGCGTGCTGAACTTCTGTCCTTTTCCTGCAGCTGCGAAGATTAGAGAACGTCCAAGATTGAGCAATGGCTCTTCAGGTAGGCTTGAAGTGTGGTGGAATATATTCCCAATTTGACATTGTTGGATGATCTTCAAATTCTGCTCGAATTCACTCATACCAAGAGCTATAGAGTCCTCCATGCTATCGAGTGCTAAGAAGTGAGAGAATCTGCTCACCGTGCCCGGATGTCGTTTGCTGCTGAATTTAAGATCTTGATTGGGGAAAAGGATTCCCGAGTCATTCTGAATGTCAGATGAAGCAGTTGATGAATCATGCTCAACAACAGACTGAGGAAGTAGCTTTAGCCTTCTGAGTTTCAACAGACAGTCTACAATGTTCCTCCAACCTCCCCGGATTGAGACTCCGAATTTGTTTGCAATTGTGAAAACTGCAAGAACTGCCATTTTTGGCTTCATTTCATTGCTAAAAGCATAAAGGGTTTCTTCTGCTGAGGCATATGGATTCAACAGAGTAGTGAATTTGCAGAGTGAAGCAAGAATCTCATCAAGAATGTCTTCAAGTCCATACTGAGCGATGCTAGCAACTGAGAACAGCCCTTCTATGCACTCGTGGAGGAGATCCTCATCGTCTGCATGTTCAAAGATAGAAGAAAGAGCAGTGACCGAAGGTCCTGCAATAGATGCAAACATATCTCTTCCTATTCTGCATTCAAAATCACAAGTGATGAAAGGCTGCGCTGATTTTGCTCTACTCATCAGCTCAATCCATCTGCTTGGATTCATTTCAAGTAGCATAGATTGACCAGAGAGTGAGAATGCATTGCTTGCAATAGATTGAAAAAGTTCGATTAAGTATTCTCGTGGCAAATCCTTCCCTCCATTGATTTGTCGATTGTTTCGTATGAACTCTTCTTCAGTCATCTTCTTCTTCACTTGAGGATTGTGTTGATCGGTATTGAGCATTATAAGGGAATAGCAGAGAACCAATACAGCATCTTTGCTTGCAAAGATCTCTGAAGACTGCTGATCATAGAATTTGTCTGAGAATGCTTCGATAATTCTGTGAATCTTCTGAGACTCTCCTGGCAATCTGAAAGTTTCTAAATAAGTTCGAAGAGAAGTGTCAAGGTTCATACCGGTGAATTCAAATGTTTGTGTGAATTCTTTAAGAACCTCAACGTGGAATTCATCAGGGTCACCAAGATAATCACCTATCATCGCCTTGTCCAGCCCTGGGGTGTATCGAAAGAAGTAAGCATATGCCTTGGGATCTGGAGGATTCGAGATCAAATTGGATATCTTCAAGTACTCCAAGCCCTTCTTATCATCTCTATTGAAATGGTTTGCTGCAATCAATATCTTCCTCTTCTGCGCTTTCCTCACCCTCACATAGTCCACCCATGACTCGAAATCTTCAGATGGTTTCTCTTCCCAAAAGGGTCTGTACTCTTTGATCGTGACTGGGTATGGTTCAAAGGAGCTCAAGTTTACTTCCTCTTCTATGCTATCCGCAATGGAATGTATGATGACTATTAGGCCTTCAAAAGCTTGTATCTGTAGGCAGCTCAAAGTATTACCTGCTGGAAAGGCATTCTTGCAAAGAAGTTTTCCGATCTCCTCAAACACATTTCGACATACTGGATCACAATCATAATTTACATACATTTCCATGGTGAATGTTGGTTGTCTACAAAAATTTATGATTCCTTCAAGAGCAACTTCTTGCAGTTGGGGCATGGCCCCAAAAGTTGCTATTCTGAACAACACATATGAAAAGAATGCCTCGAGTTGCAGCCTCACATGCCTGCATAAACCAAAAGCGTAACCTAATTTAGTATCTCCAGTTGTAAGACAAGTTTCTTGATGTGAAACTATTATTAAACAAATTTCTTTTGCACAGCTTTGGCATCATATGAAATCGTTTACAGAAGTATTTACCTGCGAAGAAAATGATAGATATTTAAGACAGTGCTGCAAATCATGGACAAAACAAGAGGGCTTGAACGCATTCCATAGTAGATCAAATGGTGAAACAAATCATCCTGAATCATCCTCAAAAGCTTCTGGTGCTTAGCAATTGCAGTTCCACTCAACTCTATAGCAGAATTGATTAAAACAAGTGCGAATAGCTGCACATCATCAGAAGTCTGGGGCACTGATCCTTCAGTTTCCACAAACTCTACTACATTCAGCAAAGCGCACAAGAAATGAAAAATATCAACTGCACATCGAATTCCATACCCGGATTCTGAGTTATTCCCAACATCAACATCTTCCGTATCAGATTCTGAATCTTCCCAATCTGTAACCTCAATTTCAGGCAATCTAGCAAATATAATCTGTACCAGTTCATGCATCGTGTACCTCCCATTTCGTTGCAGCAAATCCCTTTTGCTGGCAGATTGTTGCACAATTTGAAAACAAGTATTAACAACAGTACAAACGGCCTGATCTCTGAGCAGAATCGATGCTCGATTCTTCATTGTAACAACCAGAACTTGAAGAATTCTCATCAAAACAGCATCTTCAGATGCTGGGTCAGTCTTTTCTAGACGACAACTAGTGATTCCAGTAACAAGAGAATTAATGGCTTCTCGGGCACCTGGTGTTTTCTCATCAAATATTTCGAGTTTGAGAATTTTAATGATGGCTGATAGAGCAACCCCTGTTGCTGATGCAGGGACATCATCACTCTGAACCACATCAAGAAAAGGATTTAGATAGACCGATGGATCGATCATTCTCCATTGATGGTGAGGATTAAACAGCATTGCTCGTAAGCTTTTCAAGGATTGAATAATCGATGAATCCATGCTTTCTTTTGGAGAAAATTGAGTGTTTGGATCTGGAAGTCCGCGGAGTACTGCAAGGACAGATCCAATCTCTGTGTTCAACATGCAGGAGATTCCAATCTCTTTGTTCTTGATCCGGTTTGTCGTTTTTCGCTTTTGCCATGGTTGGTAGTGTTCTTCGTCTTCGTCTTCTATGCTTTGATCTCTATTTTCCTTCATTTGAGTCAGAGGAAGAAAAAAACAGTTGGAAGAAGTGGGAAAGCTTAAAAAACCGTTGGGAACGTCGGAGGGGTATTTTGGGAATGAAAAAGTTTTGCTCGTGTGAGTGTTGTCAATAGGCGGAGAAATAACATAGGCGCAGAATTTGGCAACATGAGGCCAATATAAATCATTATCGTAAATTACCAGCTATTTACGGTTTGAGTATTTGAAGGTTTCTTCCACTATTATCTCCTCGTCTTAGTCTATCGCGTTAGAGAAATGGCAAGTGTGGTATCATTTTAAGTGGGCTAACATCATTATATTTCAGCACAGAATTGTAGTTTACAATTTTTTATTTTTTTTTTATACCAATCAGGATTCATATCCAACTAATACTGTTCGAATGCTTGTTGGATCCATTTTGAGGAGACAGCTTTTCTAACGAAATTTTTGTTTTATTTCTAAATTTTAGAATTTTGAATCCAAAACTTAGTTAAAAATATATCACCCTTACTTATTAGGCTAGCTGTTCATCAGTAATTATAGTTTACGGTGTTGTAGGTTAAACTTTGCTTGAAATAATAGCTCCTAAATTAGGTACGTTATAAATCAGTATTTAACTATCATCATAATCTCGCCCCATTTGATAATGACTACGCTCCCAAACATGCATGCCACTGCATGGGGGCAAACAAAGCCGGCCTGGATATGCACCGCATCCCCAACAATCATATCACTGTATTAAGCATGTACAAAGAAAACTAGATTGTGCCATTACATTTCTCTGAATCCGAAGAAGCAATGGGAACACTTGAAAAAAATATTTTAAGTAGACTAAGTAAATTATTTCATAAAATTAAAATTTTATCAGTAAATTTTGACATATCTAATATGTTTATAATATTTTTCTCTACTACAATTTTTTAATCTAATATATATTTATTTAAGTCGATACCAACTGAACAACTATATATTGTTAGATAATCAATTATGTAAAAATCTTTAATTAAGATCGTGGTAAGTTTTACTTTTATAAAGATATTTGCTAAAAATTATAATTTTAATAAATAATTGTTAATAATATATAATAATTAAATATTTTGAATGGATGTTTGTACATTTCATAAACAAAAAAACATATAAATAAAAAATACATATATTTTTTCTAGTCAAAGTATATTAGTTAGATTTTTTTTTTTAATTGATATCATTAATATTTTTAAATTCTCAGCAGAGAGCGGAATGGAAATCAACCACGTTCAGTCCAAGATTTGGATCTCTCCCGATGCCCCTTGGACCCTCAGGACCACTCTAACTGCAATCAGCAAATTTTCCCCTATAGATGACCTCAATACATACTTGGGAGTGTCTCTCATTCACAACAGGCTGGGGAAAAACTTCTACGGTTACTTGGTGGAGAAAGTGCAAAAAAGGCTAGCTAGTTAGAAGGAAAATTTGTTGAGTTTAGTGGGTAAAAGAACCTTGATTCAGGCAGTCACAACTGCCATCCCTACTTACACCATCCAAACCATGTGGTTATCGAGTGAGGTCTGCAAGAGGCTCGACAAGATTAATAGGCAATTTCTGTGGGGTAGTTTTAAGGAGGGAAGAAAGGTTCATTTAGTGAATTAGACCAAAGTTTGCTTGCCAAAGATAAAAGGAGAGCTTGGTTTGAGGAGAACGAGGGAATGCAATATTGCTCTTTTGGCCAAGCTTGGTTGGAAAATCAAGAAAGGAGAAAGGAGAGAGGAGTCTTTGGTGTGAGGTGTTGCGTGAGAAGTACTTAAATGGGCAATCCCTCATGCAACAATCGAGAAGGCAAGGGGGCTTTGCCCTATGGAGGGGAATTCTTAGGACTAGGGATTGCCTAAGGAGTAATCTAAGGTGGAGGATTAGAGACAACAAAACTAATGATTTTTGAAGAGATTGTTGGGTGGGAGATCAAAGCTTGGCCGAGTGCTTTAGGGGGGCCCCAAGATCCAAGCCCAAAGCTCAAAGTTAGTCATTTCATTTTAGAAGAGGGAGGCTAGAAGGTGAGAGAGCTGGAAGTTTTTCTATCTAAAGATAAAGTGGAAGAGATTAGAGGGCTTTTGTGCCTAGAGTAGGGATCAGACGTGACACCTTTTACCGAAAAGAGGCCAGTAATTGTGTGTTTTCTGTTGTTTCAGCGTATAGGCTATTGATAAGTGATTTGGAGTTGACAAATTGCCTGGATTTGTCAAGTGATTGGGTGTGGAAGATCAATGGCTCTAAGAGGATAAAAATTTTCCTATGATTAGCTAGTCAAGTGAAAATCCTTACTAATGTAGAAAGAAAGAAAAGGGAGCTTTACAAGGAGGCCAATTGTACTTCGTGTAATGAGGTGGAGAAGAGTGAGCTTCATTCTCTCATAAACAAGCTAGCTAAATTGACGTGGCTGTCAATTTTTTCACATCTAGAGAAAGTGGAGAGCTTTTGGAATCTCTCTTTAGTGGCTTGGCTAAAGGAGGGTGCAACCAAAAAAATCAAAGACTTTTTTGGTCTCTAGAGTGATCCATTCGTGTTTCTTGCTGGACAATTTGGAAGTGCAGGTGTAGAAGGATAATCCAGAAGATTCAGGTGTCTCCTTATGAATTAGCCAGAGAAGCTAGAAGGTTGGCTATTGAGGTGACCTTTGCTATGAAGAAGGGGAAGGAGACGATTGCTAGAGAGATAAAAATGATCAAATGGTCCCCTCCCCAAAAAGGGGTTGTCAAACTTAATACTGATAGAGGAGTATGGTCAAGCAATGGCAGGGGGAATCCTCAACAACTGGGAGGGAGTCTGGGTAGCTGGCTTTATGATTAACATTGGTAAAGCTCAACCTCTAGTTGCAGAAATTTGGGGTCTAAGGGAGGGGTTGAGAATGGCTAAAAGAAGAGGTTTTCAGAGACTTGTAGTATAGGTAGACTTGGCTATCCTCACTTATATGATCAACAAGCACGCTCATGAAGATCATCCCCTATGGCTTATCGTCCAGAAATGCAAGGATTTTCTTAGAGACTTGAACATGGGAAGGATAAATCATATCTACAGGGAAGCCAATGTCTGTGCTGATCATCTGGCTTCTTTAGCTTTGGGCAATGTTGTTGCATTGATCGAATTTAACCTCCCTCCCCTTTCAATCATCAGATTACTAAAAGAGGCTAAGGAGGGTATAGAAAGAAGAAGAGGGGGTTTTGGTTAGTGTCTTGTTGTGGGCCTTTGTTGCTCCCTTGTCTCTCTTCTACCAATATATATATATATATATATATATATATATATATATATATATATAGTTAATATTTTCTAATCATAAATTACTACAGATTAATATAATAAAGGTGATTATCTGTAACTTAGTGTTAGTGATGAGGAGAGAAAAAGAAGAGAAATAAGGGTCTTTAGTATCTTTTTCCCTTTTCACCACCTCACCAGAACAAAACTTAGCAAATAAAGACCACAAATAATCCCTTTCTCTTTTGTTTCTTCTCTTTGTTCTGTTTCCTTACTTCTTTTCCTTCCATGGATTATTGCAACCATATATATATATATGAGAAAGAGAGAGAGAGAGAGCTTATGTTTGCTTGATGTCAAAGCAACGCTCATTTATTCTTAGAGACATAATAGGTTACTTCCAAGTTTCAAGTTCTTACCATATTGTGCCGCAACAATTCCAAGACAAAAAAGGTAGGGGGAAAAGTGATTTTCTTTTATTTACAGAAGGAAGGGAAAATAAAATAAAAAGTAAATGCAAGTAAATTTTTTGCCATATCATAATTCTAAACACTCTCTAAAATTGAAAAACTATTTTTTTTTTAAAAAAAGAAATTATTTAACTTTCATCCGGTGAATTAGCCACTGATATTGTGATTAGAACTTGACATATGACGAATTAGGTTAAATTTGGGTTTACAAAAAGTGCTAGATAGTAAATTTTGGTTCTTCACCCGCTTGACCCAAAAGGTCAGACCTAAGGGTTGGATTGGACCAATTTGATACGCTAATTTCCAAGTTGGACCGAATTTATAAACCATCTAAAAGGTTCAGATTGATCCTATTTTGAAAAATGAAAAAGAAAAGTGTTAATCCAGCCCATGCCATATCAACTTATGACTAGCATTATTTGTTTTTGTCATGGCGGTTGTTGATTTTGACGATTAAGCTCTCCATGTCATTCACGTGGCTTTAATCCATCCCTCATGGTCACCCTCAACGATTATACCGGTGGAAATAAGAGTGGTTCAAAGTGCTAAAAGTAAAAAATAAAATAAGAAAAAACTCTTTAACATCAACTAACTTAAATATAGATTTTAAAACTTTGACATCTTATTTATTTTCTATGATATAGCGTGAAATTTTAACAAATAATTTGTTCATAAAAAAAATAAAATATTTTATATATAAATTTTGGAAAGATATCTTGTTATAATATGTAAATTTGTTCTATAAATATGATAGATTATATTAGAGTTTGAATATGAATAATCACACTTTGCAAAGAAAAAAATATCTCAATATAATATTGAACAAATAAAATGCATATCAAAACATTTGGGTGTCTGTCTGTTCTCTCTATGCTATTGACTCTCTCTCTCCCCCCTCCCTCTTTTTTTTTTTTTTGGTGAGTGAAAAAACGACAAATACGAACCAAAGGAAATAAAGATCAGAACACACAGAACTTCCTTCTGGGCCGGGACAACTCGTTGGCATCAGCCAACAGCAGCCTTTTAACAACTTCTGGAGGATTTGCATCTTCATACAGACCTGCATCAGCCTCCTTCCCCATCTCCACCAACTTGTCAGCACAATTGTTTGCTTCCCTGTAAATATGATTGATCTTGGAGATACCCAAATCCTTCATCAACATTTTGCGCTCGTTTGTCAAATGGAGCCATGGATGATTTACTCCAGTTCCCTCATTAATTACCTTAACCACTGTGAGAGAGTCGCTCTCAACAACCAGCTTGTCCATCTTTCTCTTCGCGGCCATCCTCAATCCTTCTCTCTGAGTCCAAAACTCAGCTGTATCATCCTGCCTACATTCAACCAAAACCCATACAGCCAATTTCCTTCACTATCTCTGAACAGCCCTCCTGCTCCAGCTCTACCTCTTCTAAGGTCTACAGCTCCGTCAACATTAAGCTTGATTGCATTACGATCAGGTCGACTCCAACTAACCAACATCCTCTCGGCCTTCCTTGCTCCCCCATCCTTGCTTGTGTCGCACAAATTAACCTTGCTCAGAATTCTGTTGGCAACAGAGATCCCAAGTTCTTTCTTGTTTTGATGGACAATATTACATCTCAACTTCCAAATTTCCCACAGTGTGATCATGAAGATTATATTCTCCTCACCCTGGACATGTTAGTCACTCTAGCACACCCATCCCTTAACCAGATTGGCATATTTTTCTTCCAGAAATTTTCATCAATTGTGATCTTCAGCTGAATTTTGTTCCAGATTTCCCTAGCATGGCTGTAGTCCCGTAACACATGTTCTACCGTTTCCTCTTTTTTCCTCGCAGATAACACAGGTACCATCACCTCTAATGCCTCTTTTTTTCAGCTCTGCATAAGTAAGAATTCTCCCCCTAGCTGCCAACCAACAAAAAAGCAATAAACCAAGCCCAGGCGGGGGGGAAGGGGGGGGGGGGGGAAAAAAGGGGGGGGGGGGGGAAAAAAGGGGGGGGGTGGGGGGGGGGGGAAAAGGGGGGGGGGGGAGGGGGGGGGGGGGGGGAAAAAGGGGGGGGGGGGGGGGGGGGGGGGGGGAAAGGGGGGGGGGGGGGGGGGGGGGGGGGGGGGGGGGGGGGGGGGGGGGGGGGGGGGGGGGGGNGAAAAAAAGAGGGGGGGGGGGGGGGGGGAAAAAAGAGGAAGGAAGGGAGGGAAAAAAAGAGGAAAAAAAAAAAAAAAAAAAAAAAATTATTAAAAGGAGAAAAAAATAAAATTTAATAAAAAAAAAAAAAAAAAAAAAGGAAAAAAAGGGGGGGGGAAGAGAAAAGAAAAAAAAAAAAAAAAGAGGGGGGAAAAAAAAAAAAAAAAAAAAAAGAGGGAAGGGGGGGGGGGAAACAGAATCAACGAATTCACCATTGATGAACAATTGGGTGAAGTTGATCTTGGGAATTTTGGAAAGAAGTTCGGAGTGTTGATTTGTATTGGATGCCATCTCTCTCTCTCTCTCTCTCTCTCTCTCTCTCGTACTGCCCTATATATGCGCAAAAGTAGCGACTGGCATGTTAACCTGGCCGCTATGCGGTAGGATTTGCATATCCAACAAGTGAAGGATTTGCTTGATAAATTGAACTTAACAACCTATTCTATCTACATATTAGGCTACCTACTATTCCTTGTCCCAAACGAAAGAATTCATTATTAAGGGGTTATCAATTTTTGTAGTTTATGCAAAGAACCCACATTATTGGAATGCGATGAACACTTCCTTTAACTACCCCAAAACCCCATTTCGGCCAACATTTTCCCCAAAGGTAAATGGTATGTAATGTCAACATTTAAGTACCGGTTCATCTTTCTTTTCTTTTTCTTTTCCGAATGAATTTTGAGTCGTACACTAACCGATCATTCCATAACTTTATCCCAAAATGAGTAAATAAGAATCTCTATTTTGATGGTGCTTTTCTTTTACATTAGGAGAATGATGGATTTGGCGCAATGGTGGAGTCTTTCCATTGTGTCTTGAAGGTTTGAGATTCGAATCAGTCTCCTTGTAAAAAAAAACAAGGGAAAGCATGTCTAAGTATTCCCTTCCCAAGAGTCTACAATGTGAGAGATTCGGCACTGGATACGCTCCTTTTCTTTTACATTAGGACTTAAAGTTCTTACTAATATTTAGCTGATTCATACAGTAATATCCCTGAAGCAAAATCTTGGGTTTGAGTTTTATGTGTAATGAAAATAGACATCGAGAAATTTTACCCCTTAGAACCAATTCGATACAAATCAAATTTAATTAAATTTAATATGATTATCAGATACAATTATTAAAAAAAAAAAAAAAAAAAAGCCTTAAAACTCGTTTAACATGACACATTAGTTGGGCCGAAGGGTTAGCGGTCATCCTCCAAGCCCAGATGATACCCGTCCAAATACAAAAGCCTAGCCCAACTTGAGTTGAACTAGGACACTTTGATGCTCAAATCAAAACAGTAAAATGAACATATTTGGCAAATGGAACAAAGTTTGTCTTGATCCTCCCAAATAAAGACTCAAAGCGAAGGAGAGTTACAAAGAGGAGTTACAATAGATTTGGTATGGAGGTATTTCGCAAGACTTTCAAGTCCAAAATCTCTTCCAAACCCACTCATCTTGTACCTTCCATAAGGACAATCTGCATTGATTTTCAAGCAACAGTCGACCCAAATAATTCCTGCACGAATCCATCTAGAAACCCTATTGGGGTTTGTTTTTCTTTACCTGAGGTCCATGTTGAGCCGTTGGATGAAAAGGGTCACCAACTTTCCAATTTTTGATCTTTTCTACCAACTTCTCAACAATTTGATCGTAGACTCTTTCTTGAACAAAAACGCGAGAGCCTGCCACACTTGCTTCTCCCTGACAAAATAAAACTTTGCAAAACCCTAAATAAGTTTACTCTCCCTTCCTAAGTTACAATTCTCAATAAATTAAGAAATGAGAAACATTATTTGTAACGAGAGGGATTTCATAATTATTGACATTAAATTACTATTGAGTATAACTTTGTTTCAATTTAGCATCAATTAAGATATTCAGCATAAGTGCACGTGTGTTTTTTAATGATAAAAGATATTTTTCTTTAAAAAAAAAATGACAAGTAAATAGGAAGGGGATTTGGCAGTTTTATCTTTATTCCCATGACACCCAAGAAAGCATATTCAGTGGATTTATCAACATCAACATCGTCAAAGGACGCAATATCCATTTACTACATTAATCACCCCATCAGGGACACCAGCCTAATCAAAAGACACAAGATTAGATCATTAGTTGTTGATTGATTAAACTTACCCAGATTGCTAAAATGGCCAAAATGAGCATCCGTCAAACAACCCATTAGCCTAATAACCTCATCCTTCAATTTTATTTTATTTTTTTGATTATATTACGATTTAAATTTAAAATTATTAAATTAAAAAAAAAATTATGATCATAAACTATCCCCTTTAAGAAAAACCTCATCTTGCTTTTAAAGTACGCTTGATGGGGCTTTTTCCTTCTGTTTAGTTCCTAATTGTGCCTATTCTATTATGATTATATTTTTTGAAAGTGGATTATTATATTAAAAAACTCAAGTTGTTCAACGGTGTGACTCTATTGACGAGTTTGCCTGAATAAAATATACGGGACCTATACACCAGACGAATTGGCTCTATTTGGGCTCGTTAGGCCCGTCCTGCACGTGTCCTCCATACCATGCAACACTTCTCTCATGAATATCAGGGTAATACTCAAAAGGATAGTCGGACAGACTTAAAATTTTAGTTGGAGGAGGTGAAGTACAGAATATAAGAAATAGAGGCAAAAGGGGTAAATATTATAATTTTTTTATAACAAATAAATTGTAAAAGAAATTAAAAAAATGCGATTTTTAAGCGTATCAGCAATTTTAGTGATTTTTAATGATATTTTGGAGCTTTTTTTTTTTTTTTTAATATCATTATTTATACATTTTTACTCACATTTAGATTACTTTTAACGACATTTCTGGTCATTTAAATGAAGCTAATATTTGAACACTATGAAATTTTTTTCTCCCAAATTTCACAGGGCAGTTGCCCCCTAGCTTCGTTAGTCACGCAAAAAAAAAAAAAAAAATGTACTTACCAACTTGAAAGATGAGCAAAGCAGAGAGCCGATAGGGTTGTTTGCTTGGCAGGCTTGGTAACCATGGTGCAACAGGCCGCAAGAGCGGGTGCAATCTTGAAGCCCCACATGCCTCTAGGGAAGTTCCAGGGCATAATGTGGCCAACAAAGACCAATGGATGGGTTCACGTAATGTATTCCCCATCTTTAGTGTTGATCCATGAATTTTGTCAGCTGCAACAGCATAGTAACGAAGAGTTGATAAACTAGCTAATTCCTCCATATTTTGCTCTATCTAATCTGCAAATTTCATGACAAATTGTCTTCTCTCCTGACAACAACAGTTGTAAATGAAAAACGGGGAAGAATTTTAAAGTTCGGAATAAAATTTGGTGAATATCATTTCTCAATTCTCATTAGGTCTCCATTTGCTCGAGGCATTGGCTAGTTGCTGAGACAAAGCAATCACCGTGTAATGGTTTAATATTGACAAAAAATGTCAAAAAAAAAAAAGATTATTCATGGAAAAACAAAACGTAGTCATTATTGCTAAATTTTCTGTCTCAACTTTTATTTTTTTTTTAAATTTTGGACCAGAACATGTTCATTGTAATTAAATTAATAAAAGAAAAAAATTTTGCACAAGATAAAATACTAGGAAAAACTTATATTTTTGGAGGATATTTTCTTATTTTCGAGAAGACTTACAGAACCAGACTTGCGGGGCCAAGGGCCATGATCGAAGGCTTGGCGAGCAGCCTTTACTGCTAAGTCAATATCTTCCTTGTCCCCTTCCGCTACACTTGCTATTGCTTCCCCTGTCCTTGGATCAATTGTCTCAAATGTTTTTCCTAATTTGCAAGAAATCATAGTCAAATTCCTTTACTAGGTGATATTGTACTTTAAAAATTTTATTTAGAAATAAATTGAATTAAAAAAATATATAATTTACCATGAAAATATTAGTCTTATGGTATAAAAAAATGTCCAATAAAAAATATCAATTAATTTAACTGTTCTTTAAAACTTTTATATTAAAAAAATATTGTTCACAGTAGTTTGATATTTAAACTAGAAAAGATATTCTCTCTCTAAATTAGCATCTCGCCAGAGAGAGAGAGAGAGTACCTGAAATTGAATCAACAAATTCCCCGCTGATGAACAGGTTGGTGAATTTTATACTCAAATGATTAGTTAGTAGCGAGGGTATTTGATGTTGGGTATATCTTTTCTTTCACTAACAAGAGAACAAATTTTTGTTACGAATGAGATATGCTGTTCATCTAATTTAAGCTCTGATTTTAGGTTGGAACTAAAAATATATAACATAATATTGGGTCAATCAATTTATATGATATTCATTGAGAAATAATATCAGGGTGATGTAGCTATACAAAAAATAAATTTTTTTCACTTCAAATGGGGAATGGTGTGGTGGGTTTATCACGTAGTATCCAATTGATTGATCTATAGGTTAGAGATTTTTTCTCCGGAAATCATGGGATCGGAAGAGGGGGTTGTGACCATTAAGTTGTTCCTATGGGACAAATAAGAGGTCAATATCACTTTATTTACATGTTTGGCTAGGAATTGAACAAGCATGAAACTCTATTTGCTATACTTCTTGCTTAATATAAGTTTACTTAGAAATGACCATCAAGGTTGAAGAAATTCATTTTGCAATAGCATGAGATATACACACATGCCTGATGTACAATCACAAACCCATTGAACATTTCCGAGGAAAAAAAAAAGAAAAAAAATTCATTTCAACCGGTAAAGTTGTATGGGCTTTTTGCTTAGATCCAAGGAGAGTTATAAACAGGAGTGACAACAGACTTAGTTTGGAGGTACTTATCCAGGGCTTCAAGTCCATGATCCCTTCCGTAACCACTCATCTTGTACCCTCCAAGAGAGCAATCAGGGTCGAGGACAAAGTAGCAATTGATCCAAACAATGCCTGCACGGACTGATCTTGAGACGGTGTTAGCTATGTTCAAGTTGTTTGTCACAATTCCTGCTGCCAAGCCATATTGTGTGCCGTTAGCCCTTTCAATTGCCTCTTCAATGGTCCTGTAGTTTTTTTGGAATAATCGAAAAAAGGGATGAGAAATTCTTGTAATTTGACATATTTGTGCATTTCTTTGGTTGAAGGAATGAAAGTTTTAGCTAGTAAGCAAAGAGAATGTCATAAAATATTATTTATCATAATAATTGTTTGATACTGATATTCTTTTTCTTTTTTTTTCTGTCATCTCAACTAGGGGCCAAAGTCAAGCGAACAAGAGGGCCTAACACATCCTAGGGCTTTTACTCCTGATGGGTCCCTACTAAAGAGAATCTCTAAGGATGGGGAAAGAGTCTAATTGGATTAGACCTTTATCACAGGAGGAGTGAGAATTCGAAGAAAATAGTTTAATGATTATAACATTCTCTTTTAATTTAAAATTTTTAAATTCAAATTTTTGTATAACAAAATAAAAAAAAAAAAAAAAAAATAGCGGGAGGTATAACAAGCTAGCCACAAATTTTGCCTCTTCGTGCACCTGCCTTCACACAGCTAGTTAACCATCCTTAATTAGCCTATAAAAGGGATTGCACATAGGGCATCAAGACTGATTTGCATCAATGCTATTTTGATAGTCTCTAATTAGTTTAATTTAACCGTACCTCTTTATTATTATAACATTGAGGGTTCTGGCAATAGTTATGCAAATCAGTTCACTTAAGACATAATATATAATATTTCCCAATGTCTAAATTTGATCTAACATCCTAAATTTTGCTTTATCAAAGTAAATTATTAGTATCAAAGAATAGTTGGTATAGTAGGATAGGATACTATATCTATTAATCAAGTCTCAGAATCTAAAGAAGGAAAAAAAGAGGGGGGGGGGGGGGAAAAAAAAAAAAAAAAAAAAAAAAAAAAAAGAAGGGGGGGGGGGGGGGGGGGGGGGAGGGAAAAAAAAAAAAAAAGAAAAAAAGAGGAAGGGAAGGAAAGAAAAAAAAAAAATTTGCATTTTGGGCCTGGTTACATTATGGCAGAAGACAGACCTTCCAACTATGCTCAAGCCTGAGCATTGACCCAGCTAGGCTAGGCCTCTTGGATCTTGAATTTTGAACTGGGTTGATCTACAAGGAAATAACCTACAAAACTCTGAGTATTGATTGTGCCAAACCAAATTAGATTCGCCGTGAGGCCTATAGACCCAAACCACAAGGTCCATGCCCTAGTCAAGTCTAGGTCAAGCATAAGAAGGAAATAGAAAAGGCTGCAAATTGGGCTTACTTGAACTTCATGAGAGACATAACAGGTCCGAATATTTCTTCCTTCGCTATTTTCATATAATCCTGAAACACATCAATGCAAAATTGAACAAGCAAAATTGAACAAAAAAGCTTAGGTCAATTAATGTTTTGCTTTCATTACTGTTGCCAAATTTCAATTTTGAACAGTGTCTAAAATATTTACCTTGACATCAACGAAAATTGTTGGCTGAACATAATATCCTTTCTCACCAATGGGCTTGCCTCCAGCTAAAAGAGTGGCACCTTCTCTCTTGCCATGCTCAATGTACGTTAAAACTTTCTCATATTGCTCCTTGTGGGCCTACAAATTACACATTCTTAGAAGAATTCTAAGCATTCGAATTTGGAACTCAACTCAGTGTTATGTCCCAAATTTGTCGGAATCAACATTAACAGTAAGAATCCTTTTTTTTTTCGTTGAACTCTTCATACCTGGGGTCCTTGTTGAACTGAAGGATCAAAAGGATCACCAACCACCCAATGATTTGCCATTACACTCAACTTCTCAACAAGTTTATCATAAATTCCTTCTTGGACAAACACTCGAGAACCCGCCACACAAATCTCTCCCTTAAAATAAATTTTAAAAAAATGGAATTGGGAGGTTAGGAGGTAAAGATCAAAAGATGAATTGCTCACCCTTCAAGTGTAGCAGGATGATATGAGGGATGGATTTGATCTCAGAATCTTTTGACATCATTTTGATAGTTTTTACTGGCTAAACTAACTCGCATTAGTTAGAAAGAGATTCTTTGCCTTACCTTGTTAAATACAACTCCAATAAAAGCAAGCTCAGCTGCTTTGTCTAAGTCTGCATCATCAAAAATGATCAGAGGAGACTTTCCTCCCAGTTCTAGAGATACGATCTTTAGATTGCTGTCTGCTGCAGCACGAAGCACCTTGCGCCCTGTCTCCGTGGATCCAGTAAAACTAATCTGCACCGTTAGAACATACATGACTAAGTTGGAAAAGGCATATCGGTGTGAAAAATTAGAATTTTTAGCAACAACTACACACATACATATTAAGTAAGATTATGCAGAAAAATGAAAGCTACAAAAGTTACCATATCAACATTCATATGCGAGCAAAGGGCAGCACCAGCCGTTGCTCCATAACCAGGCACCACGTTGAGCACTCCATCGGGTATCCCGGCCTAATAAAAAATCATATAAATTACAAAATCAACATTAAATATAAACCATACGGGCTTTAATTGACAAATGTTTAGCCAGAAAGGGCCAATTTTAGATTAAAGATGGTTACCAGGATCGCTCTACCCTCTAGCCATTGAGAAGCTAATCACTTGATAAAAGATGTACTTTTACAATCTGGTTCACTTAAACTTTAGCAATACTCAATACTTCTCTTTTTATTTGTTCTGATATTCATAATGTATAAACCCAAACGTACCAAGATCTTCACATGATTGGTTTGAACCCTTTAAAAATCAAGGTTAGTTTCGATCTTCTATAATAGTTTCAGAGCTAATTCTTTGATTTTTATTATGATTACCTGCTTGGCAAGATGAGCGTAGTAGAGGGCTGAGAGGGGTGTTTGCTCAGCAGGTTTGACAATCATGGTGCAGCCTGCAGCTAAGGCAGGGGCGGTCTTGATGAAGAACATGATGCTAGGGAAGTTCCAAGGGATTATGTGACCCACAACACCAACTGGTTCACGCAATGTGTATGATTGATACTGGCCGTTGCACATTTTCAAGGTGCTCCCATGAATTTTATCTGCTGCTCCAGCATAGTATTGAAGAAGATCGATTGAGTTTGGAATGTCAATGATCTTGCACCACTTCAACAACTTGCCTGCATCGATTGTATCCAAGGCTGCTAGTTCTTCCAAGTTTTCTTCTATTAAATTTGCTAGTTTCATCATAATCTTTCTTCTCTCCTACAACCATTGAGCAACGAGAAAAATTTCATAGGTTTTCCAAAGCCGTATCAACAATTTGAGAATCCACAATTTACAGAATGATACAGACAAACAGTATCGTTCTCATGAAAAAAAAATGTTAAAAATTTTAATTTTAAGCCTTTGTCAAATGATAATTAGAAGTTATTCATAATTTGCATACAAAAATTTGTATTAAAGTTATATCTGCTTGTATCCAAGTAATTAATTTAGGGGGATTTGTGTTGGTTTCATCCAAATCTGACACAAGCTTCATATTTAATATCCCTTATTTTGTGGCTGTCAATCATGTCAACAGCCACTCATTTATGCTTTATTATTTCAATTGAAATAAATGATTAATTTTAATTTCGGTTTGGAGCTTAGAAACAATTTAAAAAAATATATGATGTTCAAATTCAATTTTATTGCTAATTTAAATTTATAAATTGTAAAAAAAAAAAAACACTAGTAAATGCAATTGGTGAATGAATTATAATAGAGTTTGTAGGGATTAGACAATTGTTCAATAAATTTTATTAAATAATAAGTTTAGAAATAAACTCGAAGATCATTTCAGTTGTTTCAAATAATAGAAATTAATTATATTTTTATTTTTTGCACTTTTCCACCAAACAAAAATATTTACTTTGAAATAAAACGAATTAAAATAAATTAGTTCCACTTTAGTTTCTACAATTATGCTAATATCTCTAAGTGTCATATGTACTTCTGATTCTAACCGTATAATCTAAATTACTCATATTGTAGTTCAAATTTTTGTATGATTTCAACCCCATTCTATTTTTTAACCAATAAAATAGGATCTTGATTTTAATAAAAAAAAAAAACTCTTAAATTATTTCTTTAACATATATATACGTGTATATATATTGATATTACATATTCTTTCTTCTTAAATGAGGGTTGTGGGGCATGATCAAATCATTAACAAAAGTATTGCTGTGACTAAACTACATTAATTTAATAATATCTGCCCCTAATTTGATATCTCTCTCTCTCTCTCTCTCTCTCTCCCAATCCATTTTTTCTAATAAAAGGCGAAAGAATATTGCACGGCACGGCTGCGTCTCTCTTTCCAATCTCCATCCATTATCTATCTTTTCCACAGGTTGACTTAACAAAAAGCATTTATTGGAAAATTTAATTGAAATCAATGGAATCATAGAAATTTAAGAATATTTTCTTCCGGACTCGAAGCTAATTCCACAAATAAGAAATTATCGTCTAGACAAGAACTAATTAAATAAAATAATTTCAAAAAATTCTCAACACAATTAACATTCAAAATTTACTGAAAAAATTCAAGTCAAAGACATTAGTTTAACAAATAATTAATGAAAAATGCTGTCGGGATGACTAACCATGAAAAGTCTGTCCTATCATCACTAGATACCTAAGACAATTTTTATATAAAACTTGTAATGACATTGGCAAGTAATATAATCAATTCACAACAAACAATATATTTATTAATCAAAAAAATAAAATGATAAAATACTTACACCGCCGGGCATGCGGGGCCAGGGGCCATGGTCGAAGGCAAAGCGAGCAGCCTTTACAGCCAAATCAACATCTTCTTTGTCTCCCTCTGCTACTTCTGCTATTACCTCTCCGCTTCTTGGATCAATCGTCTCAAATGTTTTTCCTACAGTCACAATTATTTTAAAAAAAAAAAATGTTTTTTAAGGTTTGTTTGAAATAATTAATCAACCTTTCACAAATCAAAACATATTTTTTCACATAAAAATTTTGATATATATATATATTAACATAAATATATATTTGACAAACTTGGTTTGTTGATTTTATCTTGGAAGTGTATATTTGGATTGAGAGGAATTTTGGGTTTATGGAAATTGCCCACTTTCTCTGTATATGCCAGAAATTCGTGGAAGCAATTCAGAGATAAAAACCAAAAACAAGAAGGGCATATTTGATTGAACTGATAAACTTAAATTGATTCATTTGTCGTCTCTCGAAAATTCAAAATTGGGATTTTGAGAACAATCACGACGGTGCCACGGATGCTTTCAAAATCTTAAAAAAATAATAATAATAATAATAACAATTTGCGTGCCTCTGTGTTTGTGTATATGAAAATGAGAGAAAGAGAGAGAGTTTTGGAAAAACCTGAAACGGAATCAACGAATTCTCCATTGATAAACAGCTTCGTGAACTTAATCTTGGGAATTTTAGCATAAGCTTCTGAGTTTCCATAGCAGTGTCCCTCCATCTTTCTTTCCTCTCTCTCTTCCTCTAAAATTTCTCAAGTGTTTCACGCAGTGATATGCTGCCAATCGGGGAGTCATATACATACATATATATAGTACTCTCCTTGTCCGACCTAAACGTCGTATTGGAAACCATGAAATACTAATTGCTGAGTTGGGATTTGGTGTGCTCAAGACCACCACGTTTCTACCTCAAATGGCAAAACCATGTTTGCTTGACTTTAATTTAGTCTAGCAGTAATATGCGCCACGCGTAAAAGAGAAAGGAGAAGTCATCCAAAACATTTATATATTATGAATTTATGCTAATATGATTTCGTTGGCCAAAATATTTAGGCTGCTAGTCCTAGTTTTCAAGGTCTATGTTGAGGGAAAGCAATTAGCAAATGGGACAAGCAAGCACTTTATAAATTTAAATATGTAAATTATGTCTTAGACTAGGGTAGTTCTCCACCTCTCCCTAAACACCCAACTCTAATATCCATAGATTTTGATTTAAAATTTTTGATATCATATTAAAAATTTTATCAATTAAATTGATACAAATACCATTTTAAAAAAATAAGAATTACAAGAGGGAATAATAACTAATTGGTCGGGTGACCAAACAATGATTCTTCTTAAATAAAATATCATATTTAAATTTTATATATGGAGAAAATAGATATAAAAAAAGATTTATATATTAATGGTATAATTTACCCCCTGATTTTAACTGTGATTATCATGGTTTATTTAAAAAAAAAAGAAATTGCGAGAAAGTCAAAGGTAGAGAAAGATATTATTGAAGGTCTGCCGGCAAATTGCTTTCAACAAAAAAACCATTCTTCCAAAACCAAGAGTGCATGGAATTTATTTTCTCATTTCAAGGAGGGCTTCCATGATGTTAAGCCATTGTTGTTTTCATGTTTTCGATTGCAGTTGTATGAAAAAACACTTTTCATTAACTGCAAAATCAATATAAGCCACGATCGTTTTGTTGTTATATTTAATTTTCTTTTAATTTTTCTATTAATTTTCTTTAATTCAAGGATCTGTAATTTGATTATTTGGTAAAATTTTTCCCCAAAAGCCAGGCTAAAAAATAAGCAATGAATTATCGTATTGATGAATTAGAAGAAAAAATAAATAAATAAAAAAAAATCAATAATTAGAAGAATAAAATATTTATTTATTTTTAGTCATTGAAATCATTTAAAATCGCATGATTTTTTGAAATTGTGACCAACTAATAACAGAAAAAAGCAATATACCATGTTTAGGTATTGATGAATTAGAAGTAGTGGTACGTAGATTGGAAAAATCAATTATTAGAAGAATCAAATTGAAAGGGTAAAAAAAATACATGACAAAGATTTTAATGAGAAATTTGTGTTTTTTTTTTTATTTAAAAGCGCAATAATCAATTTATTTTTATAATGTAATATAAATCTATAATATATCGATGCGCATAATTCCATCAATTCTTGCACTTTTTTAATGCAAGAGTCGGTGCAGTGAATCGGTGTCATCACCACTGGTATTATATATAATTCTTTTAGTTGAGAATTATTTGAAAATTGTGGGGGACAGCCTGGTGATCATTTATGATTTAATGTAATGTACTCTTACAAGCCCTATTACTATTCGTCGGTATGTTGCTTTTGCACGAGCTCTTTTCTCCAATGATGTTGATGGGCTGATGTCCCGGTCGGGCAGAGTTTCCGGGTCGTAGGTTATATGCAGCGGCGGACCTATATAGAGCTCAGAATGGACAATCACACTTTTTCGATTTTTTAAAATTTATTTAATATTTATAACCCATATTTATTTTACTTTCACTTTATCATAATTTTATCTCTACTTATATTTTTTAAAATTCATTCATTTAACTAAATTTCATATAATTTTTTTTAATAATCTACCACATAACAAAAATAAAATAAGACATCACCACCACCTACTTTATATCAATAAAAAAATATTTTATAATCTTTAAAATAAAAAAAAAAACAGATAAATAAGATTCTAACCCTAAAAAATATTAATTCATGTTTATTGCTTGAATAAATACTTTATAATTTTTTTTTTCATCTCTTACCTCTGGTCTTAAGTTCATCACTGGTCATATGGACCATTTTCACATTTTCTGCATCCTTTTTTATGGGGTGATTTACGCTTATAGTCCTTCAACTTTTGGTACAAATTTTAACAGTCCATAGAATTTATTTTCTCATTTCATAACAATTAAGGGTGTTTTGGTCCAAAAGTGCTGACATGAGATAAATCGACATAATGATTTATTTCCTTTATTAATACTTGTAGATTTTTTATTTACTTATGTTGGTTCAAGCACGTACCTTTTATTTCTGTCACAGTTCATGCATGAGCCATAACAAGGGGTTATTTTTTCAAACATTAGAGTTTAAGATCCAATTTATTTAAATATTATAATTTTTATTAAGTTTTCAAAGTTAGTGAACAAAAATCGAGTTGTCAAAATCAATTTCAGAATCGACTTTTCTAAAATCAACTTTATGAGGAGGGAAAAGGGACAATTAGAGGGGAAGATAGAAGAAAACAAAAGGAGTTAGAGATGGTCATTCTCCCAAGCAGGACTCTTATCGATTTCTTGCTGACAAAAGAATAATAGTGGAATCCAAATTACTCGAAATAATAAAAAAAAAAAAATCAATATAAAATATTTTTTTGAAGCAATGAATCTTGAATCCATAGGCCTTTATACTCCAAACGAGTCACAAAAGTGTGACAAATAATTAAAATTTTTACATATTTAATTTTTTTAGATATATAAAAAATCACTCTAGAAATTATTCTAAAATTTTGTACCCATTTTTTATTTTTATTTTTCTCATTATTTACCAATTTATTTGATTAATAAAATATCACAGTCTTTTTCCATTGTATAGGTTTTATCAAGAAAAAGGAAATGCAAAAGTCAAATAATCATTGGAATTGCGTTGAGTGCACTGTGATATTTTTATAAAGAGCCAATCTGTGGTTCTCTAAGTTTCACATCCGCATTAAAAAGAAAGACTTCAGATGCTTAATAATTACATAATTGATTCGCATATTCCTCACTAATTACTGTTTTTTATTTCTGTTAATATCCATGTTATCAATTTAAAAAATATTCTTTTTGTTTCGAATAGACCCAGAAGCAAAGCCCCACCCAAATATTAGGCCCAGGCTTGATACGATAGCTGGGTTTGTCTTGCTCGGTTAAAAATCCAGCCAAGGAACCATCTACGTCAATTGCTAATGAAGATCTATGGATGCGATGAGAACGATGTAATGATCACAATATCTCTTTTTTAATTTAAAATTTTTAAATTTAAATTTATGTATAATAAAAAAAAAATTATGGCTAAGGTATCGTTCACCTACGTAGTTAGTGACAAAATACTAAAATTTTTTAATCAAAAATTTAAAATTTTGAATTTAAATTTTAAAAATAGAAAAACAGACGTAAAAAGAGTTAGTCCAACCCTTTAATTGGGTATCTTAATTATTCAAACTGAATTAATCAAATTAGAGTTAGCCCAACCTTTTAATTGAATCTCACAATTACTTGAATTGGACTAATCGAATTTTCATATACAAATAATCAAATAGCAAAAAAAAGATTTATGGGTAGAGCAAAATTGGACACTTCCTTTTTGTTTTTCCTATTCTAATGTGACGGAATAATCTTATTTGATTGGGGAAAAAAAAAGACCTGATTACGGAATTGATTGAATGCAGCCTGCATATGTCATTAGTTGCAAAAATGTTGGAGAATCTTTAAACACAATACACTAATAAAATTGTGTGATGCAAGCATTCTATTAATTCTGTCATTAATTTTCTCAAATCAATCTGTTAAGAACTAATTGCATCTATACAATGCCCAAACGTACACAAACTTGACAATAGTGGGTTACAATTTCTTTTATGGTGCGTAATGAGCTAATGAGGGAAATGTGTAACTTATTATGGTCCACAAAAATTGAAGACAAAGCATGACCTTCATTAGCATCAAAAGGCTAATTAGACTTCAAAGCCAAGGGGAATTATATATGGGAGTTGCAACGGACTTGGTTACGAGGTACTTTTCAAGGGCTTCCATTCCCAAATCTCTTCCAAATCCACTCATCTTGTACCCTCCGTAAGGGCAATCTCCATCGAAGGCAAAATAACAATTGATCCAAATGATGCCCGCACGAATTGATCTAGAGACCGTGTTGGCAGTGTCCAAGTCCTTCGTTACAATTCCAGCTGCCAAGCCATATATCGTGCTGTTGGCTCTTTGGATTGCCTCCTCGGTGGTCCTGTGATTTGAAGAATTAAACATAAACATTCCAAATGAATTTGACCTTGACTATACGGTAAATATTGATGGAATCATTTAACAAAAAAATCTTATTGAATATGTTACATAGGGTCGTTTAAGTGTAGATTTTAGAAAGATATTTAAGGAAGAACTATTTATAACTGGGGTATTCCTACTATGATGCGTATATCAGTAAACAATCAAGTACACACACCAAGAAGTATAATTTTAACCTATTTGTAAGTTCGCTTAGTTTAAAATAAAAAAAAAAAAAAAAAAAAAAGACACTCCCCCATTGCAAATACCAATATCTGAATTTAAATATTATGAATGAGAAGAAGTGCATCATAACAACTAGAATAATTAATCATTCGCATGTTAAAAAATGGACTTACTTGAACTTCATGAGTGACATAACCGGGCCAAAAATTTCTTCCCTTGCGATTCGCATGTGGTCCTGTTCCATTGTTAAGTTCAAAGGAGGCGAAAATGCTCGTATCAATAACGCTATATAACCAAGTTATGAATTTTCATGAATGGCATCTTGAAGAAATCAAGAAGCTGAAAACCTGTTACCTTAACCTCAGTGAAAATTGTTGGTTCAATATAATAGCCCTTGTTTCCACAAGGTTTACCGCCAGTCAATAGCGTGGCTCCTTCGCTCTTGCCAGACTCGATGTGTGACAGGATTTTATCATACTGCCTCTTGTCAACCTGCACCATGACAGGTACATGTTTATTTTGGCTTTCACAATTCAGAGACCAAAAAATTTGCCATGTAATGAAACAATAGCACAGGCAAAAATTTTTACCTGGGGTCCATAACGAGCTCTAGGATCAAAAGGATCGCCTACCACCCAATCTTTGGCCTTCTCAGCCAATTTTTTCACAAGTTTGTCATAAATCCCTTCCTGGACAAACACACGTGAACCAGCTACACAAATTTCGCCCTGAAAGAAAAGGTCCAAAATAAAAACCAAGCATATAATTCTCTATTGCAATTGCTTAATTTAGCTTGTTTAATTCCAAATCAGAAAACTGGAAAGAGAAGGATTATTTTTTCTCTTTGCCTTGTTATATGCAACAGCCGAGATGGCCAGATCCGCGGCTTTATCAACGTCCGCGTCATCAAGGATAATGAGAGGCGACTTTCCTCCTAATTCAAGTGACACAACTTTCAAGTTGCTCACTGCTGCAGCCTGCATGATTTTGCGTCCTACTTCAGTAGAACCGGTGAAACTAATCTGCAATTTTCAAAACATTAGAACATTATATATGAAGGATGCATAACACCATATATGCCCAATCACGTAATGTGTGCAGAAAAAGAAATCTGTTCAATAGCAGCTTGACACAGGATCTCAAAGGACAGATTGATTGAAAGTGAAAAAGCAGTTTACTTTATCAACGTCCATATGAGAACTAATGGCAGCACCAGCAGTGGGTCCAAATCCGGTCACAACATTGATCACTCCATCAGGAATACATGCCTGCGTAAAAGCCAAAATTACGAAATGAAAGATTATAATCAGAGAACATTACTTACAGAACTAAAAAGCGCTAATTCGACATACAAGCTTAGCTAGATGAGCATAATAAAGGGCTGAAAGGGGTGTTTGCTCGGCTGGCTTCACTATCATAGTGCACCCAGCAGCCAAAGCTGGAGCTACTTTCGTGAAGAACATGTTGCTTGGGAAGTTCCAGGGTGTAATATGACCAACCACACCAATTGGTTCACGCAATGTGTAAGCTTGAAACTCGCGTGACATTTTTAGTGTTGCCCCATGAATTTTATCTGCTGCCCCTGCGTAGTAACGAAGAGTTGCTGATGAATCAGGAATGTCTACCATAGTACCCCAGTGATACAATTTCCCAGCATCAACTGCATCCAGGGCAGCTAACTCCTCTACATTTTGGTCTACCAAATCGGCGAATTTCATCATAATCCTTCCTCTTTGCTGAAAAAAGAAATGGGAAATTCAGAAAATGAACAAACAATTCATTGCTAATCAAAAACAGCAGAAAAAGAGTTCTTCAGAAGGAATTACATAACTTAATTAACAAAAAAAGAATGGTTAAAAGGAGCCACATTCTATAACATATATAGGCACAATGGCATGAATGAGTTACAGAAATTATACACTTTTATAAGTTACAAAGTGTTGTATATATCTGAGAGCCATTCAAACGCAAATGATATTATCTGTACACGTTTGGTGTCGTGTAGCAAGCAATTTATTCATCACGTTTCTATGCTCACCCCCGCATCAAGGGTAACGCGCTTTTCTGCTTATGGTGAAGTGTGAGCTTTTGGTTTGCCTAAAATGAAGTTTCCTATGGCGCATCTCAGCCGGGGAAATTAAGCAAGAGACTTTTCCATTTTTCCTTTTTCAAAGCAATTCTTTGCATGAGGTGCTCCGAACCAAGTCTTGGATTGTATTAGGATGGTCTAATTACATTTTGATACACATGTCCTTAGTTTAACCAGCATATTCAAGCTCAGGCAATAGGGATGGCGATGAATTTGTTATGATTCGTATCATATTAATATCATATTTGATCTTAAATTCTAACTCTAGTATTCATATTTGACGTTAACCCGACTCGAGTTAAAAAATGAAAATTCATATTTATGCCTACGGATTTTTCTAAAATTCCGGTCCGATCCAATCCAATCCGATACATTACACGTATTTAAAAAACCGATCTGATTCAATCATAAACCAATCCGTTCCCGATATATACCCAACCCAAGAACAAAATACAATGACAAATAAAATTGTATGGAAAAAGAAAAATGAGAAACTAAATCTATTTGAAGTTGTTTCAAAATTTAGACCATGTAAAGAATGGAGTAACAAGTAATATGATTTTAAAATAAAATTTTAATAATATAATATTAAAATAAAATTTTATTTTATTATAAATTATTATTAGGTTGGATCGAATAACTTTTAATTTTGGCATCTCCCTATATAATACAAGTACAAAGAATACCACACTGTAAATTATAACAGTATAAAAACTTTTTTAATTTTGGCATCTCAGTATATCTCGGTACCTCTATTGCTCCATTTACCATTTTGATGTATGTACTTCGTAGTTTCTCCTGGTGTTTGGCCTAGTATTAATACTCTTAAATTCTTATTTTTGACTAAACAAACCCTTGAAATTAGTCAACAAACACAGTTGTTCATATATTTGGAGTTAAATATGGGAAAATACAAATAAGAAACCAAGGAACCTAACGGTGCCAAATTTTTTTGGTTTGAATGGTTGGTCACTTTTCTCCCTAAACTAGAGGTCTTGAATTCCAGTTTTGGAAATAAAGAAAAATGATTTAGAAGACCAAACCCTTAATAAACTCCATAGTGTTTGGATCGGATTAATCGAACAAAATCTGGATACAATTCGATAAAAACCAAAAAAAAAAAAAGGAACCTAACAGAGTGGAAAAACCATAGCTACGCTCTACATAAAATATAGGAATAAGTAAGGTCAGTTGCTGCATTATATATGTGATATTGTTTCTATGCCTTGCCATATACCATATCGCCACTATATGTGCTTCTCTCGGTATTATATATATATATATATATATATTTATTTATTTATTTATTTATTTATTTATTTATTTATTTATGTGCTTGTTTCTTTATTTTTTGTTTAATAATAATAATAATACAACAATAACAACAATTTAAATATTCTATATCAAATTTTGAGATTGGTCTATTTGAGAGACAAATATAAAAAAAAACACTTAAAAATATAATAATATTGATTTAATTTGTACAGGTTTTCTTACGACATTCATTTCTATCTAAAATCATCTCTACAATTAAATCTATAATTGTTATGTATTTGTGAATAAGTTATTTATTAATAATAATAATAATATAATTTATAATTTTATATATACCCAACACTTTTTTTTTAATGCAGTGCTTCACATTTAAGAAAGGGAGAAACGCATAAATTTCTTAGCTACCTCCCCAATTCTATGGTAAAAAGGAGAGAACTCATATGGTATGAGCAGGAAAAACAGACTTCGGAACGGCCATTGGCGCACACACAAAAAGATTGTGTGAACTTCTCGTTAAATTTAAACCCTTAAAAAATTCCCAAATAACGTTAGCAAGTGTAGTCCCGGTCAGCTGATAATAGATTAACAAATGTTAACTTAGTTTAACGAGAGGGTCAAAGGTTCGAATCTTGAAAATTGTTTAGGAAACACTGCCCTTGTACGGTGGATGTACATGTAGGTTATCTTCTGTACATCTCGTGAGCATGTTTGTGCGAATTTGGTCAAAAAGCTGCCCCAAATGGTAATTATGATCTTTTTTAATTAAAAGAAAGTTAAATTTTATTAATTGAAAATAGTTTGGAAGCATGTTTGTGTGATGCAGATATGGTTAATGTGACCCACTTGATTGATCGGATAATTGGATATTGATTTTTCTTAAATAGAATTTTGAATTTAAATTTTGTGTATAAAAAAATAAGTATCGAGAGAATTTTATCTATTAACTCAGCTCTACTCAAATCTAATTTAGTCGAATCCAATGTGAATGCTGAATGGTATTAATTTATCTAAAAAATGATATAGCGGTGATGTGATATTTATATGACAAGTAAACCTTGATTTAAAACTGATTATAATAAAAATTATTTATATTTTTAATATTATAAATATAATTTAAAAAAATAATAAAACAAAGTACAAAGACTCTCTATAATTGAATGCTATTAGTTATTGAAAAGTATGATGGAGAATCTTTCAACACAATTACTAAAATCCTCTGTGACAGTAGTGTTATATCAGTTTTGACGATAATTTCTTTATTTATAATCTATTGTGTATACTAATGAATAGATTATCTCATGAAACTCACAGCATAATCCTTGGAGCAAATGGGAAGAATAATATCTCACACATATGAGCTTAGGGTGTGCATGCCAAAGGAGCACAGCCAGTGAGATTTCATGGTTGCGGTAATCTATACTACTTCCTCTATTGTATTTTAATTGTCTTTTGATATTGTTACATAATAATTAAGAGAATTATTGAATAATCTAATCGAATTAATTGCTCTTTTATTTTTTTTAAATACAATAAAAATGTGAAGAGTACTGATTTTTTCTTAAAAAAAAATGGTTCTTGATGCCTAAAAGAAAAGAAAATTTAAAAAGGACACTTCTTGAAGCGTAATGGGAGAGTTATTAGTATTGAAGTAAGGATTAGATAAAAGAAAAAGAAACTTACAGCCCCAGACATGCGAGGCCAAGGACCATGATCAAATGCATTGCGAGCAGCCTTGACAGCCAAATCAACATCTTCTTTTCCTCCTTCAGCCACTCTCGCTAGCACTTCCCCTGTTCTTGGATCAATCGTTTCAAATGTTTTCCCTACATAGATTGTTTTGGAACCCCAAAAAATAAAAGAATGGTGAGTACTTCAAAAAGCAATTGAAACTGATGTCTTTATCCATTTTCATTTTGTTGCTAGTGCTACATAAAATAAGCTCAAACGAGGGTCATAGAGAAAACCTGAAATGGAGTCAACAAATTCTCCATTAATGAAGAGCTTGGTGAACTTGATGTTGGGCATTTTGACGTGGGTTTCAGAATGATCAGCCATCTCTCTCTCCCTTTCTCTCTCAGGCAGGAAAATGTTTTTATAGAGTGAGAGAGCAGAGAACCACTGGAAAAATGAATGGGTGAATACACACCAACCACCGCAATAGCCGACAGTTTACTAGTACGCTCTGCGCTTCACCCGATACGACAAGGACTCGTTACAACACTCTAATAACATGTGACGTTTTCAGAAGAAAACCATGTCGTTTTCTAACCAACCCATCATTTTCTCTTCACCAAAGAATGATATCGTTATAGTGGAAATACTGTAAAAGTATGAGAAAACAATATTCATTAATTTTGATCTTTTTGAGAACTTCCATTAGAATTATGTTATTTCTTCTATTTTTTTCTCTTGTAATTTATTAGTCGAATGTAAAGAGCAAAATAATTTGAAATAAGTATAAATAAAATATTTTCGGCATTTACTATAATAAATATTAACTTGTATGCACCAACTCTTTGATTGGTTTCTGACTTATGGTAAGAATGGTATGGCAAGATATATTTTCAGTTCATATATCAAATATCACATATACAAGTTTTTCTCTTTTTTTTTCCCCATAATGTAAATTATCATTTTCATACCTACACTTATAGCCATTAAATTACAAATGCCTAGTTCTACCTCGCTTTACTAAGCAACCCTCTATTTTTGAATCTCTCTCTCTCGCTCTCTCTAATCTCAAAGATGAAATCATTAATTAATCCAAAGCTACCTTCACATATACTCGTAAAATTATATGGATGCAAACTTCTTTTAAATCACAAGGAAAATGCTACTTTCACACCATGTGCCCTGAAATAGAATTAGAATTTAGAGTTACTCTTTTATTTATTTATTTATTTTTCTCTTGTTTTCTCTTGCTAGATTATTACAAACAAATACACAATTAAAACAAATCATAAAGGGGTATTAGAGTTTCTCTTAATTGACACAAATATTAAAAATTAACCTTTGTTGACTAATCAAAAGGCAATTGGTATCCCTTAATTCTTTGTCAGCCCCACCTCAAATCGTAAATGGGTATTAGATTTTTTGGCAAAATTGTCAAATGGTTTCGTTCAACAAAACCTAATAAAGACATATGCAAGGTGCTGATCTCAAAACAATGCCCTCATTGACCATATGCAAAATCAAGGTGTTGTGGATATTTTGGGCGCCTTGGGCACAACCTCTTTTGCTCTTCCTTTTTTTTTTTATTTAAATATTTTATTTTATTTTGCTTATAAAAATTTTTAATATAAATATTAGAACTTTTCTAATTTTAGTGAATAATTATAAGTTATGTTGCCATTTTGCAAAAGGCTCAATCGGTTTCAGGTGTTTTTTTAGCATGGCGACCGACTCAATTGGGAATTCAAGTGGTGTTTGGAAAAGTCGGACTTCTCTAAAATTATCTCTCTTTTGTTTTATTATGCTTGTAACACTTTTTAATTAAAATAAAAAATTAGATTTTATGAATCATATTTTCTTAAAAAATTAAATTATTATTATATTAATAATTTTTTTATAGTAAAAAACCAAATCTTTCTGGACTTTTCAAAAAGAAAAGGGGGGCATAAATGGGTTTCTTGACTATCTACTGTATTCACACTGATAAGTCTTTTCCACAAGGCTTCTTGGACATTCTATTTGTTTTTTTTCAAGAGTTAACCTAATGGTCATAAAGATAGGGATTTGAACTATGGTTGGTGGCAAATTTTATGTTGGAATGGCTAGTATATGAATCGCCGGTTCTAACTCCCCAGCTCCATTTTTTTTTTTTTCCAAAATAAAAGGAAAATTGTAACCAAGAAATCTAATGTTTCGGATTTACGATGTGAAATTGAGGAGTCACATAGAAGAATCAATAAAAAGGCAGAGGACTGTCCACGTAGACACTAAGAATATTTTGTGGGCTTTGGCTTTCACTCAAGTAACATGTTCTTTTTTTTTATACAATAAAATACAATCAAATAAAATCGAATTGAAAAGAAAAAGAATAAAAATAGAGAAACTCTACCACTTGAACTGTTTCTAAGAAACAACTGTTATTTAGTGATGCCTATTATTTCCGTATCAAAAAGAAATTCTGTTAGTCTTGTGCTCGCTAACATTCTCTTATTTGTCTAGTGATGAAAAATTCAACAATTTATAATATCCAATATCATATCATCCTATAGAACTTTTGATCTGAGTGCTAACTTTTCAAAAATTCAACGATTCAAAAAGGACAAAAATCAAAATTGAATGCCCTTTTCTTCCGCTTTGGTCCTTCCAGTTGACTCCTTGTTGCTGGTCCCTGTTATCCGACATAGTTGTACGACCCAACTGCGGCCTAATCTCCCCCACATCCTCAAGAACTTAGACCCGTGAGCCGTCCGGAGAGGGAAGACCGGGGGGGGTTTTTTATAAAAAAAAAAAAAAAAAAAAAAAAACAAAAACAAGGCCCAACCAACTCTATTCTGGTCCCACCAACACAATTATTGATGATTCTCAAGAAACAAAAACATATCACAAAGAATATTGATTTTTCCTTATTTTCATCGTTAACTGGAAAACAATACGACAAACACAACTGCCAATAATCATTTGAAGATCCATTGTTTTTAAAGTCACGCTTAACAACCACCAACCTTCATCATTAGGTTAACCTAATATAACTGGTGTGGTACGTAAGATATGCCTAATTGACAATATTAATCCATAATTCAATTTTCATACCAGATTAGTTCGGTAGCTTAGATCTTAGTTTATGTCTTAATTGGTGTTAAATTAAAGAAATTAGTAAATCTTCAATGTTGTACATGCAAGTAGGTATAATTTGATACTAATACAAATATGGAATTTTCAAGTTACGAAGGAATGTAACCATTAGACTATCCACTTGCGAACTCCAACGATTTTCTACTAAACCCAAAAACTATTGCTAATAGGCATTTTGAATCCTTTTCCCAAATTGCAATTAGGGAATGGAGATGGTAGGCGTGAGAAATATTTAACTTTTATCGGTTTGTACTACTAAAGCAAAAGTTACATTTTTATAAATCAAAGATTTGACTTTAAATGATTAATCTAAATAGCTTGAAATTTTTGTTTGCGTTGAACGTCTGAAATTTAAGTTTTTTTCTGTCCCATTCTTTCATTGCCAAGCCAAAATTCAAAAATATATATATATAAATATATATATATATATTTAAAATGCCACAGCATTGCAAAACAATTAAACCCTAATCATGCAATTACCATTTTGATTTGGAAACCCGAGCAAAAGGGCAAAGAACCCGCAAAAAGAGGTCAGTTCAAACGCATTGTCCTCATAAGAAGACCCATATGGCTAGAAGTTATGGAGGGCACATGAGAAAAGCTCGTGCACTCATATTCTAAATTTAAGGATACTCTGACTCGTTGCACGTGAAAATTACCACATTATTATATGTTTTTCAAAGTGTAAAAAAATTTGTATTACGATAGATTAATAAGCGTTTCTAAAGGACTTAATGAAAGTCAAAAAGAATATCTGCAGGATTTTGTCTCTCTTTATAAGTAAAATTGAAATTTTAATTATTAAAATTATATTTATAATTTTAAAATAACACCTAAGATTTGATTAGATGCATGTAATTTGTGTGTTGGGTTGCATGGTACAAAATTGAGCGTGGGGGGTTGGTGAATGAACCAAAAGATAGATCAACGGACAACTACCGATGGATAGTTAGTTTAGTAGGTAAATGTGATAAATTTCTTAATTAAATTTTAGATTTGAAACTTAGAAATGAAAAAAATTATGTTAGAAGAACTCTTCTCTAAATTAGGTTAAGTTAAACCGAATTAGTTAGTATATGATTCGGACGTCGATTAGTTTTTTTTTAAAATAAAAAATGGATCAGTGGACAACTTTTGTAAGCCCATTTCCTTCAAAAGCCTGCAACCAACACCCTGGTGGAGCACATTTCTTTGGGATTTGGGCTTCGACGCAGTGAGGAATGTGGCCCATCTTGAAACAACATGAGTGAGTTTGTGCAGAATGGTTAGAGATGGCCCGTGGACCATAATTTTAATGGGGGAATTACCTGGTAGACCCATCCCACATATATATATTTTTTAAATTTTTATTTAGTAATAATAGCATAATTGATAATTTTATCTATATTGTAAAATCAATTGGTTTATATTATTACAAGAACTATATAAATATAGCTCACTTATTTTTAATTGTGACTTGGGGAGTTGGATTATTATTTTTTTTTCAGCTTCTGTGAGATAATTGAGATAATTGGTAGATAGAAGCTTAAGCATGTCAAGCTTGACTCATTAAATTTGATTAATTAATGTTTTTGAATGGAGATTGATAATATTGAATCATGTCCATCCAATCAAAATAAAAAGGTACGTAACATTTAATTCAAATCGTCCCGAAACAATCGATCACAACCCTCTTCTCCAATTCGATGATCCCGATTCAAATTTCGATATAACAAAAAAAAAATTCAAATCCCTAAATGGTCCCATTCCAGTGCCTTTCCCTTTTTAATAAAAGAATTTTGAAAGTATTGCAGAATAAAAGTCTTCGATTATGACAAAGCAATCAACATAGTCTCCCAGCATTGTTTGTTTTGTAAGTAAAGTAAGTCAAATTGGCATGCTGAATTTAGGGGACCACAGCTAGGAAAAGGGTTTTCCGCGACAGAAATTACTGACGAAAAAAAATCCGTCGTTATTTTTTATGGATTTACGATGGATTAGCGATAGAAAAATCAGCGATAGATTTAGCGACTGAAAAATCCGTCGTTAATTTTTCCGTCTCTAAAATTAGCGACGGAAATTTTTCGTCGTCAAATCCGTCGCTAAAACTTTTCCGCACAAATTAACGACGGAAAATTTCCGTCGCTAATTTTTCAGTAACTAATCTGTCGCTAAAACTTAAAAAAAAAAAAAAAACAATTATTTTTGTTAAATATAATTTTTTTTATTAAATATAATTTGTATTTTTATTAAATATAATTGTGTCTTTTCATTAAATATATTTTTTTATTAAATATAATTTTATTTTTTTGTTAAATATAATTTTTTGTGTTTATTAAATATAATTTTGTATTTTTATTAAATACAATTTTTTTATTAAATATAATTTTGTATTTTTATTAAATATAATTTTATTTTTTTGTTAAATATAATTTTTTGTTTTTATTAAATATAATTTTGTATTTTTATTAAATATAATTTTGTATTTTTATTAAATATAATTTTATTTTTTTGTTAAATATAATTTTATTTTTTAAATATAATTTTTTGTTTTTATTAAATATCATTTTGTATTTTTATTAAATATAATTTTTTATTAAATATAATTTTGTATTTTTATTAAATAATTTTGTATTTTTATTAAATTTAATTTTGTATTTTTATTAAATATAATTTTGTATTTTTATTAAATATAAATTTTTTGTTTTTATTAAATATAATTTTTTATTTTTATTAAATAAAATTTTGTGTTTTTATTAAATATAATTTTGTATTTTTATTAAATATAATTTTATTTTTTTATTAAATATAATTTTATGTTTTTGTTAAATATAATTTTGTATTTTTATTAAATATATTTTTAATTTTTTTTGTTAAATATAATTTTTTTATTAAATATAATTTTGTCTTTTTATTAAATATAATTTTTTGTTTTTATTAAATATAATTTTGTGTTTTTATTAAATATAATTTTTGTTTCTATTAAATATAATTTTATTTTTTTATTAAATATAATTTTGTATTTTTTTAAAATATATTTTGTATTTTTATTAGATATAATTTTTTGTTTTTTAAATATAGTTTTATGTTTTTATTAAATAAAATTTTATATTTTTATTAAATAAGGATACTGTATTTTTAATATTGAGAGTTACAAATAAAATATAGAAATAGAAAAAAAATAAACTAATAACACAAATGTAATAGTGGCATGGTGGTTAAGACTCTTAAGTTCCTTCTCTTAGTACATTTTCAGCACATTTAGGCGCGGGCGGACGGGCCAGGGTAGGGCAAGCGGCTCGGGGCATTTGGATTTATTCTTACTCACTTCAGTGACGGATTAGCGACGAAAATTTTTCATCGCTAAGAATCCTTCACTAATCCATCGGTAATTTAAAAACCTTAAAACAAAATTAGCTACGAAATTTTCTATCGCTAAAAAATCCTTCGTTAAAATTAGCGAGGTGACTTTCAGCGACGGAAAAATCCATCGCTGATACTTTCAGCGACGGAAATTTGGATATCAGTAACGGAAAATTCCGTCGCTGATACCCGTTTTTCTAGTAGTGGGCGTTTGTTCTCTCTTTTTTATTTTCATGCTATTAACTTTTAAAAAAATTGAGACTAAAATTGTAAATTAAAACATAAAAGAAAAAGTGAAAAGCATCAAAGAGATGAAAGAAAAAAAAGAAAGAAGGGTGAAAATTATGATTGGGATAGATTTATTTGAGCAGATAGTGATCAATTGGATGTTATTTAAAATTTAATTTAATTTAATTTAATTTAAAATTGCTTTTTCAGGGTTAATTTGAGAATGTAATTAAATTTGTGATAGGTTCCAAGACCAAATGGTGTATTCTCTCACATAGTACAAACCTCGTAATCGTCTGTCTAATAATCATAAGCTCCTCTTTTAACCTACATATCCTAAATTAAAATCTGTGTAACCAAAATATGACATAATAAGATTTGTGCTTCGGATTTTCGTCATTTATGTCTTTGAAACGATGTCTTTTGCTTTCTTTATGTGACAAAATTATAGTTTATCTTGTCCTGTAATTGCTCAACAGTATTAGTAAAAAATAATTTGTGAGTGGAATTTTGCACCACTGCGATATGCCATGACATGGGTGAATAATTAGTATCATACATAGAGGTTATGGTATTAACGTACCGGAACTCTAATTACAGGTATTAAACTCTTTTAATAAAAATTTTGAATTTGAATCTTGAAAATAAAAAAGTAAATATCAGAAAAATTCATCTTCTAAATTAGATTTTATAATATTCAAATTAAATTAATCGGATAATCTAGATACCGGTAATCAAATAAAAAAAATAGATATTATGATAGTGTTGACTCTTTATTACAGCCCCCCGTATTTAAAATTTAAATATGTTATTTTTAAAAATTGATTTTGAATACGTGGGAGATGTTAGTTTGATAAAATTGGCAGAAAATAGTTTTAAAGAGATTTTCAGCTTGTTTCTTTTAAATTTATTTTTTTACTTTGACGTTGCTCTTCTATCAGCAAAGGGCAATTGCATTCTGGAGTTTGTGATATTTCTTTTCATTGTTATTGCCTTCTTTGCTTTTCTGTTTAATTGAAATACTATTTCACTCAAAAATAAAAACACACTACTGCGACAAAGCTTTATCTTTTAGAGCATGGAATTATTAATTTATTCTTATTTTATAACCACGCTAATTTTAATATTACTATTTATTTTTTATAATAATTCATAAATTATATACTGTAAATAAATAAATTTTATACGTTCTACAATCTCTATCAGATGGAATTCATTCGAAAGTCTAGCACCTGAATAAGCAAATTCGTTGTTTCGTATGCCACGAGTCAACGATTTCTGCGGCAGCATCGTTCGGTGCAGAATTATCAGACCTCCAAAGGAGGGAAAAAAAAAAAAGGAAAATAAATAGTAAAACCAGTGGATTTTCAATTTGGTCAACCTTCTACTATCTATTTTTAAAACCAGTATGGTTTCTCTGTCATCCTTGTTTCCCATATTTTGTTTGTTTTGCATCTCTCTTTCCCTCACTCATCATAATGGTGCCAATTTAGTCTGGATGGTTGAAGAAAAGAAAAAGAAAATAGAGAGAGAGCTATAGCAAAACATGAACTTCACCGCTTTTAAACTTCAATTACCAAACACAGTATAAGAAACAAAATTGTATGAGCAACTCATCGATCATCATGCACAACCAATCTCTTCTCCTTCTTGTGAAAAATCCTTGAAGGGTCAGCAAAGCGGACAGAGAAAGATCTAGACAAGCTATCAGGTTCATCCAACATTAACCCTTGATCAAAATTAAGCTCATAACTCTGCGGATCATATGGTACCTGAAATGCAACTCCAACTTGAGGCTCAAACAACCTTCTCTTCTCCCTCAAAAGCTTCCTCCACCACACCTTCCACACCGGTGTATTCGACTCCACAGATTGCTGAAATTCCATTGCCACTACCTCTTCATATCCTTGACCCAATCGAACCATCTTGCTCCTCTGAGCCTTCCAGTTTCCTGCATCCATTTCCATGAGAGAGAGAGAATGTAGTGTATAACAGGAGGAGTATATATCAGTGAGTTGGAATGATCTAGGTTGGCTTGATGGTGAATGATCTCATAAGTGGTATTGACTAGGGCAAATAAGAGAGCAAGTTGTTGAAAAAATTAATGAAAAGAAAAGGATATATGCTTAAGTAGCATAAGGGTTTGTCTCGTGCCTATGTGAAAATAATATTAATAAAATTTATTTGATCATGTATTATATGATATTTGGGAGGATCATATGCGGATGATATGGATCTAGATGGTATGATTCACATGATTGCATGACACACAAAATTAATATATCCACTTTTTGAAGACCAATTAGAATTCTATAGTGATCTTCACTCTCATGTTAGTTTAACCAAAGTCGATATGCGACAACTAAATTAAGTTTCAATCACACAAAAACCAGAACATTTGATATCAAAATAAAAACCCTAGAACTCAAGTGATCTGGGCAGCAAATAAATTGAGAATGAGGGAGTTCAAACTTGACTCATCTTTTAAATGAGTCGAGCTAGGGCAAACCCTATCTTAAAACCAGACCGCAGCTCATGTTCATGTTCAGGTCTAGCCAAAGCCAAACCTTAAACATGCTCACTACACACATTTTATTAGCCTTCCATTAAGTCTGAGTTTCGAGTGATACTGTCCCCCTCCCTCTTATAATAGACTCGATTTCAAGTCTCACTATGTACCAAAAAAAAAAAAAACATTAGCATTCCATTAAATCCGAGCCTGCAAAGCCCACTCAACCTTGACCCTCCTGATTAGATGATAATTTGATCCCATAAAAGATAATATGGATCAAACATAACAATATGATCCATGCAATATCCCCGTATCACAAACCTGCAGAATCAGATGCTGCTGCAACAGCCGCCCTTCATAGTATTCAAAATGATCCAATTTTGCAGGAAGCAAACATAGTAATTAGTCATCACCCGGATCACAAACATGCAGAAGTCACCAAATATAACAATGGTCCAAGAAGTTACTTTATTATATACGAAATATAGTCACAAATAAAAAAGCCATCTTTTTGGTTACAACAGCTTCTCATGACACAATCTAGTGAGGGGTGAAGTCACTTAATGCCACCCCCCATGGCCGGGGGGAAAATTGACCATAATAACCAAAAGGATCATCATTTTCATATTCATCAGACCCCTAAATTGTATTGGCATTTTGCAGTTGTATCAAGTTTATCTTTTTGTACTATTTTTTTTTTTCCATTTTTTCATCCTTCAAAAAAAAAAAAAAAAAAAAGGAAAAAAAGAAAGAAAAATTGTAATCAATCCCTATTCTGTTTCAATTGGCATCCAAAAGCAGCCAGCCAACAGGTTGATGCAGCAAAATCACAATTTTCTTCCTCTGCAATAAAAACCTTGAGAAAAGAGTGATGTCGCTCTGCACGCTAACTTACTGTTTGCTCAGCAGGAGAGCCTATCTGTACATCAACATAGCTGGGAACATAAAACTTATTTTGGGCCTGCTAACCTTAAAATACAAAAAATCACGTCTTAGAGACCATATTAACCACAAGTCACGGTAGGACTAAAATGTAAGGAAATCGACATGGTTATATGCCATTAAAGTAATGGTAAACTCTGCAGGCCAATCCATTTTCAAGGTAACAACTTCAGCTGTCAGAAATGTACGCATTTATCCAAGTCAAAAGACAAAAAATAGATACTACCATAGACCATTAAACTACTTTCTAAGTGTCTTGGTGATTCGAGTTTGTTGCCATCACCAGAAATCTAAATTTGTTGTTGCAGGCCAAATATGACACAAAAAGTAGAGGAGAGACAAAATTGGGAATCCCAGTTGCTGTTTATAAGAAAAACTGGGGAACAAAGACAAGTCAAAGCATCCAATAAGTCATAGAAAAACTTGAAAGACATGTTATAATTGGGAAAAGTGTAGCAGCATTGATGTTTTCTCTAGGATCCAAAATTATCCACTGGAAAGCTTCAAAGTAAGCCTTCAAAATTATTAAAAGGGCTTTGTCAAATTCCACCAATGCTTCAATTCCTAAATTGCCAGTTAAATAAGGTTATTAACAGCTTCACACATATCCAAAATTCCGGTGAATGATCCTTTCTCCAAGTTCCCCCCCCCCCAAAAAAAAAAATAAAAAAATAAAAAAATAAAAAATCTTCCATGTGCACTTTCAATTTTGTTAGCCACAAAGCAAGGAATAGGAAACAAAGGCAAAATCTATGCAAAACTCAGTCCTTGAAGCACCCATTTCCCCCCCCCCCACCCAGCTTCTTCTCATGCTTCTCCACTACTCCATACCAAATAACTCCCTCTTTATTCTTAACCAGAAGCCACCATCCCAAATATATCGAGATTACTTTTCACTCAAAGTCAGCTTCAATAAAAAACTCACAGCCACAATTACAACTCACAGAAACCATCTCTACCATTGAGGGCCTATAAAAATTTCCTACTTATTTATGCTGCAAATTATGTGAAACCAAGATAAGAGCAGATTTTAGGGCAAAAAATTATGTAAATCAAGAGCAGTAGCTTGCTCCTAAAAAGTTTTTCCTAAGATAGCATTTTGGTATAGAGTAAAAGGTTATTGGGAAAAAAATGGAGGGGGTGATGTTTTTTCCTTCTCTATGTTTTGCCTCAACATTATGGGTAAACTTTATCCCTCTATAATCTAAGCATTATTTTTCTCACCCTAAAAACCAAATACAAATTAGCTTTCTCTAAAACTAAACATACAAATTTCTCTCTCCAGAAAAATGAATTTAATTTATATAATCTCTCTAAGAGCAAAATTTTAAAATCTAAAAATACTAATTCTCCATTTAAAAATTTAATTTATTTTAAATTTTCTCTCTAACCACATCATTTTAAGTTTTCTTTCTATCAAAAACATCAAATTTAGTATATCTATCTTCCACACTATATATATTAGTTCTCTCTCTAGAAAAATTAAATTGTCTTAATTTTTTAATCTCCAAATGCATTTTTTTTTAAATTTTATTTCAATAAAAATAAAATTTATATCTCTTTCTAGAACTAAGCACAATAATTTTCTCCTATTAAAAAAAATAAATTATTTTAAATTTTGTCTCTCTAAACACATTATTATTAAATTTTCAATGTATAAAAATTAATTTAATTTTCTCTCTTTATAATTAAACATAGTTTTCCCAAAATAAATAAATAGATAAATAAAGTTGGTTCACATTTTTTCTCTGTAAATGCATTTGTATTGGGTTCTCTCTAACTAAAACTCCAAAATTTAGTTCTCTCTACAAATAAGCACATTAATTTTCTTTTAATAAAAATATTAAATCATTTGAAATTTTTTCTCTGGATACATTAATTTTTTGATGAAGAAACAATTAGCTTAAAAGGAAAAGAAGTACAAAAAAATAAAAGTTTTAGATATTTTGGTTCCATCGTTCAAAACGATGACAATATAAATAAGAATGTGAATTATAGGATTCAAGCGAGTTGAATGAAATGGAGGAGAACATCCAGACTTTTTTGCGATAGCATGATGTCATTGCATTTGAAGGGAAAATTTTATAGAACAGTAATAAGACCTGCACTATTCTATGATATTGAGTGTTTGGCTATTAAACAACAACAAGAGTATAAAATGGATGTATCTGAAATGATAATATTTGAATAGATGTATTACAAAACTAGAAGAGATAAAATTAGAAATGAAGAAATATATAATAAGTTGAGAGTTAGTTCATTTGTGGACAAAATGCGAGAGTACCGTCTAAGATGGTTTGGACATGTGCAATAAAGACCTAAAGATACATCGCTCTGGAGAACCGAGAACCTAAATATAAAAGACTTAGTAAAGCATAGAGGTTAACTGTTAAAAATTTATATGCAAATTATCCATAAACATAAGATAATTAAGAGTTTAATTAAAAAGATGATCTTAGATAAGAATGAGTAGCGTAGGAGATTCCGCATAAATTAAATTGACAATTTTTTTTTCATCTTCCTAATATTTGTCTCTCAAATGATCTATCCCAAAATATGGAATTAAGATTCACATTGTTATTGTTGTATATATTAATTTTTTACTTTTTCTTACTAAAGAAACTAAATTTAAATTTTTCTCTAAAAATAAACAAATTAATTTTTTTATCTAAAAAATTAATTCAATTCACATTTTCTGTCATCTTAAACACATTGATCTTAAGTTTTCACTCTCTTAAAAAAATCCAAATTTATTTTTGTCTCTAAAAAACTAAGCACATTAATTTTCTATCTCTTAAAGAATATTCTATGTCTATAGAACCTAAAAATCCAATTTTTCTCTCTTAAACTAAACATATTAATTTTCTTCCTAAAATGTTAAATTACTTTTAATTTTCTCTATCAACCATTTCTCTCTTTAAAAAAATTACATTAGTTATCCATCTCAAAAAAAAAAAAAAAAAAAAAAAAAAAAAAAAAATCAATTTAATTCACATTTTCCCTCTCTAAACATATTAGTTTTAAGTTTTCGCTCTCCAAAACTAAGCATTTCTCTCTGAAAAAATAAAACTCATTTCTCAATAAAACTAAATATATTAGTTTCTCTCTCTAGATGATGACAACTTACATTTTTCTCTCTAAACATTCCGATTTTAATTTTTATTTTCCTAAATACAATCAAATTTAATTTTGTTCTCTTTAAAACTAACAAAATTAATTTAGTTTGTTATTTAATTTTGGGAGGGGATAATGCTTTTAACCCCATAAAAAATAGATTTGCTTTTACACCATATTTGGAATGCTTTTACCCCATCAATAATCGGTCCAAATTGAATTTTGCATAGCAAATATGGGAAAAGGGGTAAAATGATACTGGTAACCTTTAGACACCCTTTACACCATTATCAAATGCTACCAAAGAGTACAAAATCGACTTAAGAGAAGAATACAGCAACAATAACCTGATCATTAATCCCAAACTCCGGAATCGACCATTCAAGAGACAAATATAGGTTAATTAAGAAAAAAAATAAATAACTAATAGAAATAAAAGAAAAAACTAAAAAAAAAAATAAAAAATACAAATAGGATAAAATTAAATTAAATATTAAAAAAATTTAAAGACTTACAATGATATAGAGATGACTTAACTTGTTTTAATTCTCCTGCATTACTCGTTTCTATCTAAAAGCATCTCTTCAGTTAACTTATTAACCGTCATATCTTTACGGATACATTGCATCCAAGTTTTCAGAAGTCTATTTTGTCTTTTCACTAAATCTCATATATTTAAGCTTTCGATTCTTTTGACTGGTGTATTTTTGGGTCTTCGTTACACATTTCCAAACTATCTTAGACGACACTCACGCAATTTGTCCACAATTGAGTTTCACTCCTAATTTATTATGTATCTCTTAATTTCTATCCCTATCTTTCCGAGTTTTCTCACATATTTATCTAAATATTTTCATCTCAACCACTAACATTTTATGTTTTTGTTGTTATTTAATGGTCAAACACTCAGTATCATATACTAGTGTAGATTTTACTGTAATTTTATAAAACTTCCCTTTCAAATGCAGTGTCATTAGGCGATCACAAAAAAACTCCATATGCTCTTCTCCACTTCATCCAACCCTCTTGAATCCTATGATTCACATCTCCATCTACGTTGAAATCGTTTTGAATAAGGACTCTAGATATTTAAAACGTTTACTTTTCGATACATCCTGCTCTTTTAACTTAACTATTTCTTTATCATTCTGGTACTTGTCACTAAACATACAGCTCATATACTCAGTTTTTTACGGACTCAATTCAAATCCTCTGAATTCTAGTGTCTCTCTATAACTCCAATTTCATACTAATTCTCTCTCTAATTTCATCAATCAATACTATATCATCTGCAAAGAGCATACAGTATGGTATTTCATCTTAAATACTCTTTGTGATCTCATCTATTACTGTAAAAAATTCGAAAATATCTTCCATGATTTTAGGAATAATATCTTTTATAATTTTAGGAATAAATGTTAATTAGGATTTCAGAATATTGTGTTCCTACTTTTTAGGAAATTAGTTAGTAATAGTTCCCTTTTTCAGTAGAGAATACTGTGTATATAAGTGCATGTACCGTTCAATATATACTGAAATATAAAAAAAAAAAAAAGAATTCTTTCAGTTTTTCATGATATTAGAGCATTAAGTCTAGAGTTCCTGGGAATTCTTATCTACCTTTAGCTTTCATAGTATCAGATTTCTTAATTGCTCCGAATTTTCCCTCTTCAACGTGTCAACCTCCAAAACCACCATCTCCTTTTTTTTTTTGCCTTCATTGCCTTCTTCAATTTTCTTGGCCTTTATTGCCATTTTTAATTTTTTCGGCCTTCATTGCCATATCCATTTTTTTTTTTTTTTTTGCCTTCATTTCTTTATTGGTTTCTTGGGCTTAATCACCATCAACTCTCATTTTTTGTTCTCTGCCCCCTTAACCTCAAATTTTATTCTCCCACAATCCAACCTTAATCGTTGGAATTATTTTTTTAGCACCCAGAATTATTTTCCTCCCCAGCCTTGATTGCTGGAATTATTCTGGATACCATCTCATAAGATAACAGAAATAATTATTGTTGGAATTATTACTAGAATTATTTTTTTCTTTATTCTTTCAGTTAAAGAATTTGTTGAGATCTCTTGAAAAACCTGAGACAACCAAGGGAAGTTGTTCCTTAACCCTCTCTGGAAAGTCTTAAAATTCCTTTAGTTTAAATGCATTTGATAACAGGTTTGGGAATTGTAGGATTCTTGATTCTGGTGCCACAGACCATATGACACATACCTCAAAATGTTTCAATACCTATACACTTTATCCTAGTAGGAAAATAATAGTTGCCGATGGTACTACAATCCTGGTGGCTGGAATAGGAGATGTTCAAGTTACACCTAATTTACTCCTAAAAGATGTTCTTCATGTCCCTCGATTATCTACCAATCTTATATCCATAAAAAGACTCACCCACGATCTAACCTGCCATGTTACATTCTTTTCCATTTATTGTGAATTTCAGGACCAAGTTTCAGGGAGGAGGATTGGACTTGCTAAGAAGGAGAATGGACTTTACTACTTGCATACACTGAATAGGCTGCAATCAATTAGGTTTGATTTGCCCCATTCCTTTTTATCTTAATCAAAAAGGGATGTCATTTGGTTACATCATAGGTGTCTAGGTCATGTGTCTTTTTCTACTTTAAAAATAATGTTTCCTGCATTGTTCAAGGGATTAAATGGTCAATCTTTTCATTATGAAATCTGTGAATATACAAAACATACCCGTGTATCTTTTCCGATCAATAATAAAAAATCTTCTTCTCCATTCTTTCTAATTCATAGTGATATATGAGGACTTTCTACTATTTCAAATATCTCAGGGTCAAGATGGTTTGAAACATTAATTGATGATTGTACTCGAGTCTCCTGGATATACTTGCTCAAAAACAAATCAGAAGTGAGTCATATTTTTATTCTCTTTCATACAATGATTAAAAACCAATTTGGTATAAAAATAAAAAAAAAAATTGGTTTGATAATACTCGAGATTATTTTAATCAAGTTCTTACTCCCTATTTTCAAAAAGAGAAAATCATAAATGAGTCATCGTGTCAAAACTCCACAACAAAATGGAGTAGCTAAAAGAAAAAATACACCTTATTGAGTCCACTCGAGCCCTCTTGTTCCAACATAATGTACTATAGTGTTATTGGGGAGAAGCCGTACTCACTTCAGCTTATGTGATAAACAGACTTCCTTCTCGAGTCCTACGGTTAAAAAGTCTATTGGAGGTCATGTCCCAATTTTATCCAGATATTCGAATCTCATTCAATCTTGTCCCTCAAGTATTTGGATGTACCTTATTTGTTCATATTCATGACAACAACCGGGAAAAGTTAGATTCTAGAGCTCTTAAGTGTGTCTTTGTGGGTTACTCTGTAACTCAAAAAGGCTATAAATACTATCATTCATCCATTAGGAAATTGTATGTCTCAGCCGATGTCGCGTTTGTTGAGGGGAAGCCATATTTTTCCACTCCTTATCTTCAGGGGGAGCTATCTACACTAGAAGATAAGGAGTCCTTCCTAGACATACTGTCACTTGAATTGTCTCCGTCCAAATTAGAGTCAACTAAAGTCACCTCAAATTCTCCAAAAGAGTCCGAAGAGGAGGAGGAAGGGAATGATATAATCATTGATCACTTTTAATTTGATCAAGTGTATGCAAGGAAAAATGATACCATTCTAGTACCAAGGCAAGATCAATCAGCCAATCCGAGCCTCGGAAATGAGGTAATAGTAGTTGAATCGAACCCCGTTCCTATATCTCAAACCAAGTCTTCTACCTCTGACCATGATTTACCCATAGTAGTAAGGAAAGGAACTCGAGAATGCACCAAAAGACCCTTATATCCGCTATCTCACTTCATATCTTTCCAAAAATTCTCACCAAATCACAAGAGTTTCCTCTCAACCTTGAATTCAATTCCAATTCCCAAATCTCTATCAGAGGCATTATCAAAGGAAGAATGGAGGCTTGCTATGAAGGCTGAAATGGATGCACTAGAGAAAAACGAAACTTGGGAGCTAGTTGATTTACCAAAGGGAAAGAGCACAGTTGAGTGCAAATGGGTGTTTGCAATAAAATTTAAAGCAGACGGGTCTCAAGAGCGTTATAAAGCAAGGCTTGTTGCAAAAGGCTACACTCAAACATATGGCGTGGATTATCAAGAAACTTTTGCCCCAGTAAAAAAGATTAATACAGTGAGTATCTTACTATCCTTGGCTATTAATTTTGACTGGGAACTACAACAATATGATGTGAAAAATACATTCCTTCATGGAGAACTAGAAGAAGAAATATACATGAGTATTCGGCCAGGATTTAGTGGAGGTGATGGAAACAAAGCCTGTCGATCAAGGCTTTATATGGCTTGAAACAATCCCCATGTGCATGGTTTGGTTGGTTTGCCAGAGTGATGCTTGCCAATGGATATAAACAAAGCCAAGGGGACCACACTCTTTTCATAAAACACTCGGATACAGAGGGAGTTACAACTCTAATTGTATATATAGATGATATAATTGTGACAAAAAATAATCAGAATGAGAAGAAAGCTTTAAAACTGCGACTAGTCGAGGAGTTTGAGATAAAAGACTTGGGAAGGTTGAAAGATTTTCTTGGGATTGAGGTACCTCGGTCTAAGTAAGGAATTTTTATTTTCCAACAAAAGTATGTCACTGCCCTTCTCAAAGAAACTAGTATGACAACCAGCAAACCGATTGCAACCCCAATTGAGCAGAATCACAGATTAGGGGAGGCACCTGGAAGCAAAGCCATGGACAAAGAGATGTATGAGGGGCTGGTGTGAAAACTAATCTATCTTGCACATACTCGGCCAAACATAGCTTATTCAATCAGTGTTATTAACCATTTTATGTATGAGCCTAAAGAAGTTCATCTACAAGCTGCTTACCGAGTCGTCCACTACTTGAAAGCTCATCCAGGAAAGGGATTGTTGTTTACAAAGAACTCAGACATCAGCTTAGCAGTCTATATAGATGCAGAATTCGCTAGAACATCGGTGGATCGAAAATCAACCAGAGGGTATTGTACTTTCCTAGGAGGAAACTAGATCTCTTGGCAGAGTAAAAAACAGAGTGTGGTAGCACAATCAAGCGCAGAAACAGAATTTAGAGCAATGGCAACTGGGATATGTGAATTATTATGGGTGAAGATCATTTTGGAAGACTTGAAGATCAAGTGGAATGGTCCTATAAGACTATTGTGATAATAAGTCAACTATCAGTATTGCTCATAATCCAGTGCAACATGATTGGATAAAGCATATAGAAATAGATAGGCATTTCATCAAAGAGAAGCTAGAGTGTGGTCTAATTTGCATACCATATGTTCCCACAGAACATCAGTTGGCAAACATCTTAACAAAGGGACTTAGCAGCAGTTCGTTCTACGAAAACATCAGCAAGCTAGGAATAAAGAACCTATATTCACCGGCTTGAGGGGGAGTGTAGAAAATCCGAAATTATCTTCCATGATTTTAAGAATAATATCTTTTATGATTTTAGAAATAATATATTCCATGATTTTAGAAATAAATGTTAATTAAGATCTTAGAATATTGTGTTCCTAATTTTTAAGAAATTAGTTAATTATAATTCTCTTTTTAGTAGAGAATACTATGTATATAAGTGCATGTCTGTTTCCGTTCAATATGCATAAAAATACAAAAAAAAAAAAAGATTTCTTTCAATTTTTAATTACTATTGTAAAAAAGATGGGACTCAATACCGAATTCTGGTGAATTCCAATGTTAATTATGAAACTATCACTTACACCCCCACAAGTTTTTACATTGATAATTACTTTCTCATATATATATTTGATGAGATTAATGTATCTGACGAAAATTCCCTTCTTCATCAGCGTCCACCACAATACGTCTCTAGAAACTCTATCATATGTTTTTTTCAGGTCAATGAATACCATATGTAAATCTCTCTTTTATACTCTAAATATTTTCATCAAATGTTTTAGTAAGTTAATTGTTTTGATAGTGGATCGATCAGATATAAAACCAAATTGATTCTGAATCACACTTATATCTAATCTCAATCTATGTTCAATCACTCGCTTCCACTACTTCATAATATGAGCCATAAGTTTAATTCCCTTATAATTTAAACAGTCTTATATGTCTCATTTATTCCTATATAGTAGTACAAGTGTACTCTCTCTCCACACTTGAGGCATCTTCTTGGTTTGTCATATTTTGTTAAAAAGATTTATTAACATTGTTATTCCAACATCACCTAAGCATTTCCACACCTCGATAGGAATGTCATCGGGTTCTATGGTTTTATTAACTTTTATTCTCCTTAAAGCTTCTTTTATTTTATGAGAGTGAATCTTACATTTAAAAACCTTATTGATTTCTTTTATAGATATCGTAGTATTGCTGATATCTTTTATACCCTCCACGTTGAAGAGATTATCAAAATAATCCCTTTAGCGTTTTCTTATATTCTCATTCCTTATAAGTATACTATTATTCTTACTCTTAATACACATAACACCATTTAGATCTTTTCCTTTCCTCTCCTTTAGCTTGGTAAATCACTTTTTCTCCATTCTTAATTTCTAATCTCTTGTATAATTCATTATACATATTACTTTTTGATTCATGAATGATCATCTTCATCTCTCTTTGCATTCTTTTATTTTTCAAATGCATCGCTACTTCTCTTATTTTTAAAATTCATATAACACTCACGTTTAGTTCATATAACAGTTTGGATTTTCTCATTTCACCACCATGACTCCTTGCCTATTGGAACCCGTCCCTGAAATATGCCGAAAACCTCCTTACCCATATTCTTAATATTATTAGATATTTTTAACCACATAGTTTTCGAATTATCATTAGTAGACCAAGTTACTACTTGAATTAATTTATCTTCAAAAGTCGTCATATTTTCTTCTTTCAATTTCCACCACTTAATTCTTGATTCCATCAATGGATGAAATTCCGCTTGCCTTAGAGACACGCACATCAACTACTAAAAGCCTATGTTGAGTTACTACACTCTCCTCTAGTATAACTTTACAATCCTTACTGGTCATTTTGTCACTCCTATTGAGAAAGAAATCTATTTGACTGGCATTCGATCTATTTCTATATGTAACGACGTGTCTCTCTTTTCTTGAAAATAGTGTTTATGAGTATCAAATCGAATGCTTTGACAAACTCTAAAATGTTATCTTCTACCTCATTCCTATTACCAAAGCCAAAGTTCTCATGTACAGTTTCAAATCCCTCATTATTCTTTCCTACATATCCATTTAGATCCCCTCCAATAAATAACTTCTCCCTACTTGGTATGATTTTGATAAATTTATCCAAATCTTCCCAAAATTATTTTTATTAATTGCATCTGTACTTATTTAAGGCGCATAAACATTAATTATATTAATTATGTATTCTCCACTAACAAGTTTGACTAGTAAAATTTTATCTACTTTTCTTCTTATCTCCACTGCAATCTCTCATAAATCCTTATGCACAATTATTCCGATCTCATTTCTAGTTCTATTCCTATTTGTGTACCCAAACTTATGCCCATAAGGTTTTACTAGTTTAGCATTCTCCTCCACCCACTTAGTTTACACATAATATTAATTTTTTCCCTATTCATTATTTCTCCTAATTCTCCTAACTTACTCATTAAGGATCATATATTCCAAGTGCCAAAACGAATCTTATTCTCATGGACTAGCTTCTTTACCCGCACCCGTCCACATGAATACAAGAACCTTTGTCTATTTGACACCGCATCCAAGCGACGATGTGACGCGTCGCTTCCGGGGGATGCCAAAGGGTCTTTTTCTTTTTTTTTTATATATTTATCTCTCATTTTTATAATTTTGACATGGAATTTTACGTTTATTGTCAACCTACCGCAACCTTGTTTCTTTACCCCGGCTTGGAACCGACCGTGACAAAATTCTTCAAATGATAATAGAGAAAATTTAGAATAAACTAAATTTGATAAAAAATTATTATATTTTCAATTTTAACAACTTTAAATTCATAATATAATTTAAATTAAAAATAATAGTACCTAATCAATAAATAGATAGTAATGAATAAATAAATAATTACATAAATAGATAAATACATTAATAAATAATACTAACAAATAAATAAATAAATAGCAATGACAACAATGAGCATGCAACAAGATGTGTGCTTTCGTGAGTGTAAGACACTAATAATAAATAAATAGACAGTGGTAGTAGTGTTAATACTAATGCTACTATTATCACTACTACTAATAATAACAATAATAATAATAATAATAATAATAATAATAATAATAATAATAATACTAGTAGTATTAGTAATAAATAACAATAATAAAGTTAATACTAAAGTTGATGTTAATACTAACAGAAAATGATAGAAATTAAAGTAACGGTGGCAGAGAGGGAGACGACGGCAAAGGGGTGAAGGCAGAGGCAGAGAGGGAGACGGTGGGAGGCAGAGATGGCGGAGACGTAGGGTGGTGAAGATAGAGAGGTCGTCGGAGACAGAGGATTGGGTTAACGCCGGGCGTGAGATGGAAATAGAGATGTGCTCCCGAGGGTTGGGGATAACGCCAGGAGGGAGAGGGAAGAGGGAAGCATTTGAGGCAAATACATAACCTAGAAAACAATTATTACTTGGGAAAACATGATCAGTTTGTGACGTTAATTATCTATATGAAATTATGATAGTACCAAAAAGAATATGCTTAAACATTATCAGTATCACAGGCATCATTATGAGTATCACAGGTGTCATCTCAAACAAAAAGCTACCTCTCAGTTACGGCAAGAAATGTTTCTTCTTCCAAATCTCGGGTTTCAGGACACTGTTCTTCCATAGCAGATTGACGAAATGTATAAATTTTTTGCCCATTTATCCTGCCATGTGAAGAAACACAAATTACTCACTGCTACAATATCAAACACAACTTACAAGATTCACTATGTACACAAAGCATTCAGACTTCTGAAATATATGCACACATGGATAGACAATAAATGGCATAAAATAATTATAAATAAAAAAAAAAATGAAGACAGGAATCAACCACCCAAAAGATCCTTTTTTCTGACTGTGAAGGGAATCCCTAAAGGACATGCTGCAGTTCCATTATGCAAAGAGTGATTGTATCATCATGTGGGAAAAAACATTATTCTTATGTTGCACCTCTTTTACTTCATAAAACTTTTTCAAATTTAAGAGAGACACAAGACAAACCTACAAACAAAATACCTCTGTCCATTTATACACATGCAGAAGAGCAAAACTATATTGATTAAAAAAACTTCCTCTCTAAGAGGCACCAATCATCCTACAATCTTAACAAAAACATTTGAATATTGGCCCCCCGGGGGGGGGGGGTGAGGGCTTAATAATCACAGTAAATGAACAAAACTTCCTTCCTAAGAGGCGCCAATCATCCTACAATCTTAACAAAAACATTTGAATATGGAGAGAGAGAGAGAGAGAGAGAGAGAGAGAGACAGCTGAATAATCACGGTAAGTCAACAAGTTGTCAGATTGTGAAACTCCTGACCAATATAATTCGAATAAGAAATGTCTCCCCTTCTTTAAACAAATAACCCCCGCACATGTATTAAGGAGAAAAAAAATAAAATTACTCATAAATGAAACTAATGACTTCTTAAATATTAAACAATATTTACCTTGACATGTGTAGTCGGAAATGAAGTTGTCCGCAGAGTTTCTTGCGCCTCATCTTGTAATCTCCTCTTGGTCTTGGGGATACTGAGTATGAATGCGGCTTGATCAGATGTTGCAGCAGCTGAGGTAATTCTGTATCCACTCTCCCATCTTCTATGGATCCCTTCACTTGGATACAGGAAATCAAGTTCAACAACCTAAGAAAGGATGCACAAGAAAATTAGTGCGTATAACTACATTCAATCCAGAATAATTATAACAACATGGGTGGGAAACTGCACCTGTTTAGAAAAATTGGCATTCCGAGACATGACAATGCCCCACCTATTGCCTGCGGTGGCCATGGATGTGACAAAGAAGCCTTCTTTCCACTTCTTACTAATCCATTTGAAAGGAAATGCATCACTAACTTTGTATGACTGTTGAGTGTACGGTAATCCTATAATAGATAAGGAAAAGAAGCAATTGGCATGTGATTTCATTATACACCAAAATGTCCAAAGTATAATAAAAAAACCTAAACTCAAGAGCCATCAGAAAGAAATATGCAAAATACACATACACTTGAAGAATACAAGAGACTCGAGAACAAGAACAAGAACTCATAAATTTAATGGAGAAAGATCCCAAGAGCAATGAATCAAAAGAATCAAAGTGTAATACAAGATTACCCAATATTTACAATGAATCTAAGATTTTTAAAAAGAATAGTAATTTCAGAACTGTAATTGCAGTAAGAGAGAGAGAAAGGGATCAAGAAATTTGCACCAAAAACTCTAAAAAAGAATTTGCGGAACAGTAATTTCAGGATGTATCTTAATTTTCAAAATAGGAATTTGCAGAACAGTAATTTCAGAACAATGTACGTGTGATGAAATTCCATAACAATGTTCGTCCAAGTGCAGAATAGTAATTTGTATGTGATGAAATTGCAGATCAAGATTGAGAAAATTGTTGAAATTACAAAAATTACAGTGAAGTAGAGAGAGAGAGAGAGAGAGAGAGCAAGAAATTGCAGAACCATCCAACCGACAAGCAGAAATTGTAGAAATAATTGCAGAACAATATTCGTCCAAGTGCAGAACAGTAATTTGTATGTGTGATGAAATTGCAGATCAAGATTGAGAAAATTGATGAAATTACAGGAATTGCAGTGAATTAGAGAGAGAGAGAGAGAGAGAGCGAGAGAGAGCAAGAAACTATAGAACCTTAAAATCGCAAGCAGAAATTGCAGAAATAATTGTAGAACAATGGAAACAGCCAAAGTTATAAAAAGAATTATTGATTTAGGACAAACTTCTTGAGATTAGGATTTTTTACGGGGAGTTGATTGAGGACTCATCCTATATTTCAATTGAAATCAAGATTTTATTTACATATTTTCCTACTTTTATGATAATGTACAACTGATTGAGACTACATTAAAACCTTAGTGTTGTTGATTTATATGACACAAATTGCATGGCTGTTGCCCGTCCACGTATGACCACCTTTTGCTGCTTTATTTTTTTTTTTACAGAAAATATGCTTTTATCCAGATTTGAACCTGAGTTTAAAGAGTTATCTGAAACGCTCTTAACCACTATGCCACATTAACTTATCTGATATATATATTTTTTACTTCTATACTTTTTTCCTAACTCTCACTATTAAAAATATAATTCCCTAATCTAACAAAAATACAAAATACAAAATTATATTTAATAAAAATACAAAATTATATTTAATATAATTACAAAATTGTCTTTAAAAAAAATCATAAAATTATATTTAAAAAATATAAAATTATATTTAATAAAAATCAATACCCTAATTTAATAAAAATATAAATTATAAATATATATTTAATAAAAACATAAAATTATAATTAATAAAAATATAAAATTATATTTAGTGACGAATTTAACGACGGAAAACAAAATCCGTGGCTATCCGTCTCTAATTAGTGACGGATTTTATTTTCTGTCGCTAATTAGCGACGGATTTTATTTTCTGTCGCTAGTTAGCGACGGATTTTTTTTTCGTCGCTAAATTTAGTAACGAAATTTTTTTCCGTCGCTAAATTTAATAACGAAATTTTTTTCCGTCGCTAAATTTAGCGACGGATTTTGTTTTCGTAGCTAATTAGCAACGAATTTTGTTTTTGTCGCTATTAGTGACGAATTTCATTTTCCGTCTCTAATTAGCAACGGATTTTTTTTTCGTCGCTAAATTTAGCGACGAAATTTTTTTCGTCGCTAAATTTAGTGACTGGATTTTGTTTTCGTCGCTAATTAGTGACAGATTTTTTTTCCGTCGCTAAATTTCGCATTTAATTTTTTTATTTATTAACTTCTTAGGCAAGTGAAAAATGAATTAAGAAAATCCAATCATTGCTAATTCATGTCCAAACTTCTGCCAGAACGATTGTCCAAACTTATATACACTCTAAAATAAACTCCCTTCAGAGTCATCCTTCCTTTTCTCTTATTAGGCAAAAATTACACATTTTGTGGAGCAAATCTTATTCGGTGATCTCCAAATCCTAACCTATCCAATGGGATGCAGTTCTCATTTGAACAATGAAACAAACATCATCTAATATTTCCACGTTTCAATGTAAATGTCATGATCAAGATGTGATAATGCAAAAGACTACAAAAATCTAGGATTTTATTGGACTATAGTTTAACATGATAAATATCATTCACCTTTTAAGACATTAAAATTTTATTTTATCCACAAATTTGATTTGATTTGGTCTATAAATTGTTGAAAATGTTTTCCTATAAAATATAGGCCTTCGTGTTTAAGGAAGAAATGTCATGATCATTGATTATTGAGAAGTGGAAAAGATTTCTTTCTAGGTAATCTTGGTATCTCTTGTTCTTGACTACCTAGTGAGTTTAAAATCTACTCTCTCTTCCTTTGAATCCTCTTCTCTTAACGGTTCCCACCAGGACTAATCAAGATCTTAAAGTGACATAAGGGATATTGGGCTTAGCATCATGGGTATGCATTCTCAGATTAGCTTCACAATCCAAAGTGACAGCAATCATGACATCTTAAATCAAAAGATACAAGGAAGGTAACAAATGCTCAAAGCAGTACGATGGATGGATGATATCCTGTTTCTCTTTCATACCAACACCCCCCACTCCCCTCTGTTTGTAAAAACATGCATACATGAGTGGAGCCAGAAAACTCTTCATCAAGGAGCCATAAAGAAGTAATTAATATAGTTTAAAACACTATAAAACTATATTAAAAATGTATAGAATTCTGACTAAAAATACAAAAGAATAATAATAATAAAACAAGTAAATAACTTGTGATATCAAATGAAAGAGGAGAGAGCTTTTAAATTTCATGAGGGGCAAAGAAAGAGGACAAAGTGAGTCATGTGATTGGTTGCAAAGAAGGGAAAGCAACATCTGAAGTCTACACAAGACATTGGTTGGAAAGAAGGGAAAATGTAAAAAAAGAAAAACTTATATTTTTTATTAAATTAAATGCCTACATTTTTATTTAAAAGGAGGGCCACAAAAACCAAATGTGAAAAGAAGACCTAAGTTTTATTCATTTGGATTTTTGAGGGAGTCCACACATTTTTTTTGGGGGGGGAGCCCAAAAATAAAAAATTTTAATCCATATTTTGTTTCCAAAAGTCTTGGAGGTCACGGCACCAGCAAAAAATTAGAAATAGAATATAAAGAGAAAGTGGACAAAATGGTCATGAGTGTTTGAGCTACTATTTTATCCTAATTGTTCTACTGTTCAAGATCAGGTGGAGAAGCATTTGCATGGACAAACTTGTGCCACATAATCCACTTGCAAGAATTCCAACATATTCATAAGTGATCCTCAGATTTTAAACCCTTTCCAAAAATTCAAATACTTGCTATTTTAAGACTGGACCATGTTCATCTCACTCCTCATCAAAGTCAGCAGCAACTTGTAACTTGTCAGACCAATGACTGCATCAACTAAAGTGAACAAGATCATAACTCATGCAACAAAATGAGATGATCACTAAAATGCTTTTAAGCTGAAGGAAGCTATCAAGATTGGGTTACCCTTGGACATGACCACTAAGGCACTGCCATTGCAGGCCCCAGCAAGTGAAGAGATATAGAAGTTCTTGTCCCACTGTTCCATTATCCACTCCTGTGAAACAGAACCCAGGGAAAGGCATAGCAAAATATATTAAAATTAATGAAACAGCATAACTAATGGCTTCAAGCATCTGTTACAGCTACCTTGTGTAGAAACACAGGTGAGAGCTCATATACTTGTGGCACAATGGTCCCTGCATCCAAAATGACAGCCCACAAGTTTGATGCTGAAGACACACAAGTAATTTGAAGACCCTCTTGCTTTCCTTTCTCCAAATGCTGGTGAAGTCTTGCATCCGTTACATTATAGTGATACCTAAAGTAACTACTTATCAGTGCAGATTAAGCAATGAACACTCTTGAGAAGCATTATAAATAACACATAGCAAATCACATATGGTGTTTTAATAGTTTATACACCCACGCATTGTTGATACAAATTCTTTTACTGTCATATGCAATAGGATGGGTGCATGAAAAATGAAAAAGATAATCTCTCGAGAGGGGGAGAGAGAGAGAGAGAGAGAGAGACTATCAGCAATGAAGCTCATGCATGGCCCACCTATTTAGAACTGCCAATACCATTGTGTTTGGAATGAAATGAATTACATACTTTGGAGATTCCAATTTAGTTTGACAAGTTTTCATGTTTGGAAGTTTAAAAAAGTGTTCAACTCAATTCTAACTCATTAAAAAGTATGGAATTGTAAATTCACACATGTTTGAGGTGATTTAGAAATGAACTCTACAAGAATGAAAGGGACCCACTTAACTCCTTTTCAATTAACTTAAATCTTTCCAATAACCTAAATGCTAGAATTGAATTCCACATCTCTTCCAAACACAAAATTGAAATGAATTATACATTTTTAATGATGTGTTCCAGACAACAAAAATTCGCTTGGCAATGAACCGAATCATTGAATTCATTTCAAATGAACTGAATTTCATTTTCATTTCATTCCAAGCACTACGTAAAAGAACTAAATCCCCCCCCTTTAACCATTGTACAGCATTTTTCTGCTTTCAAGAATAGCTTCCATCCTTGACAGTTTTCATAATTCCAATTTTATAAGCCTCTCTTAGCCCTTTAATCCCAGAACAACTCAGTTTCTTATTCTCCCCCATACATAAGTAAATCCCCTCTTATTCATCCCTGAATTTTACAAAACTGTTTTAGCATTTAAAGTCACCCAAGAGAAGCTTCCAGAATGGAAACACACAACTAGGGTCCGGTAAAGTTGTACAGGATCTGATCAAAGACCTTGATTTAAGATATTCCAAACAATTTAAAACCGTCTTCACTTCCTAATTCTATGAACTTCATGAAGCAAGACAGAGAGAGATGGGTGCCAGAAACAGGAAAATGACTTTTGCACCACAGTGTGCTTGATTCCCGTAAATTACCTCTGCTTCATTGGCGCTCTGGAGTTGTAGACTGATATCCACTGAGAAGCTGGGCTACCAAGTCGAAATTTCTTTCTTGTAGGTTGCTCAGAATCTCCCAAGTCAAGAAGCAACCTACCCCTTTTTTGACCAATCTATGTGCAAGGTAAATTCAGACAACCATCAGCAGCAGTCTGTGAAATTAAGGGTACAAATTAAATGAATAAGAAAGCAGGAACTTACTTGTAGTGCTGTATCTGTTCTAACCGGTCGCGATAAAGCATTTAAACCAATGTTGTTCTCAAAAAGGGAAATAAGCTTTAAGTAATTCGGTTCTTCATCAAATCTTATACTAAACACTATCTCAAGAAGTTCCCTGAAAGGGGAAGGACACAAGAAACACAGCAACTCTGGAGAAGTTGCCATCTTTTTCTTGCAAACAAGAAAACTCTTGTTATCTCCCTGCAGTTCAAGATACACCAACTCAAATGACACAGTGCAGAGAAAAGATTAAAGAACAGAAAAAATAGCAGACTGAAAAATAGTCTAGCAGCATACCGCAAAACCTTGCCATGGAAGCCTTCCTCTGAGGAGAAATATCAGGGTATAAGCTAATGACTCAAGGTCATCCCTTCGGCTTCCTGTGCGACCCAAATGAGCATGTACACTTGCATAGCGCACTGTACCTCTGTCTCATACAAATCACACAAGCATCCATCAGAATTTTCCTGTGGCTTCTCATGAACAAAAGCAGAAGTGGGAAAACATCCTGTTTGATTAGCTATGTGATGATCAATATGCATGGTGCAAATTGTGTTGCAGCTGCAAAGATATATTTAACGCGTGGACTAATTTTATACGGCTGCATTTGTTGTTGAAAACAATAAATCCTTTGCTGGGAGACTACATGACTCTTATAAGGTTTGGTTCACCTACAAGCAACCTTTTAACCCCATTCCATTGCTTTTACAGAGTCATAGAGCCAATATTAGCTGTTGCATTAGTCCCGGACACACATTGACCCAGAATATGATCGTACTATAGTCAATCTCATTACCACACCTCTACAGCCTATTATTGAAACCATCACAAATAGCCATTCTTACGAGACGAAGAAGGATTTGATCATTTTGATAAAGCATGAAAAAGAATTGGCAAACACAATGAAGGCCAACTACAGACCTTGTCGAAAATGTAAGAACCAAGTTTTAGCAAGCATTGCAATCTACAGGTGTTTTAAACACAGACAAGGTCACCATGTAGGCTGGGGAGTCTGCCTTTATCCTATTTGGTTTTGGCCCCAGGCCCAGCATTGAGTCAGAACAATTGATGTGGTGGTAAGGTTGAGAAGAAACTGGAGGGGTGAAAGAAAAGTTACATATCTAAGGTACGTAGAATTGACCTTGAAGAGCACCCCAAATAATCTCCATGTATGGTTCATCTCTCCTATTTCAGTCCCTCCAGGAAAGAACATTTTGAGAAGCTTTTAGTGGGGAACTTTGAAATAAGGGAAGCATAAACTCAATTTATTCAGCTGGGAAGTGATCAAGAGGCCTTTGTATTAGGGTTGAATGTGTGGGATTTGTTTCTTGGTGGAGTTTAGTAGTACTTTTACTAAGGAGGTTGGAGGGAATTCTTGTGGAGGGAGGTGCCTCGGGAAAACTATAAAGTGAATCACTGTGGATGGATGTCTCTAATCAGGTCTCAGGTTCCTATGACATGACCATATGTAAAGACATTGAGAGAGGATGAGACAGATTTTCTTAAGAGGTGTACTTTAAAGTGGGGATGGAACAAGGATTTCTCTATCCGATGATGTTTGTCAAGGCATAACGCATTAAAATGACATTTTCCCTCAAATCCTCAAAAAATATAATCAGGACAACAAAGCCCTAGCTAGTCATGCAATTTTGGTGCAAGGGAAATTAGAATATAGAATGTCAATTTGTTTGCTTCCGATGAAGATGTAATCTCTTTTGCAGATCCTTGCTCCCTCCTTTAGGTTGTTATAGGTGCTCCCTCCTCACACTAGTTAAAAATTATTTTGTGATCTTATTGAAAAGCATTGTGAATCACCATCTATGGTAAAACAGAGTTCAAAGATTCTCTTTTACCTGAAAACATCTGGTTTTTGGTTATAATCAACATGGCAGCCAGAAGATACATCTTTCCATCTTGAAGCTGAAGCAGAAAATGTCCAGTAAGGATAACATTTGTGCTATAATGCGCTAAAAGAGGCATTAGAGAAGGGTGCTTAGATTTCATAGTAAATTGAAAAGACATCCAAGAAGAATACATACCCAGACCAAGATCAACAAGGTACAACTTCTTCTCATCAGGTGTTCCCGGTTGACCAAGTAAAAAGTTCTCCGGCTTAACATCTCCATGCACAAAACTGAAGCAGAGACAAGGCATCTTTTGAAAAGAGCCCATCAAAAATAAATTTGGACAAGAAAGGGAAAAATGCAGTAAGTTAAAACTGGATGAAGCGTACCCTTTAAGGTGAAGTTGCTGAAGTATAAATATTGCCTCCACAGCTATACAAGAAACCATTTCTTCAGACAGCCTGTGCATGAAACAAGCATAATAGACATTGGAAAAAGAAACTGAAAACATAAGAACTCTAATTAAAAAGAAAAACTGTATAAGTACATCTGATTGCCAGCATTCCAAACATCCCATAAGCTTGGGCCCAGCTTGTCCATTGCCTGAACACAGTAACTCAACATGTTAAGAAGAAAGTAATCTACAATAAGAAGTAAAAGTCATTTTTTGGAGGTATAAGTAGAAAAGAACCAAACAGAGATATATGTCACCAAATGAATCCTCAAAAAACAATGTACTCACAAGGACATAGTAAACTCCTTGACGGCCTTTGTAGTGAACCAATGGGAGTCCATAGCAGCCATTAAGAGCGCTTAAGAGGTAACCAAATAACAGTAGTAAAAGAAACATCGGTTTCATGAACTAACGGAGGATGAAAAAAAGTTTAAAATGATACATGTGTGATTTCCTGCTCACCTGTAAACTTGCCATTCGGAAGGTGGGCCATAAGTGCATCCTTTACTACTTACATGCTCAAACTTTAAAGCAACCTACAAATTAAATAAAAACTTTGACAACTAACAACAAGAGCTGTCTAAAAAGACTTACAAAGTTCACTGAAATGTACCTCCAAGGCATTGGGGCCAGTGAAGCCTGCCCCACCAGATACCCTTCTTCCAACATAAACTTGCCCGAAAGCCCCTTTCCCCAGCTTTCTGTCCAACTTGTATATAGGGGAATTGCCAAATTGTATCTAAAAATATTAAGATACATCAGCCAGAAGTAATCCACAAACCCATGTCAGTAAACAACCAAGAAATTATTCTAGCTACCCAAGTTGATAACAGTAGTTAAAAATTCACAATACAAAGGAATATTGACAAATAGAATCTTATATCACAAAAAAAAAAAAAAAGAGCAAAAGGCCCACATGAGTCAGACTCCATCTATTCTAGTCTAGGACATGAATGACGATGGGAGAAAAACTCCAAAGGGAATTCAAATTTAGTAAGAAAGCTGTGGGAATATCATGATCTTATCCTTAGTTGGAAGTTTGAGAGCTTCAACGATACTATGACACTTACGAAGATGAATTCCAAAAACCACTTCCATGATCGAGGAGTCCAACCAAGGGTTGTTTGATACAGATACCTAGTTGGGTTTGACAAGAGAAGAGAGCCATAAATATTGCAGAGTTGTGCAAAGTTCAAGGGATGCAGTGTTATGGGTGCAAAGAAATGCTCCACGTTTAGGGATAAATTCTATCCTTGTCAGAAAATATGGAGTAACTTTTTTTCCTGATTTTCCTCGCTGGTTTGGAATTATGCTTCTATAAATGGATTGAATGTTACCAAGTCATCATATCTTGTGAGCGGCGGCCAAACAAGAAAGTTAAAGGATCTAATTTTCTACTCCTAAAGGTAATATTCTCCTTGAATCAAAAAATGCCGGTTATGAAACTCTTTTAACTTCCAGAGAGGAAAAAAAAATATGTATTTAACTTTTCCATTAGTGTACAAGATACGTGCTGCACACATGTAGCAAAGAACAACAAATAGCACTACATAACATATTACTTCAGGAGGTAGATGAATTTTAACCATTACAGGCCAGAGGCACAGTTTTTTTTTTTTTTTTTTTTGTCTGCCAGTTGATGATATTCTGACATTTCTTTCTTACTATGATATTTTAACCAACAATATTGATGACAAACTGAATTACTGTCTCGGTTCCCTGTATTGGGGTAAATTGATACAGGATATCTTTGTTAATAGAGGCTACATTTTGTTCACACCAACGCAACCATTGAACAGGACAAAACTCTCAACAAAGAGGAAGACCAAGTGATTCTCTGCAATTACCTTTTTCAGGCAGATATACAAATACGACTCAATAATTTGACTCTTCTTGCTTGATAGCGTGTATTTACTATAGGATTACAAATAGGTTTATTATAGTCACAATGGATCACCACAAATGAAGATGATCAAATTGGCCTTATATACTGCATGAGATTTATGTCATGCAGTAACATAATATTGCACTGATAAGAAGCCAAAGAGAATTTCAAAGTGTTACCAGTTTAAAATAGAAGGGCAGAAGATAGAAACTGAGACATGAAAATAATGTTTTTTAAAAGAAAAAAAAATACGAGTGAAATTACCCTCTCTGGAAGTGGATCTGTGTTTCCTTCCTCCTCTAAAGCACCTGGTTTTTCTGCACTCTTAATTGCAACCAACTCATTGCAAATGGCAACCTCCTCTCGTGCCGCCAACTCCAAGCCTGTACCCATTTGACCACCAACTGCAGCACCCAAAGGCTCAGTGTTCTTATTTTGATTCATAGCTTTACGGCCTCGACCCCGGGTAGTTGGCTTCGTCTTTGGTCTCTGAACTGCAGGTTTAGCCGGTTCAGGACGAGGCAACCTTACCATGGGATTCCCAGAGCCATTACCTCTTCCGCCACGCCGAGCAGTTGGAATCAAAGCATTAAGATTATCCTGAATATCATTACCCTTCCTTGATCTCAGCTGAGATTGGCGAGCTCCGCTACGCAAATCCGGCATTCTTTTCCCATGCAAAAGGAAACCTCCACTCTGTTCTATCCTGCAACGGCAGTTATTCAGATTCTCCAAATGTTTAACTATCAACATAAAAAACGAGTTGACAAAGTAAAACTAGCTCAAACTAACCATGCCAACATCAAGGTAAGAATGTTTGAAGAAATGTTTGTGCAAAGCCAAACAATTATGATAAACATTCTCTTGTGCTGAGTTAAGTCTAACATAAGAGAGTTTTAGTTTTATTTAAGTATGCAGATGACAACAAGAAAGAGTTACATATTCAGTAGGGAAACTTAAGCGTGCGTAGTCCACCCTTTGCAACTAAACCCCTCAGGAAGTTCTCCAAGAAGCAAAGCCCAACATCAAGAACTCAACAAGAATTTAGCCAGAATACAATCCATAAGCCCTCATATAAAATTATAGTAAGAACCATCTATTTTTCTAGCTTATCAAACTTCTGCAAGCATGATTTTAGTCACTTGTAGAACTGCCAAACATCTTTACAATTCAAATAACATATTTCAGTCATTTTTAAACAGGAAATGTGTAATTCAACAGCATATAGAAGTTAAAATTCATTAAAATTAAGATCTCAATATGTATGAACAAGACTGCTTAGAAATTTAATTTATTAGCCAAACACCCCAAAAAAATGATATGCATACAGTCATAAAAATAAGAATAACAAAGTTAAATTCGATGAAAGCTCCAATAGGAATCTAGGCACAAGTACAAAGTTTGTTGCTATTACACAAATGAGAACAAGAATTTCTTGGGGCTTAATTGCGTATTCGATTTCATAGAAACAACCAAACTAGAAGGCTAACCAAAATAAAAGGTATTATAAAAGGACTCGATTTCAAGGAAATAGAAAAACACCAATTTGCACCAAAAATTCATAATGCACAAATCTATATTCCCCCACCAATGACATTTCTCCTTTTGTGTGATTGATCCGAGGAAACCAAGAAAATAAGCATACGATCCACAAGTTTAAAATCGTCAAAAAAATATATAAATAAGAAACATTATGGAAACATCCACTTGAAACATAATTCAAATTGAACCCATAACCCACATGAATGGGGTCACAGTCCAATCCGATGATCATCCAACACCGCATAGATAATCAGACAATCATCTAACAACTACACACGACATGACTGTAGAAAAACTCCAACCCCCATTTGCAGATTCATCTAGATTAAATGCACAAGCAACAAGAATGACATTAAAAGCCAATGATCAAGACAATCTATGTTCAACATAATCATCCAAAAACCCACAGACACATAATCATCAAACAACTTTACACGATATAACTATGCAAAACCTTTGAAACCCATTTACAGATTCATCTAAATCAATGCCCGACAAACAAGAACAGCATTAAAGAAAAATGATCAACGCAATTTTGAACAAACCCCACTAACACTGAAGCAACAAACAACAATTGAAAGTAAGACAAACCCATTAATCCTACCTTGGAGAGAGAAATTTTAGAATCAGGATTGAGGTTTTCTTTCAAGAAGGGAGGGAGAGAAAGTTCAAGATGATTAAATTCTAAACCAAAATAATTAGAGAGAAAAAGAAATTGGGTTTGTGTCTGTGTCTTTGTGGAAAAGAGATTAGAACCAAATAATGTGACGGTGGAAATGACTCGGTGTGGTTGTGTGCATTAGTGTGTTGTGTTGTGTAGGTGAGGAGACGGTGCGTGTTGCTACATTGTGCGTACAGTAGCACTTGCGAATCAACCAATGATGTGTTTCTTGGTGGGGTTCTTATGGTGGAATTGTGCGTACGGTATCACGATAAAGATCCAATTTCCTAATTATCTTTAGTGATGTGGCTTTTTATGTGTATTTTATTAGGGCACTTAGAATAGACCTATTTGATAAACCTAGGGAAGTTGTAAAAGAAACGACTGAGACATTGGGAGACTGAGACCGAGACCGAGACGGGGAGAGAATAAGAATTAGATTTAAGATTAAAAAGTGCAAGGTCCCTCTCTCTCGAAAACTAAGGATAATAATTGTACAACTGCAGAGGTTAAATAATCCTTAAAAAGAAATCTTTATAATTGTAAAGGTTTTTTAAGATATTTCAAATTCTAAATTTTTATTACATGTTAAAGTTTTAATAATTTTAAATTTTATAAAATCTTTTCCTCGTTTTAATGTCACATATCCAAGTTTCATCTCCTTCATTGTCACAATAAAGAGGATAAAAAATAGATTATTTATGAGGGTGACAATAAAAGGGTTCTTAATCACAGATTAGAAAATTTTCATTCATTACTGCAAAAAGGCTAGTTACTCGTTTGGCTCTAAAGAAGAGTTAAAAGCTTTTAAATGAATAAAATAATCAGGATGTGTTTTTATAATTCTAATAAATAGCATATCATTATTATTGATTTAAATTATCTTCTAAACAAGATATTCTCGTGACAGTCTCATTCTTTGCATATACCAAATGTTCTTACGAATTTTGAAGGATTTGAATCTATTGATAATTTTTAATCGGAAATTTCCAACTTATAGTAATTGCAGTTTTAGACAAATTTGGAACTTTTTCCTTTAAAGTTATGTATTGGTAGCATGCAAGAGATGGATCTCATTTACTAGCACCAAGTTTTAGACAAAATGTAGGTAGGATAGAAAATAAAGGAGAAAATATTGGTAGGATGATCTTTGTCTTAGTTTTTTTTTGTGAATAAAGAGGAAAAAACAGACAAACAAAAGGAAACAAAAAGCATACAACCACAGAAGGCATAGAAGACTAGCCAAACCCAGCTAACTCAGGAAGCTTCTAGGCCTCTCAAACCCTTCTTTATCCTCCCTAAGAAGAAGCAGAATGGACCCCAGGGGATCATTAAACTCTAATAATCTTTCTTCACTAGTTTGCCCTATTAAAGCTAGGTGGTCAGCACAGGCGTTGGCTTCCCTAAAGATGTGATTCACTTATCCCACGTTCAGACTGCACATAAACTGCCTGCACTCCTGTAAGATGAAACTAAGAGGATGAACGTCTGAGTAACTCTTGTTCAACAGTCTTACTAAAACAACCGAATCAACTTCTTGTTAAAACCTCTTCTCTTAGCCATCAAGAGACCCTCTCTGAGACCCCAAATCTCCGCATGAAGAACCTAGCTCTTCCCTATGTTGGAGACAAATCCTGCCAACCAAAGGAACATCTTGATTTTATCTGAAAAATTATATTTCCAAATTCTTTTCCAAACATTGTGCTCCTGACCTTCTTGCCTCTTATTACTAATACCAGACATCAGTCTATAAACTAAAGCTACCGAAAAATTTCCATCACTGCTCTCATTCCAGAAGAAAGTGTTAGAGACTCTTCTAAGCCTAGGAACCATGATACTCTTGTTTTTTTCAACCTTATCTCTCTGCCAAATCACCGAAAACTCCCCAATCTTCCAATCTCCCTCTTCATTCAGAAATTGACTCGCTTTGATGTCTGAATGATATTCGAGAAGAGCATTCAAAACATGGTCCATCAAGCAGCTGCCTCCCACCCAGCTGTCCTTCCAAAACTTGATTTCTCTGTCATCTCCAACTTTCCAGCTCATTCCTCTCCTAATACAATTCCTGCTCTTCAGGATACCTTTCCACAGGATGGAGCTTTTAGCTTTGCTCTTAACATCTAGCAGGGAATTTCTCGCCAGGTACTTGTGCCTCAAAACTTCGCACCAAATAGCTTTGTTCCCCTTAGCTAGGTTCCAACCAAGTTTGGCCAACAAATTTATATTACAATCCCTCATTCCCCTAATACCCAAACCTCTCTCCTCCTTAGGAAGACAAGCAGTAGGCCATTTCACCAAGTGGACCTTCTTTTCTTCCTCCAAGCTACCCCACAAGAATTGTTTGTTAATCCTATCTAGCAGGTCACAAACATCTCTAGAAACCCAAGTCGATTGCATGGTGTAGATAGGTAAGGCAGTGTAGACCGATTGAATGAGAGTTTTCCTTTCTACAATACTCAACAATCTAGCATTCCAACTACTCAATTTTCTTTGGACCCTTTCTACTAAGTGTTCATAAAACTTTTTGCCTATTCTTTTGTGAATCATAGGGGTCCCTAGGTCTTCAGTAAGGGTGAATTTGCTCATCGCAGCTAAGGAGCTCTTGAAGGTCCAAGAAGCTTGGGGGGAAACCTACAACCTCGACTTATTAGGGTTCATCTCTAAACCACTTTCCGTTGTGAAGTTTCTCAGGTAACTTAAAATGGTACGCAAGTTAAGATATTCAGCTTCCTCCAATAGAATCAAATTGTCCACAAAGAAAATGTGCGAGATTGTTGATCCTTTAGTGGACATCTTAATAGGCTTCCAAGCTCCCTTTTTGACCCTCTCTTGAATCATATATGCAAGTCTCTCCATGACAAGGATGAACAAATATGGAGAGAGGGGATCTCCCTGTCAAAGAGACATCACCATTGGTGACGGTGAACATGATCAATCTAACGAGGGAGATAGGTAGGTTAACATCCAGCAGCACTCTTCCAAGATAACTCCAACTAACATTATCATAGGCTTTTCTAAGATCCACCTTGACCACCATGTTGTACTGCTTGCTTTTGGAATTCCTGATTGAAGGAATTGCCTCTTCATGATAACAATGTTGTCCACGATCCCTCTCTCAGGCAAGAAACTACTTTAATAAGGTCCAATGATACACTGAAGGTGAGGTCTCAGTCTTTTGACGATGACTTTCGCCAACACTTCTTAAGAAGTGTTCAACAAACTAATTGGGCGAAAATCACCCTTGTTCAACGGGTTAGACTGCTTTAGAATCAAAACCATTAGAGTTTTGGCATAATCCAGAAAGAAATAACCATCCCTAAGAGCTCCATTCACAAATCTGCACAGAGCTTCCCTCAACCTATCCCAGTGTTTCTGAAGAAAAATGGGTTGCATTCCATCAGGCCCTGGGGCTTTGAGGCCTTTCATGGAAAAGAGAGTTATCTTGATCTCCTCTTCATCAGTTCACTTACTCAAGCTATCATGATCTTCCTCCTTTATTTTTTGCACCCATCGGAGGAACCTAGCACTAGGAATTTCCACTCTCTTGCAAAAGAACAAATCTGTGAAATACTTGAGAGCATGCTCCTTCAACTTGTCTTGGTCCCAATACCATTCTCCGTCCACTTGAAGGGTTGTTATTCTATTTTTATGCCTTCTCATTTTTGTCATTAAATGGAAAAATTTTGTATTTCTATCCCCCTTAACAATCCATTCTATTCTAGACTTCTAGTGTTAGAACACTTCTTCTTGATTGAACACCATCTGATATTCACCTAACAACTGATTCTCTAAGTTTTGAAGGTAATTGGACCTGCCATAATTCTTGGAAACTTGAATGCCCTTCAGCCTAGCTTCTATGTCCCTCTTCCTCTTAAAAATATTACCAAAAACAAACTTGTTCCAAGCTTTGAGCTCTTCAACTGTTTCCTTAATGTTTTGCAACAGAGGGCCTTCCACTGCAGACCAAACCTTTACAAACACCTCGTTGAACTGGGGGTGGTCAAGCCAGGCAGCTTCACAATGAAATGGTTTTTTATCAGCCTTGGGAGAAGTAGATAACCTAGTGTTCAATATAATTGGGCAGTGGTCACCATGTAATTGGGGAAGGTTGATCACTCTAAATTCTAGAAAGACCATCCTAGCTTGTAAATTGCTGAGCACTCTATCTAGTCTTTGCTGCAAGATCACTCTGCCACCACACTTCCTGACCCAAGTTATTTGGACCCAATAGTTTCTGAATCTAAGAGATTACATTTTTCCTAACCCTCTCGGAACCTCTGGCATCTATTCCACACTCTAACTTGCTTATCACTGGAATTCGCAACATTTGCGATATCATTAAAACCACCCATAACAAACCAAGGTCTTGAAATACTTCTGCCCACCTTAGCAACCTCTTTCCAAAAAACATCTTTGGCCTTATAATGAGGTTGAACATAAACAAAGGTTATCTCCCATTTGTTCATACCATGTTCCACGTAGGCATGAATCCATTGGTCAGAGCAATTAATCACCGAAAGATGCACCGTATTCGTGTTCCAAGTGAACCACAAACCCCCTTGAAACCTGAAGAGGCAACCACAAATTCCCTATCCAGACTAAATTTACTCAAAAATTTAGCGAAGTGGCTACTATCCACCTTCATTTCTAAGAGACATAGAATGTCGGGTCTGTACTTTTTTATCATCTCTTTGCAGACTCTAGCAAATCTGCAGTTGCCAACCCCTCTACAATTCCAAGCAATGGCTGTTGGACTCATCAGGAATAAAGGGAAAAGAAGGGAACTTCGGAGAAAACCTCAGCAAGATTCCACCTCCATCACTACCTCCCCCATGTTCTCCTCCCTATCTGTTGGCTTCTCTTTGTTCATCATCCCTTTTTTGCATGTCCTGCTGATATGGGATTGCCATTCTTCTCATAACAACTACTCCTGTTAACCGCTGAGTTTAAATTTAACGTTAACTCATGGTCCAACCAACAACTCTGTTCTCCTAGATCCAAATTAAAGCTATCGGCCTACACCATGACTTCTCTTTGTAACAGCCCATCCTCTATCAACAGGTTGCTCTCCCCACAATCCATTCTTTCTTCTGCATCAAGGCCCAATACGTTTCTGTTTCCAGACTTCACGTGTTAAGCTCCAAGTTCTTGGGCCTACACTCGTCTTCCATGCCCACTGCCCTTGCGAGTCCAACCCCAAGTCTTTCTCCACCTTATTTTCCTTCTCCTTCCTCATTTCACATGTTTTCACGATATCCTCTCTCTCCCAAATCACCATATTATTCTTTTCCTACAGATACGCTGACTGATCTGGGCTCCTTTTCTAACCCCCTCTTTTTTGTTTGTCCTTTTGTTCCTCTCATGTATCCCTCTCTACCATGATCCGTCCCTTTCAGCAAAAGCATGGTCTACTGTTCTAACATCACTATATCCGTGACTTCTTCTAAACCTGAAAATTTGTTCTAGTTTTTCTCCTCCTTGTGGTCCTTCGTTATAAGATTTCCCAATTTAGAAAACTTTTGTCTTTGTGGCACAATCATCTAGGGACAGCGACTGGATGCCATTGTTAGATCGCGGGCAGGAAGCTTCATTCTCCTCTGGGTTGTTCGGTAAGTGATTCTGTTTCTTATAATGCTCCCTATTATGCCCAATTTTCCCACACTCAAAGCATATTGTATGAAGATTTTCATATTCCACTCGTTGGATCTTCTTTCTAATCCGAACCCTAGAAACCAAAGCTTTGTCTAAATTTACCTCTACACAAATTCTGGCATATTTTCCTCTCAGGGCATGAGCCGTGTTCAGATCTACCTTAATTGGCTTCCCGATGGCTTTCCTAATTTCAAAAAGAATTTCTTCATTGAAGAATTCAATTGGCAAATATGGGAGTCTTACCCAAACAGCCGTTGATGTGATTCTGTCTATCGTTGGGGAGAACCATAGTTTCCATTTCCTAATTGTCAGGTAATGTTCATGAATCAACCACGGCCCTTCCGTTAGCACTCGATAGTAGTCATCCCGAGATGCGAACTTGGCCAAGAAATAATTTTCTCCTAAATCAAGTAGCTCCAGTCCCCCTTCCAATCTCCACATGTTCATTACTTTGTTAAGCATGAGATGATAGTCAATATTTTTTTCCAATAGCTTGAGAACGATTGACTGCTTCCATGGTTTCCATAATCACTTTAACTCCTTATCAGACAGTGGTACCATAGGTATTCTCCCTTTACAGTCTACCTCCTCTTCTAGTTCCTCCACCATTATGTCAAACTTAGTCTCTGAGTCCTCCTCATACCCCCCGCTTGCATTCGTTTCACTTCCCTTACCCATCAGCATTTCTTTGAAGGAGGGCTTCAAGTTTTCTCCCTCCTCCCCCCTGCCATTAGCCTTCACTTTCTTGTTGCTTCTCTAGAGGTGGTCCTCCTCTTCCCGAAGACAAAGCCCAGCTACGGGTTCCAGCCTCAGTTTCCTCTCTTTCCCGCAACATTTCTCTCTTTCTTTCAGCAAGAGTTCTCCAAGTTCAAGAATTTTTCTCTCATGCGAAGGGCAATTTAACTTTTAGTGTTGTTGAAGTAACTTTTACTTTTTCGTATAGGAATATAGTGTGTAAAAGGCAATTTTTTTTTACCGTATGATATTTTTCATGCCTTCAATGGTTTTTTCTTTATAATGGGTTGGAGGAAAATTAATTGAAAATTCTATCTCAATTTTATGCCTCCAAGTCCAAGCTCCAAGTGGGCCTTGGCCTATGTGTCCAATGTTCGAGCCTCATGCATCTTTTTCCCAGTCTTTCCCCCCCAAAAAAAAAACTCCATCCCCTTTCAAAGAAGGCAAAAAAAAAAAAAAAAAGATTTTCCCTTCCCATTTTCATACTCATTGTATTGCAATTTTAAGAAAGTGTAGCCATTTGCCACAACTAAGAACATAATCGGAATTTACTTTTTAATATATATCCAAATGATCTAAATGGGTCAAACCAATATAGTCATTGAGATTGAGCATCAAGTAAGTAGGGAAATTGGCAAAATGGTTTTCGTTGCACATCTAGCCAGATTCGATGAGTGGAGCCCAGACTTCATGCCCAAGTTCACATCTTGAAATATGGTATTAGTGTATAGCTTTAATAGAGAAATTTCAAACTAAATCAAGTTAGAAATAAAACATAGTGGGACCACCTTGCCTAGGCATGGGAATTCGAAAATAAGACCCAAACTTTGCCCAAATAATGATACTAAAACTTTTACAGTATTGCAATGAGAAGCTTAAAAATATGAAACAGAATTAAGTTTCCCGATGTTGCGTATAAGGTGCATTGGGCTTCTTTGCAGCGAGTTTGTAAAGCGATGATTAAAACCTTGATGGTCAGGGGATATTGATTTTTTTTTTTATTAGAACAATTGGTATTTGAAATCATATTTTGATTAATCTGATTTGAGACTTGTAATGGCTCATTTTGACAGATTGTTAAAACCCTCAAAATTAATATTAATTCCCCGATGCGATAAATTTATAACAATAATGGTATCAGGTCGAATTCCAAAAGAATTAAATTGATTTAATTTTTAAGTTAAGTGTTAAAAAAAATAGAAAGTTTTGTTAAATAAATTTCTAAGTTAGAAATAATAACTAAAAAAAATAAGAAACAAATTAACAATGAAAATATTAAATATTGAAAGAAAATCTATATACCAAAACTCTGATCCAAAAGTGGTGTGTCGTCAAACAACCAAAAATAAAATATCTATTTCACAAAATGCTAGTATAGAGTGAATAGGGTTATCTCCATAGGGAACGGTGGATTTACTCCTTTTAAAGAAAATAAAATAAAATAAAAAATAAGGGATTGAAGAATTAACTAAACTAATTAATCAAAAATAAAAGAATAAAAATTAAGGTAAAATCAATTTTTCTAGTCAAATGAATTATATCCATCTTGATTTTATGTGATTGATTATTGATCTATCTAAAGATTTCAATACCCATAAATAAATTGGTTATAACTGTCGACAAACGTCCAACGACCAATCTCTCCTTACTTCGTCAATAATTAAGAGAAATTCATTAATTATTTCCCTAATCAAGAGTCAACCATAGAGAAACTCTTAGAATTGAAAGTCTCAACAGCATTAAGATTTAGAGATACCCAATTCTAATTAACAAACACACAACGGATTTATTTAAATTAGATTATTTAATCCCATGACATGAATGTCATTTACCACTTTATTAAAACTAACAAACAATTTCGGATCTGCCGTTTTAATTAGTTGTAGATTATTCTAGAATTATTAAATATTGACCACTATTTAACAAATTCTAGAAAATCATGATTCATGAAGTACAGGAATCAAATAAATACATATGAGATATTGATTTAATTAAACCAATTAAATCTCACAATCATCAATCATCAAGATTTCAATACCCTTCGACTAGAAAAATAAATTAAAATAAAGGCATGGAAGAAAGAAATAAAATAAAATAAAATAAAACTCACAAAACTTTTATTGTCAACGAAAGAATTTGTTCAACAATGAAAGAATTTGTTCAACAAGGGAGAACCAATGTAGAGCCGTCCAATAAGTGTTGTGCTATTGGGAACTTGAAACAAAAGGAAAACAAAACATAAAGAAAAGACATTATGTGCTGGACGTGGAGGGGGGCCAGCCCCCTCTCTTCTCTTTTTTTTTTTAATTACATAATGTAACCCTCTATAAATAGGAGTAAGTTAATCTAATTTCTAAAGAGAATATTCTCCTAAATTTTAGGTAACTACTAAATAACAAATTATAAGGATTTGAAATTTTCAAAATTCTTATTCCCAAATATTTAGGAATAAATTCAATATAATTACAAATTTTCCATGCTTTCAAATTTGTCCTCATTTTTCCTTCCTTTTTCTTCATGTCTCCTCCATCATTCCTAACTTATAAAATATAATAAAATACAATAATTAATGTAATATTTATTCAAAAATAAAACAAAATCAATTGTAAATATTACACCAATTTATACCCAATCAAAAGGTTCACCACATTCAATTGTTTCACTGGTCATTGGTTAAAAATATTTTTCTTACGATTTAAATATTTAACCTTAGATTTATTAGAATTGCCGTAATAAATATTATGTTTTTCTAAATTAATTGATCAAACTCAGCATGCAATCAAAATTTATTATTAATCGATTGGGTACAATAATGTTTCATATCAATATAATGATAGCATTAAGTTCTGTGAAAACAGTTAAAGCAAAATATAAATAATCGGGATAGTCGTAATTATTTAATTTTGTTTTATCGATTCCCTAGGTTAAATATGAATACCGATAAAAGACTCATAAACAAAATTAACATAATTGCTACATGTAAATATTACAGCAATTTATACTCTATCAAAAAATTCATCACATTCAATTGTTTCACTGGTCATTGGTTAAAAATATTTTTCTTACGATTTAAACATTTAACCTTAAATTTATTAGGATAGCCGTAATAAATATTGTGTTTTCCTAAATTAATTGATCAAACTCAGCATGCAATCAAAATTTATTATTAATCGACTGGGTACAATAGTGTTTCATATCAATATAATGATAGCATTAAGTTCTGTGAAAACAGTTAAAGCAAAATATAAATAATAGGGATAGTCGTAATTATTTAATTTTGTTTTATCGATTCCCTAGGTTAAATATGAATATCGATAAAAGACTCATAAATAAAATTAACATAATTGCTACATGTATCATTTGTTCATGACAATTATGGATCACTGAATTTCTGAATAGCAATAGAAAATTAATATTTAGTTAAATTGTCAGATTAATCAATACCAATTTTTCATATAAATAAAATCAAGAACTAACGAATACTTAAATTAAAAAAGCAAGAAATTAAATTAAGGACCTAACCTTACAGTGAAAATAATTGAATAAAAATTTTCCTGAATCAAAAAAATAAATTCCACTTATGATGGTGAGTGTTCAATAAAAGAAAAAAAATGTTATAGAATATGAAAAATAATGTCCCCAGCGGCCGTCCCTTTACTTATATAATGAATAGTGCATCCTTGATTGAAATTGTGTGAATTGTTTCTTGAATTGAATAGCCGCCTGCGCTTTGTTTCATTTTTTTTCAAAAAGGAAATTCCCAACAAAATAAGAACTCTTCCAATAAAGAAACTAAAAATTAACTCTTAAAAAAATTTTACCTAAAATAAAATTTCCACCGAAATTAACTAAAACTAAAAAAATCAAATATCTTCTTTTCTTTATAGGTCCAAATGATGTTTGCTTCATTTAGCTCCAATTTATCTTTTTAAACTCATTTTGTCCAAATCTTCCGATTCCAATTACCTAAAAATAAAAATCAATAAAAATAATTATTAAAATATTAACCAGTATAAAATCAAACCATAATATCAACAATAAATTCAATAATTTTACACGTTATCACATTTCAGGTGCTACTCTTCCAGTATAATATTTTTCATTCTCAAAATTCAAACCCGAAATATTAATTAAAGAATTTAATGTCATATCTCATTAGACTGACTATCCATTGGTGATGGTTATAAGCTATAATTGTCTTGAGCATGATTAATTGCTTGATAGTTAAAAATATGGCTATGGATGGGTTTCAATTTAACTACTAAATATCATTTTTGAATCGTTTAATCTGGATATCTTTCTAGAGATATATAAGTGGGAAAAAAATTATTGATTAAGTGTTTTCTCTTAAATCTCATATTTGAATTTTTATAAATATATATATTTTTATAATTTTTATAATTCTTATGTACTAAAAAAAACCGTAATTGTTAAAATTTTTTAATACTATTATTATTAATGATTATGATTTTGATTAACTTCTTATTAATTAAAAGTTTAACAATTTGGGAGTTAAATGTCATAACATTGTTAAATACTCTCAGCGGCTGAGGAGTTAAAAGTTTTGGCGGCTCTTGCTATTAATATTTGCTACCAATAAAAATTTAGCAATTAAATGCCTTAACTTTCTTGAGTGTGCTTGGAGGGCTATTACTATTAGCATATATGATCGCTTATATACCCTTCTTTTGTTTTTTGGCTTGAAATAGGCTACACTGAACATCGAATTTAGGACAAATACCAATAAGGCCCACATTAAATACTAATATGACAAAACAACCAAAACTTATATAAAATATAAATAAGATAAAATAAAAATAAAATTTAAATTGGCACAAATTTGTCATTAAAAGCCGATGAATCAAACAATCTAGATAGGTTTCTTTTCATTTTTGGAAATACAGATGGATTTGCCTAAGATTAAATCGAATTTCAGTCTTGATTTTTTTAATCTTAACAACTATATCTGATAATCTTAGTAATCAAATTCATCTTAATTTTAACGATTAGATCAATCCTAATTTATTTTAATCTATGTCATCTATTATCTAAAAATCAAACAATCTCAACCACTTTATTTAATATATTGATGCTGTTTGACCCGCACTAATAGTTTGGTAATTAAAATTTTGACGATTATTATTTTTTACTATTACGATTATAGTTAATTTCTTAAATATTATAACTTTTTCAAGTATACTTGGCGGCTTAATGGTTAAAAATTTTGGCAACCATTACCATTGACGGTTATATGATTATTAAAAGCTTGGCAATTGAATCCCTAACTTTCTTGTGCTAGTTAAAATTCAACCGACTATTACTATTAGCGGCTACAATCCTTAATTTGTATTCTTTTCTTTTGTTTTCTTTTTCCGATAAGAGATTAAAGGTCCTGAGAATAGAATCTAGGATAAGCATCACCAAGACCCAAATTCAGTACCAACTTCGCAAAAAAACCAAGGTTCGTGTAAGGGGTAAATCTAACAAAACAAAAACAAAATTTAAATTGGGCATAAATTTGCCCCTCAAAACTCATGCGGGAATGATCGGAAAAACATGGGGCTTTAGATGCCTATCTGTTAAACTTTTTTTTTTGTGATTATACAGAGATTTATATCTGAAATTTTCAAATCAGAGAAGGAGGAATTTAACTACTAAGCTATCTCATTAGAATATCTGTTAAAACCTTTATTATATAACGCTTGGGTCTCACATTAATGGACAATTGCTCTAATGGTGAGGATGATAAATTTTTTAATCAATTATCGAGTTTAAAATTTAAAAATAACAAAAATTATATTAAAAAAATTTATTTCTAAATTAAATCTGAGAATATTATTAATTAAAATATAAGTTTAAATATCAATTGATTTTTTTTTTTTAATGCATGCACGGATACGATAAATCGAACTTTGACCCGACGTGAAACTCTGCATGGGACCATAGCCACCACGTCAAAAGTTCTGATATCAATTGATTATAAAAAATAAAGAATAAATAAATAAATGCCAAGAACCCAGCTTGAGCAGCTCTAACTCCAATGATCCAATCCACTAAGGCCCAATTATGTAAGATCCATGTGAATAGGGCTTTAGGGCTTTCCAAATTTTGATCTGGCTCTCTCTCTTTGTTCCACACGCAGGACAAAAACCAAAAGCCTCCCTGCCTCCAGACAACTCTCTCTCTCTCTCTCTCTCTCTCTCTCTAAGTTTCATTCGAACTTGATTGTGGATCCGGACACTCGCCATAGGGCTCAATCATCAACACCCATCATCAACAAAAATTTAAAGATTTTGTAGGATCATAATTTAAAGTCATAAAAATTTGTTGTTCCCCATGAATGAATAGGACTCATAACACCCAAAACATATACTATAAGTGAAAATGAATGATAAGGTACAAATCACACAATGGTAAAAAAGAATGAGACAGCATGATCAAAATTTCAATGGAAGAGATAAGTGATTGCCAGAGCCACTAGTAGAAGAAAATAAGCAATTCCTTGATCTACCGCCGTTCCTGCATTTCAAAAGATGGAATTTTCATTAAAAACGATATACTATAAGATTATGATGACACAGAATTACATAACCATTTAATTTAATCATAATTAAATTGAAATAATAACTTACCATCATTAGATGGGGGTGCAGGTGAAGGAGCCATCTGACCATAGCTTAGTTGGAGAAGAACAAATAGCATGAAACATATGATTGGAAGAGCAAAATTCCTCATTGAATTCATATTCTACTGAAAAAATTTATGAGACCCAAGTAAGAAAGGGAAAATTTAAGAGAAGGGTATTAGGAAAAAAAAAAATGAATGAGAAGTCTGATGAGGAATTTGGGGTTGGTGGCCGTGAGGAAGATGCAGAAAATTGAAGAAATGAGAGGTTTATTTATATGGAGGAAGATATCAACGACCGCAAGTTCTGGGAAAGAGAGAGAGAAGGTGGAGTCGAAGGAAGGCGTGCAGGACGCAAAATTGACTCGGCTGGCCGGCTGATTGACCAATCGGACGACTGAGATTATGCCCGTGTGGAGATTTGACAACATTTAGTGTTCTAGAAGGTTTTCGGGAAATAGATTTCAGAGTTTGATGTAATGGACCAAAATTACTTTCTGATCATGTAATACCACTCGCCAGACACTTTTCACGACAATTTGTTTATCAAGAAATTAACAAATATAATACTTACGACCAAATTAAGATAAATTATATTAAATAATTATTTTATATGATTCAGTATTTTTTACATAAAATAATTAGTAAAAATTATATAACTTCAAAGTGTTTCTTACAACCCTTTACTTTAGGTACCTATTTTTTTCTTTTTCGGAACCTAATAGGTTGTACACAAAATAAATAATAGATTTTCCATTTTAAAATAAAACATAATTATAAAAAAGTGTTAGAAATAAAAATTTTGATAAAATTAAAAATTTTTACTATAAATATAATTTGATCCCTAGTGTTAAAATCATAATTATTACTCAAATTTGTCAAAAAAGTGAGTCAAGGTGATCGAGCCATTAAGCTTCCTAATTCATGCTCAAATCTAGTTTTATCTTTTTTTTTGTGGGGAGGGAGGGGGGACCTTTACTAAGCTTGATGAAGAATAGGAGACCTTTAAAATATTATAAAATAGAGCAAGACAAATATGAAAAAATAGTTCTGCGGTGGTGTGGTGTCAAAAGGGCGTCGTAGTGCAACTCTCAAGATTTGCACCGCCCCGGCAGCGAGACTTCGCGCCGTGCCGCCTGGACGTGCGGAACTTGTCATTTTTTTTTTCTTATCTGTCTCTTGTTTTATTTTCGTTATTTTGTTTTAATCGATTAGGGTTCCTAGAATTTAATCCGAGCTAGATTAAAATTGCTTGCTTTGCTTGTTTGGGGATAGTTTCTTTATGAGTTTTTATTTCTTTTTAAAAAAAGTTGTTGTCAAAGCCCCCTGAATATGGGACAAAACGGGCTTGACGAGCAACGCTATTCAACGCCTTGTTTCTGCGTGGCCACGTGGGGACGAGAGTAGCGTATAAGTCGTTGTAATGCGAACACACCTTCGGTCAAGTGTCAAGAGCAGTAGCTGGAATAAGCACGTCAAGTTCTCCCCTTTGAAAAGGCAAGGATCCTCACTTAAAAAATAAATAAATAAATACATAACGAAGAAAAACTAAATGACAAATTTAATTATCTTTGAAAATAATTTACTCAAAGAATTATATTAAATATTGTACCCATCTTCGGTAATTTATTTATATGATAAAATTATTATGTTGTCAAAAAATATGTTATATATATATATATATCATAATTTAATATCTTATTTAGAGTATAAATATTTTGAACGTCGATTTCATATTTCCCGGATATTTTATTTCACCTAAACTATTTTAATCACGATCTTTAAATTATTTTCAATTATTAAATTATTAATTCTCATAATCAATACATTTGGTACATGGTCCAAATCTTAATAATTTTTGGAAAGGTTGCTCTTCCCAATATGGAGTTGGTGGTTACATCAAAATTTAAATATTTAGAGTATAAATATTTTGAATGTCGGTTTCATATTTCCCGGATATTTTATTTCACCTAAACTATTTTAATCACGATCTTTAAATTATTTTTAATTATTAAAATATTAATTCTCATAATCAATACATTTGTTACGCGGTCCAAATCTTTATAATTTTTGGAAAGGTTGCTCTTCCTAATGTGGAGCTGGCCATTTCTTTTATTGGTTACATCAAAATTGAAATTCGAAATCATCAGATTAAGAGAGAAAAGTTGTTATCACTAGACTATGCTCTTGAGAACTAGAGCTAACCATTTCTCAACAACAGGGAAAATGTGAATCCTAAAATACTACCTTGCTAATTAGACCACCCCCTTCCCCTTCCCTTACAACTTGTTTGGATAGAAAGATTTGGAGAGAAAAGAAAAAATTTAGAGAAAAAATTATGATTTTTTTTCCTTTAGAAATTTAAATACGAGAAAAAAGAAAAGGTTTTCCCAAAAGAAGAAAGAAATAGAGGGGAGAAAAAATGTAAGAGTTAAAACATTTTTATATTTTAAAAATACATTTTAAAAATTAAAAACAAAATTTTTTGTTTCTATTGAATCCTATTTTTTTCTTTTCTTTTATAAAACTTCAAAACAAGATGCAAAGAAAATTATAATTTTTTTTTTCTTTTCTCTCTTAACTAATTTTTTGTTTTCTTTCCAAAACCCCCAAAAATACGATTAGGAATCACTCTACTCCTACCCCACCAGCATACAAAATTAATATTTCACATCTAAATTTAAGCCTATTTACCATAAAATGTATAGGCCAGACATGGTGTGGATAATAATTAAACAATTAGTATTTTAGTGAGGTTAAAGTGATAAAGCCATTGTTCAAAGAGTAGTTTTATTTTAAATTGAATATTTTATAGTATATAACAAATTCTATTCTCCAATTCAAATTTTATAATTAATTTTTCTTGGTTAAATAGAAAAGCAAATTTAAGGTTTAAAATCATAATAAGCTTTTTTTTTTTTTTGTTATACAGTGATTTAAATCTTGAATTTCAAGATTAGAATTATAACGATTAGGAGCAAAATTAGGGGGGGGGGGACGAGTGGTTGCCCTTCTTATTTGAATCTTTTGGCCATGACACACATTTTTGTACTAGGAGGTGATAACCATGCTTCGCATGGTATGGTGTTTATAGTTGGTGATTTGGCCAGCGATGGATTATATATATATTAATTTATGTAAAATAAAAAGAATTTTTTGGTGTATGCATGATTTTCTATATGATTTTATATAAGATGAGAAGAATTTTTTTTTTGTGTTTGTATATTATATGTACGTATAATGGATTAAAATGAGAAAAATCTATTTATATTGAAAAATTAATTATGAGATTCGGTTATCATATTTATTTTTATAATAAGTATGTAAGAAAAATTTATCACATTTGATTATTGATTATCTATACGATATATAAGTGTATAAGCCCTTTTTTATCACATTTATCGAAATTTTTATATGAAATTTTACATTGGGAGTTAATAGAAGTGGATATCTCATTATAATAGTGGCATTCAGTAGAGGAGCGTATGAACCGGAGGAGGATTAAGTGGAGGGCAATGATTATATATTATTAAATATTAATTTAGATTCGAATTTATAAAATTAAAATATTAAAATCTATTAAAAGATTATAAATATTTATAAAAGTTTGATTTACGCTGATATTTTCTGAAATATTTGTTATATTCATTAAATACTTCAATTTATATTTTTAATAGAAATTATGTGCTCATCTATATTAATTATAATATTTTTGTTATATGTATAAATTTTTTGCATAAAATAAAATTATGTATAAAAAATTTATTTAATATCTTTATTATAATCATAAAATTTTTATTAAAATTATCAGTTATTTTTTAAATATCAAAATATTTTCAAATATTTTCTTACTTTGTATTTTTATAATTATAATTTTAAGATAACTATAATATTATATTATTTTTACTATACATCATTTATTTTAAATACTTGTAATATATTCGGTATAATTATAAAATATTTTCATAAATTTATTATTTATTTTAATATAATCATTGATCGAAAATTTTTTTAAAATTTTTTAAATTTCAAAATATTTGAAATTTTTTTTACTTATTATTTTTATAATTATAATTTTTCAAGTATTATAATATTAAAGTTTTTTTATATATACATAAATATTTTGCACATTCTTAATAATTTTAGTACACTTGCAAAATTGTATATTGAAATTACATTTTATAATATCATATTTAATTTCAAAAAATCAAATTTTTTTTAAAATATCTCAAAATATAAAAACCAAGTCATCTATGATATTTGTAAAACATCTAAAATATTTTATAAAAACTATAGCAAAATATAAAAAATATTTTTAAAAAATATTAATTTTTTCAAACTATTTTTTTTTAAAAAATATTTATAATATTTCTTTGATATTTTTTAAAGAAAGGAAACAAAAAGAAAAAAAACAAAAGAAAAAAAAAACAAGCTAAAAAAAGCAAAAACATAAAAAAAAAAAAGAAAAGATGCTTTAGTTGATTAAGACATCTTTTTAGTCAACTAAGCATCTTCTTTTTCTTTTTTTTCTTCTTTTTTGCCCTTTTCATCTTGTTTTTTCTTTTTTTTTTTTTTTTTTCTTTTTTTTTTTTGTTTTTTTTTCAATAAAATTTTTAAAAAAATATCGTAGATATATTTAAAAATAGTTTTTTCCTTTTTCTTTTATTTTTTCTGTTTTTTTCAATGATATATTTTTTTTAAAAAATATCATAGATGTTTATAAAAAAATAATCGTTTTAAAAAAGGTAATGCTACTTGGAATTATAATATTAAAATAATTTTTTGTAAAACATCTAAAATATTTTATTAAAAATATCACAAAATATAAAAAATATTTTTAAAAATTTTCAAAGAATAATAATTTTTAAAAATATTAAAATTTTCAAACTATTTTTTTAAAAAGAATTTATAATATTTTTTTGATATGTTTTAAAGAAAAAAACAAAAAGAAATAAAACAAAAAAGGAAAAAAGAAAAACAAGATAAAAAAACCAAAAAAACAAAAAACAAAAAATATATATATAAAAAAGATGCTTTAGTGGACTTAGTCGTCTCTTTAGTCCATCTTGTTTTTCCATTTGTTTTCTTTTTTTTTCTTTTCATTTTGTTTTCTTTTCGTTTTTCTCTTTTTTGCTTTTGTTTTTTTTCAATAATATTTTAAAAAATTGTTAAGAACTATATTTTTTTTTATAAATATTACAAAATATAAATAAAAATGTTTTTATCTTTCTTAAAAATAATGTTCTTTTAAAAATATGAATTTTTTAGAACTATTTAAAAAAATATATATCTAACTAAGCATCTTGTTTTTTTTTTTCTTTTTTTTCTTTTCATTTTCATTTTTTTTTTCTTTCTGTTTTTTTTCAATGAAATTTTAAAAAAAATATCGTAGATGTTTTTAAAAAATAATTTTTTTAAAAAAGGCAATGTTTCTTGAAATTATAATACTAAAATAATTTTTTGTAAAACATCTAAAATATTTTATTAAAAATATCAAAAAACATAAAAAATATTTTTAATAATTTTTTAAGAATAAAAATTTTTAAAAAATATTAAGTTTTTCAAACTATTTAAAAAAAACATTTATAATATTTTTTTGATATTTTTAAAGGAAGAAAATAAAAAGAGAAAACAAAAAGAAAAAAAAAAAAAGAAAAACAAGATAAAAAAACCTAAAAATAAAACCAAAAAAATAATAAAAAAAAAAAAGAAAAGATGCTTTAGTCGACTAAGGTATCACTTTAGTCGATTAAGCTTCTTGTTTTTCTGTTTTTTTTTCTTTTCATTTTGTTTTTTTTTTCTTTTTTCTTTTTCAATGAAAATTTAAAAAATTGTTAAGAACTATATTTTTTTTATAAATATAAGAAAATATAAATAAAAATGTTTTTAATTTTTTTAAAAATAATGTTTTTTTAAAATATTAATTTTTTAAAACTATTTTTTTTTTTTAAATCTAACTAAGCATCTTGTTTTTCTTTTTTTTTTTCTTTTCTTTTTCTTTTCATTTTGTTTTTTTTTTCTTTTTGTCCTTTTTCATTTATAATTTTTAAAAAATATCATAGATGTTTTTAAAAAATAATTTTTTTTTAAAAAAAGGCAATGTTTCTTGGAATTATAATATTAAAATAATTTTTTGTAAAACATTTAAAATATTTTATTAAAAATATCACAAAAACATAAAAAAATATTTTGAAAATTTTTTAAATAATAATAATTTTTTAAAACTGTTTTTTTTAAAAAAAACATTTACAATATTTTTTTAATATTTTTTAAAGAAAGAAAACAAAAAAAAAAAAAGAAAAAGATGAAAAAAAGATAAAAAACCTAAAAAGACCAAAATCATTAAAAAAAGATACTTTAGTCGACTGAGGCGTCCCTTTAGTCAACTAAACATCTTGTTTTTCTTTTTTTTTTTTCTTTTCATTTTGTTTTTTTTTCATTTTTTCATTTTTCTTTTTGTTTTTTTCAAAGATAATTTTAAAAATTGTAAATAATAAATTTTTTTATAAATATCACAAAATATAAATAAAAACATTTTTAATTTTTTAAAAAACAATGTTTTTCTAAAAAAATTAATTTTTTAAAACTATTTTTTTAAAAAAAAAATATCTAACTAAGCATCTTTTTTTTTTCTTTTCATTTTGTTTTTCTTTTCTTTTTGTCTTTTTTCTTTTTATTTTTTATCAATGATATTTTTAAAAATTGTTAAGAACTATTTTTTTTTTATAAATATCAGAAAATATGAATAAAAATGTTTTTTAATTTTTTTTAAAACTATTTTTTTAAAAAATATCTATGGTATTTTTTTTAAAAAAAATATCATTGAGAAAAATAAAAAAAGGAAAAAAATAAATAGAAATAAAAAAGTTTTTAATTTTTTTAAAAATAATGTTTTTTAAAAATATTAATTTTTTTAAAACTATTTTTTTAAAAAAATATCTAACTAAGCTTCTTGCTTTTTTTTTTTCTTTTTTTCTTTTCATTTTGTTTTTTTTTTATCTTTTTTGTTTTTGTTTTTTTCAATGATATTTTTAATAATTGTTAAGAACTATAATTTTTTATAAATATCATAAAATATAAATAAAAATATTTTTTAATTTTTTTAAAAAATAATATTTTTTTTAATTTTTAATATTTTAATACTATTTTTTTTAAAAAAAAATATCTATGGTATTTTTAAGATAATACCGCTGGAAAAGAAAACCAAAAAAGGAAAAAAAAAAAAAATCAAGATACCTTAGTCGACTAAAGCATGTCTTATAGTCGACCAAGGCCTTTAGTCTATTAAGGCATGTCTTATAATTGATTAAGGGGCATCTCCTTCGGTAATGAACTCCCAGTAAAAAATTAAAAATATGAAAGTTTCTCAATAAAAATCTCCCCGGTATATCTTCCATTCTTAAAGCTCCCTCATAAAAAACAAGTGGGTCTCACAAAAACTCTCTGATAAAAAACTACGAATGTGAAAACTCCGTAGTAAAAAACTTTCCGGTCCCCAATACATGAAAACTCTCCAGTACACAACACATTTCTCTCTCAAAACTCTCCAGTAAAAAGCTCCCCGATAAAAAAACTAAGAATGTGAAACACCACAGTAAAAAACTTTCCGGTCCCCTATACATGACAGCTCATCGGCACACAATACATTTCACTCTCAAAACTTCCTGGTAAATGTTAAAACTCTTTATTCATTTTTATTCTTTTTTTTTTCAATGAGGAAAGAGAGAGAGAGAAAGAGGAGAGGAGAAAGAGAGAGGGAAAAAAAATTCGACACAAGTGCAAGCATGTGGGTCTTACATGCCACGATGGAGGATGACATAATTTGACGTGTCTCGAGTTCATTCACACTTATATATATACATTAATGTTAAAAATATTGTTAAAAACCCAAAAAGAAAAAAACAAAAAGAAAAAAACAAAAAAATTATTTTTAAAATTTTTCAAAAAAATAATGTTTCTTAAAAATATTAATTTTTATAACTATTTTTCAAAAAAACATTTATGATATTTTTTAAAAAAATATCGTTAATAAAAACCAAAAAGAAAAAAAGAAAAAGAAAAAAAAACAAACAAAAATAATTTTTAAAACTTTTTTAAAAAATAATATTTCTTAAAGTTATTAATTTTTAAAACTATATTATAAAAAAAATATATCTTTAAAAAAAACAAAAAATAGAAAAACAAAAACAAAAACATGATAAAAAAGAAAAAAAAGAAAAAAAGGATTCTTAGTGGGCTAAGGCATGCCTTAGTCGACTAAAGTATTTATTTTTATTTTTATTTTTAAAAATAATTTTAAAAAACTAAAAACAAAAAATAAAAAAAATATTTTTAAATTTTTTAGAAAAATAATTTTTCTTAAAAATATTAATTTTTAAAACTATTTTTTAATAAAACATTTATGATATTTTTTAAAAAAATTGTTGAAAAAACCAAAAAGAAAAAACAAAAAAGAAAGAAAAGACAAAAAAATTATTTTTAAAATTTTCAAAAAAATAATGTTTTTTAAAAATATTAATTTTTAAAAATATTTTTAAAAAAATATTTATGATATTTTTTTAAAAAAAATATCGTTAAAAAAAACCTATAAGAAAAAATGAAAAAGGAAATAAACAAAAATAAGATGAAAAAAAAAATAAAAATGATAAAAATATTAATTTTTAAAACTATTATTTTAGAAAACATTTATGATATTTTTTTAAAAATATCGTCAGAAAACCAAAAAGAAAAAAGAAAAAAAACACAAATGGAAGATGAAAAAAAAAACAAATATTAATTTTTAAAACTATTTTTTAAAAAGACATTTATGAGATTTTTTTTTGAAAAATATCGTTGAAAAAAACCAATAGGAAAAAAAAAATGAAAAAAAACAAAAATAAGATGAAAAAAATACAAAAAGAAAAAAGGATAAAAATATTAATTTTTAAAACTATTACTTTAAAAAACATTTATGATATTTTAAAAAAAATATAGTTAAAAAAAATCAAAAAAAAAAAAAAGAAGATTAAAAAAAAAAGGATACTTAGTCGACTATGGCATGTTTTGTAATCGGCTAAGACATGCCTTATAGTCGACTAAAGGGGTATGGGGCATCTGTCTTTTTTTTTTTTTTTTTTTTTCTTTTGAGAGAGAGAAAGAGGAGAAAAAAAAAAGATACAGGTACTTGCAAGCGGGTCCCACACGCCATGATGGAGGACGATGAAATTCGACGTGCTCATGGATTATCCATGCTTATATATATATGTTAATATGTTAATGTTAAAAAACCAAAAAGAAAAATACAAAAAGAGAAAAAAAAATATTTTAAAATTTTTTTTAAAAATAATGTTTTTTAAAAATATTAATTTTTAAAACTACTTTTAGAAAGATATTTATGATATACTTTTTAAAAAAAATATATAGTTAAAAATACCAAAAAGAAAGAAAAAAATTATTTTTAAAATTTTTTAAAAAATAATGTTTTTTTAAAAATATAAATTTTAAAACTATTTTTTAAAAAATATTTATGATATTTTTTAAAAAAGTGTCATTAGAAAAACCAAAAAGAAAAAAAGAAAAAGGATAAAAAACAAAAAGAAAAAAGGATAAAAATATTAATTTTTAAAACTAATTTTTTAAAAAACATTTATGATATATTTTTTTAAAATATCGTTAAAAAAACAAAAAAAAAAACCAAAAAGAAAAAAAAGGATGCTTAGCCGACTGAAGCATGCCTAGTCGACTAAAGCATTTAGTTGACTAAAGTACTTTTTTTATTTTTATTTTTATTTTTAAAAATATTATAAAAAATCAGAGAGAAAAAAACAAAAGGAAAAATACAAAAAAAATATTTTTAAATTTTTTTAAAAAATAATGTTTCTTAAAAATATTAATTATTAAAACTATTTTTTAAAAAAACATTTATAATATTTTTTAAAAAAATATCATTAAAAAAACCAAAAACTAAAAAAAGAAAAGAAAGAAAAAAGAAAAAAAATTATTTTTAAACTATTTTTTTAAAAAATATTTATGATATTTTTTTAAAAAAATATCTTTTAAAAACTAAAAAGAAAAAAGAAAAAAAAATAAGTCCAAAAAACAAAAAGATAAAAAAGATATTTATGATATATTTTTTTAAAATATCGTTAAAAAAACAAAAAAAAAACCAAAAAGAAAAAAACAAAAATAAAAAAAAACAAAAACAAGATGAAAAAAAACCAAACAGAAAAAAAAGGATGCTTAGTCGACTGAGGCATGCCTAGTCGACTAAAGTATTTAGTTGACTAAAGTATTTTTTCTATTTTTATTTTTATTTTTAAAAATATTATAAAAAATCAGAGAGAAAAAAACAAAAGGAAAAATACAAAAAAAATATTTTTAAATTTTTTTAAAAAATAATGTTTCTTAAAAATATTAATTATTAAATCTATTTTTTAAAAAAACATTTATAATATTTTTTTAAAAAAATATCATTAAAAAAACCAAAAAAAAAAAGAAAAGAAAGAAAAAACAAAAAAAAAAATTATTTTTAAACTTTTTTTTAAAAAATATTTATGATATTTTTTTTAAAATATCTTTTAAAAACTAAAAAGAAAAAAGAAAAAAAAATAAGTCCAAAAAACAAAAAGATAAAGAAGATATTTATGATATATTTTTTTAAAATATCGTTAAAAAAACAAAAAAAAAAACCAAAATTAAAAAAAATAAAAATTAAAAAAACAAAAACAAGATGAAAAAAAAACCAAAAAGAAGAAAAAGGATGCTTAGTTGACTGAGGCATGCCTGGTCGACTAAAGCATTTAGTTGACTAAAGTATTTTTTCTATTTTTATTTTTATTTTTAAAAATATTATAAAAAATCAGAGAGAAAAAAACAAAAGGAAAAATACCAAAAAAATATTTTTAAATTTTTTTAAAAAATAATGTTTCTTAAAAATATTAATTATTAAAACTATTTTTTTAAAAAACATTTATAATATTTTTTTTAAAATATCATTAAAAAAACCAAAAACAAAAAAAGAAAAGAAAGAAAAAACAAAAAAAATATTTTTAAACTATTTTTTAAAAAATATCTATGATATTTTTTAAAAAAATATCTTTAAAAAACTAAAAAGAAAAAAGAAAAAAAAACAAAAATAAGACCAAAAAACAAAAAGATAAAAAGATAAAAATATTAATTTTTAAAACTATTTTTTTAGAAAATATTTATGATATTTTTTTAAAAAATATCATAAAAAAATCAAAAAGATATAAAAAAAGGAAAAAAATCAAATGAAAAAAAAAATTTAAAAAAGATGCTTTATAGTCGATTAAAATCTTTAGTCGTCTTATAATTGACTAAAGAGGTATGGGGTATCTTTTATTTTTTTTCTTTTGAGAGAGGGAAGAGAAGAGAGAGAGGAGCAAAAAAAACAGAACACAGGTGTCTGTAAATGGGTCTCGCAGATCATGATAGAGGACGATAAAATCTGGCGTGATCACATGATCACGGGCGATCCACGCTTATAATGCGTGAATGTAATTCTGTTCGAATGGGTTTTGATGTGCTGACGTGGCAATATCTTATTGGCCGGATGATCGTCCGGTGCTTGTTCCATCTGTTTTTGGCTCCCGAATGTTCTTCTCTTCTGTTCTCTCTTATTCGCTCCTTTTCTCAGATCGCAATGTCTCTCGTCTTGTTCTTTTCACTTAAAACCCTTGTGCTTTACTCATCTCTCCTCTCTTTGTGATATCCCCTCAAAACAGAGTTTTGTAGAAAGGCTCCTCTCTCTTTCTCTCTCTCTCTCTCCCCCCCTGTTTTGTTTTCTCCATTATCTGATAGTGTACTATAACACACCGCTGGCATGCCCCATTAACCTTTCTTATCTGTTAAAATTCCCTTTTCACATTCTCTCTCCTCCAATGTTCACTGTCTCACCATGAATGGAAGAAATTAGAAACCACAAATGGATATGGAGATCGGTATGACCTCAAACTTGGCAATAAGGTCTACTTTGAATATGTGGGTATTGGAGTTAACACAAAATCGGGAATTGGGCCATCGTCAAATCCTCCGGTGTCAGTCTTCGGCAAGACTAAGGCGACAGCTCCAGTGAAGAAGTCGGGGTGGGCGAGTTGTGTAGGGAACTCAGCCATTGAGGTGTTAAGTGGAAGGGTGTAGGGTAGATCTGAGTGATGCAAAAGCTTACTATTCAAGGCATAAGGTTTGTGGGATGCACTCCAAAGTTGAAGTCTTCTAAAGTCATTGTTGCCAGTATCGAACAGAGGTTTTGTCAGCAGTGTAGCAGGTTTCTCTCTCTCTCTCTCTCCCCCCCCTTCTTCTATATTAATAATTCATTTTTCTTTTTAATTTTTTGAAACAAAAAAAAAAAAAACTGGATAAAAAAAAGGACCGGAATGAACATCGAAGGAGAGAGAATGTGTAATGTGGTTTTATCGGTGCTGAAAGATTTTCAGCTATTAACAAACCACACCATGTTATTTTATCATGTTTTTTTCTTCATTGAAATGTTGGTGTTGATTTTTTTTTTTTTTCAGGGTGAGGTCTGCAAGGCTATAATTTGCTTGGAAATCACTGCTTCAAGGTTTAGGAATTTGATTTTTTTTAACCATTTTCATAAGATTTTGGATGTGGGTTTTGGTTGGATTTTAGATTGTATGTCATTTTCCATCAACAAAATTCGATAAAGTTGAGTGAGATGTCTGAGAAGGCTTATAACAGATCCTTCAATGCCATGCAAAATGGTCTCGAAGTCAAGTATGTGATTCAATTTCTTATCATGGACTTTCTTAATTTGATCTCGCTGTTATGATTTTGTAGTTATTGTTCAAGATTTTTCAGTTTTGTTGACCGAGTGTCCCTTTTAATTTTTCCAGGACAAAATTGGATATCAGGGAATTAGGAATTCAATTCGGGTGCGTAAGGCTCATTCCTCTGAGGTTTAAATCTGTAAGTATTATTGCGTTGATTACTTTGTGATGTGAATGTCAGCTTTTGAATTTCATTTTGTTGAGTTGATTTTGTGGTGTATTTGTTAGCACTTGTAGTATATGGTACCTGTTTGATGAAATGCTCATATAAGGAATTTTTTATTAATGAAGCCGTGATATCAAATAAACGGACGTTTTAGAATTTATTTTTAGTTGCTGTTCCATTCCTATGCTAGTGAAATACAAAAGATGTGAAATTGATTCATTGTTTTGATGTTATTATGCTACATCATAAATACTTGCTGTCCATTTGTTTAAATTGTTTAGAACGGAAAATAATATATGGTTTGATGTTATATTTCGGGTATAAGAATCGGTTTGTTGCATCTTTGCCACCTTTTCATAGGGCAAGTGCTGACTTCACTCGTTCTGTATTTACTACTGTTGCATTTTACTTATGTGCCAAAAAGAAAAGTTATTTCAAGCTTCTCTTTCAAAGAAGGATTTGGGAAGTTAATTATCTCTGTCACTTTAGTAATTGGAGTTGAATCTTGATTGTTTGCAGCTTAAGGTTGAAAGCTCAAGTTAATTGAGGTCTGTGGCACATGTAAAGCTGAATTTTGTGGTATAAGAATACTCTTATGCATCATGGTGTATCAGTGTTTCTTGTCCCTCTTGCCAATGTCTAATACTTGTAATTCTATAACTGCAGGTGTCCACTACCATGAAGGATTTATGCCATGTTGTTTTTGGAATTGAAAAGGAAAAGAAAGACCCGAGGGAAGTGAAAGGGAGTCGAGGTACCAATCTAGAGTTTCCATTTAATGCGATTATACACCTATATATTTTTTACAATTACAACTACACTTTGTCGACTATTGTTGGCTTTGAAAGCATTGTTTCATTGCCTTCTTTTTTTCCATTTCTAAATTAGTTTGTTTGAACCAGAACTGCTAGATGTATTACCTGGGAAAAGGAGACTTGAGAGGATGGTGGTTATGTCTCTGATGATGGAGTCGAGGTATTGAACCCAATATTTCATGCGTTGTCTTTGCCCATTTTGATTGCCTTAGTATTGATAAATCCTATTCCCATTTTGACTGTCTAGAAGTTGACATTAACAATATGCTTGATTCACAATCTTCATGTTACAAGAAGAGGAAGCGCACTGAGAAGCATGCTTATGAAGAGTGGAAAACCAATGTACTAGCATCTAATAACCAGGACAAGGCAAAAGGTAACAAGTCCATTTCCTCATTAAGGTTCATTTGAGCTCATAATAATTCAACTTTGGTACCTTTGCCATTTTGACTGATTTCTAGTTATGCTATTTCTTCAGTTCTTGGCCTCCCCTTCTGTCGTACATGCCTAATTGTCTATCTTCTGTGTGCCGTACGAATTAGTTGATGGGGATGGTGTGCTTGGTGATGGTCATCACGTCTGAAAACCTGTTCAAATACGTCCTCTCTGGTCAAAGTTTGTATCTCTTTTTCCTCTTTTTGAACATTAAGTCCTGCTCTTTATTGTTGATGTTTCTTGCTAAGCTTGCAACTTTTTCATTAGCAATGGATTGCCGGTCTGCACTTTTTTTCGTTACTTCTTGGTATTGCTTCTTATTACAAGCATGAATAAGGTATCCTTGGGACATATTTAGGTCTCTATTCATTTTGCCTTTGTATTTCTGTTATGTCGAACTACATTGGATTTGCCCGTTTATAGTTCCTTCCATTATTTCTTTATATTATTTTTTACGTGCATGAATTAAATATTTGTAGAACATCTTAAAATCGTTATTGTTTTCTTCTCTGCACTTTCTTTCAGTATTTCTTTGTCTTATTACTTACATGCGTTAATAAAAATTTTTACATGCATGAATTAAACATTCGTAGAACATTTTAAAATCACTGTTGATTTCTCATCTGCCATTTCTTTCATTATTTCTTTGTATTATCTTACATGCATGAATAAAATATTATGCATTTTCTTTGATTATTTCTTTGTGTTATCTTACATTTATGAATAAAATATTCATAGAATAATTTAAAGTCCCTGTTGATTTTTATAAAATTTATCCTTGCTCCTGCCTTCGGTTCTGTTTTTATATTCTACTGTTGTATCGTCCTAGGCAATTTCTTAAGGTATGTATCTACTTTGATAACCGTTCATGTCCAGTTTAGTCCAGCTGCATGCTTTGTCTTATTTCATTTTGTTGACTTTGCTTGTATAGTGTGACCCGTTAAAGAATGTCTATTTATGTGCTGTTATTGATAAGTTTCCAGCATTTGTGAATATTTTTATTCCTTTTGTTTCTTTTTTTATTTATTTGGGGTTTGTACTTCTTTCCAATTATCGGTTTTGGTATTTATAAATATTTAGTAGATAAATTTGTAGTGCTTCTGTGGGAGGAGGAATGAAGTTTTCCCACTTTATGATGTACCGGGAGATCCTCGTGATACACCAAGAAAATTGAAAAAACTTAAAAAAATGACTGCAAGAAAAATGTCCAACTGCAGAATGGTTTAGGTGTTAGATTCTAATAGGGAAATCTTCTCAAAAGCATAGAATTCCACAGAGTAGTCTCTCTTTTCGTTTTCTTTAGTCGAACTCAAGTATTCACTTCAAACATTAAGTAAATTCACCTTCCTGATTCACATATCCAAGACTTTCCATCTTTTGCATACCCAAAAAAAAAAAATTGGATGTGCTTAGATTAGTTGTTGCAGTACTTGTAAGCACTCAAGTTACCACATTTCAATTAGGTCAATTAATTTAATTATTATTTTATCCATCACGTAAAGTAATCGAACATCTTATTATACATTAACAATTTTATATTGGTTGTTAATGGTGATGGGTTGAACCACCATTTTTATTTCAGAGGTTTACAGGGAAATTCTGACTAGAACCTTGTCTACTGATATGCGCCTTTTGACTGGCTTGTGGTATTTACGAGTATTCAAATTAATGAAATCTCACCCCGTTTTTTATCTTATTTCTTTCTAATTTTTCCTTAATGGCACGATTTCCTTATGTAGTGATGTATGAAGCAACAACCTCACTAGAACTATACCTCAGTATTAGCAACTGTACAAGCTTTGGGATCTTGTAAGGTTCTTTATTTTTATTTTCTTCTGATAAATGCATGGAGTTTCTTTGTTGCTACCATGATACATACAAAGATATGTTGTTTGAGAATTTCAGGGATATATCATACAATCAGATTACGGGAGAGATTCCATACAACATTGGGTTCCTACAAGTGGCAGCTCTGTAAGTTGCATTTTCTCATATGATTTGGCATATGCTTTTTAGTGAACTCTTAATCTTGTTTAATTGCTAAAAGAAAACGCCAAGTTGTCATACATCTTGAAATTTTATAAAATATCATTCTCTATAGTTTAGGGCATTTAGCGATCATGCTCCTTCATTATAGGTCCCTTAAAGGGAATAAAGATTCCAGAGGTGATTGGTCTGATGCAAGCACATGCAGTTTTGTAAGTTCATCATGTTATTATCTTGTGTATGATTTGCAAAATTATAACATTGCATATATATCTGGATTTAATCACCATTTCTCTTTTCTTTTTATGCATGGATTTAAGCAAAAAAGAGCTGGTGGGGCCAATTCCAGCCATCCTTGGAAATTTATCTTACACGTGGAAATTGTAACTCATTTTGCCCGCATCAATCGGAGATATTTTGTTATTTTTGTTTTATGCAACTAAAACAAATTGTCTACTACACCAGGTACCTCCATGGGATCCACCATAGCTTGGCAATATGTCTAAACTAAGCTATTTGTGAGATATCTACCACTAAGACACCTCTTGGATGAAAACTCTTTATTTGGTAATTTAAGCTATAAGCTATTTGTAATGCAAGCGATTGAATGATAACAAACTGGTAGACAGTATTCCTGTTGGGCTTGGGAAGCTGGAGCAATTATTTGAATTGTTAGTGACTATTCAATCAACTGTCTGTGTTGTGCATGAATTATTCCCTTTTGTTTTATCCATACTTTCCTTTTTTCAGGAATTTTGTCAGCAACAATCCGTAGGGGCTTATTCCTCCCAATATCAGCTTATGCACCATGCTGAATCAACTGTAGGATGTCTTATTTAGTAGTGGATTCACCTTTTTAACTTATCTCTGTTGTTGACATTATCTTGCTGTGTATTGATTTATATATTATGCTTTCTTTTCTATTTTCAAAAATGTCCATGGAAATCGTTTAAGTGGTTCTATCTTGTATGGCTTACAGAAGAGTCTAACTTACTGGTAAGTTAACTTGATCAACCATTTTTATGGGGGTAAAAATTTTGAGGGCTTAGCTGACCATCTCTCTCCTATCAATGGTGTAAGATTTTTTATGTTAGGGTTTCAGGAATTTTTCATCAGGACATATTTAACTTTACCGTGCCTAAGCGCGGTGTTCATCTCCTAGTATATATATGTATACCAAGAGTGCCCAGGAGCGAAGGGGTATAATAAATAAGTAAAGAAATAAAGATAGGAAAGAAGAAAAATAAATAAGATGAGAAATAAACAAAGAGAAATATGGATCGAGATGGATAAATAAAGATCAGAAATCTGGAAGGACCAGAAATTTGAAATGCAGAATAAATAAAAGAGGACCGGAGATTTATGGAAGGTAGAATCTATTGTACTTTGGAGTATAAATAAATTTTAAAAGATGAGACCTTTGGGCAGTAGTATCAGCCATTGATCTTCACAGTTATAAATAATAAAATGAAATAATCTCCACAATGAAATAAATAAATGAACTTTTATTGATAAATAAAAGTTTACATAAAAATAAGAGACTTATAAGGGTTTTATTTTCCTTTTCAAGAAGAGATATAGATCTCGATAATACCTAGACTTGGAGGTATACTAGTCTAGAGGTTTTATGTGGAGATGTATTTTATATAAGGTTTTAAAGTGGATGGAAGAGAGTTGGTGGAGAGAATGGAAGTGGTTGTGTCTAAGTGATAAAAGTGATACTAAGTTGTGTCCAAGTGCTCCCTTCTTTGAAAGAGGAGGGATCTATTTATAGACGTTGGGGAGTATTATTTCTATAGTACATTTTTTACTGTTACAACACAGATGAACAGTATCATGAACAGTACCGTATTTGTGAATAATACCTTATGAACAGTACTCAACAGTACTTTTTACAACTTGTCTTTTTATGAAAATTCTTTACAATAGAGGGTTTTTTTATCAACTTTAAGTTAGTTAACTGACTTGTCAAAGGGTTTTTATCAGTTTTAAGGCAACTGATTGACCATTACTTTTTTTTTTCTCGGGCTCTAATTTTTGCATGGATTGCTCTTTCGAGTTTTCAACCTATCGAGCCTTTTCTAAGACTAATCTTGCATGGATTGCCTTTTCAGGTTTTCAATCCATCGGGCCATCCTTTTTTTTTATAAGAGGGTTTTACAAAAGACATTGAACTCAAAGACTATATCTAAATCTAACTCTTCTGATATAGAGGATGAGTCATTTTCTTTGAAGATGAGTTATTCCATAATTTGAAAATACTCTTATTTGGTTTTTACTGAAGTCAAAATGGTTTGAGCATGAGATTTTTGGGTCAGGAAGGTTTTATCTAATGGATTTGGATCCATGGATCCTTTTAATTTTAACCAATGTGAAATAGATAGTTTTAGAATGGTTTTAAGAATGGTGAATTGATTCCACCATCTTACCTTGGATTTTTTTTTAAGGATAACGGTCCCTTCTGTCCGGTCATATTCTAGATACCATTGAATAATCCATAGTACAAAGAACTTTGAGCAAAAGAGACAGAAGTGAGAATTTTTTTTCACTCTCTAAAAGTTTGTAGTGGGTTTGAAATAGTTCAAATGATTCTTTAACCTGTGAAAAAAGTATATCAGGTAAAGATCCATAATATTTCCACCAGTGAAGGAACCATGCTAGAAATTTGGATATTTGGGTGTTCTTATTATGAAAATAGAACAGTCATGTGTGGGTGTATTTTGTGTTTTGGATTAAAAAAACATTATACCACGCTTGCTGGTAATCCCGATATGAGAATATAGGGCAAAAGTTTAATTTTGTTTTAAGATTTGTCGGGAAGGATTTAGGTTTTTCAAGGTTTTATCCCTAATCAGAAGGATGAAAGACGTTTAAGATTCTGCAAGTGGAATATGTTGGGTGTTACTTTTCAGAAGAATAAACGCGGTGTTTGATATCCACGCTTCCTGTATATTTCAAAATTATTTGATAATATGCCACTAGTTTTGAAATATCCAATCGTTTGTAAAACCAATTTTCTTCAAAATATTGTCATTGTTTGAAAAGAATCATTATAAAGAAAGCTTTCATTAACAATTAAAATATTTTGATGGAAAGATTTTATAAAAAAATTTGAGATTTTAAAAACAATTTGTTGACCATCAGAAATAGTAGTCAATTGTTTTAAATCTGTTTGAGAAAGGGTTTTAGAAGATGAAAATTTTCATTTCTCGGTTTTAGAAACTAGTATAGGGGTTTTATCTGAATCGGATTAAGTTAGACCCAATTCTTGTGCTGATTTTATGGTTAAGCTTCTGTTTTGGATTGCCTCCAGAGATGTTTTAAAACACAAACATTTCTGGATTCCAAAGTTCAGATCTTTCTGGGACTGATTCAGCCCATTTTTGGAGTTAGGAAAATGTATTATTTTGGATTGTTGTTTGGGTCTCTATTTTAACCTCTTTTCCTTCTTCTTTTTGGTTTTGATTTTGGTTATGGGGTTGGCCCTTTTTTTGTGATTCCTCTTCCTCAGTCACCAATTCATACTATGTTTTGATAGGCTTAGCGGCTAATAGAGGTTTTATCGAGAATTTTTTCTCATTTTTGGTCTTAGCCTTTCCCTTTTCAGAATTCTTCTGGGACATTTTACCTGTTTTACAAAAATTTTCGGGTTAGAAAATATCGTAAAGAGTTATTATCTCTTTTAATATATTCAATATCAAAATTAAAAACAGATAAAATACTCTGTTTGCTAGATGATAAAAGTTCTTTATTTAATATATTGTACCAAAATAGAATACAGTAGATAGTAAAACAGATTTAAAATGTAATATATGTTGGTGAATAAGCTATATACGTCATTTGTTGTGGTTTATACGTAGCTCAAGGATAGAAATCATAATCCAATTGGAGGTGTGTTTTAGTTCTTCCTCCCAGATTTTTATTTCTACTTGCTACTGTCAAAAGCGTCTCTTCATATCAGTTAGGGTTTTATACGTCATGGATACTTCTTGAAGTTATCCTGCAATACTTAATGAAGAAAGTTATCACATGATGAGTTGTGAAATTCGATAGTTTAATAACCATATCCAGGGTTTTCAGGTTTTTAATCCTTAGATGGAGGGAAAAATAGGTTCTCCAATCTTGAGGATGGTTTTGGATATCAAGGTTTTGGACTGATAATTGTCCTTGCAACTATTTTAATTGAGATCGATGGTTTTTAAGCTCCTTACTCATTTCTTTTAAGGCCTTGAAAGTCATTTTTAACATGAAAACAAGAACAATTTTAGTTTATATCAAATTTTTGAAAATAAAATTGTAAATCCTCTTGGAATAGAATATCTAATCAATTTTAATGTTTCATTCAAAGGTTTATAATTTATAACTAGTTTTGGAGTGTCTCTTTCTATCTTAGATGCTTTGTTTACTGCACAACTTCATGAAGATCTTGATTTGGAAATTAATCCTTTAGATTCAAGGTCTTGAGTCTCCTTTTTACAATATTCTTCCAATTTAGTGTTTATCTGAATTGGTCTAGTTTTAGTGGGGATATTTCGTTCATCAAACCCGTTGTTATATGGCAAGTCTATCATATGTTGCTTTCTATTCTAAAAAGCATTCGAAAGATCTGAACATATCTCCTTTTCAAATAATTTCTGAAAATCAGAAATCCTTTGTTTTATTGTTTCTGTTTTGAGTTGATTTTCAATCCTTTGAAGATTAACTTGTTGTTTTAAGTAGTATATATTTGTTTGCAATTTTTTTACCAACAAATTTATAAAATTGTCGTAAATTGATGTGGCTTTAATAATGTTTAAGTTTCTTGTTTTAGGTTTTTTTAGGAATAGAAATAATATCTTTTTTTCTTTGGTTTTATAACTAATATCATTATAAATAACTTTATCAGGAGTTATTATGTTAATAAATGGTATCCCTAAAATTACTGTATTACGAAATTTTGTTATCAAGAATACAGTTTTAAAAAGGTAATTATCATTTCTTACCCCTGCTTCTGTTTTAGCGATTATTTTCATTTTATAGTCATTTGCTGATTTCAATTTTTCTGAAATTTTTTCATAATATTTTTCAGGAATGACTCCGATTTTTATGCAATTTGAATTTATTCCTGTATCGAACAGAGTAATTGTTTCGATTTAAAAGTTATCATATAATACTAAGATTATTTTTATTAGATATTTCCTTATAGTTATTTCTTTCAAAAGAAAGAATTTCTTCAGAAAATTTCTTAAGGTTTTTCTCTAGACTTTGCAAAATCAAATATTCTAAAGGATTTTTTTCATCACTATTAGACTCACTTTCTACAGGCTTAGACTGTAGTTGATCTAGTAAGAAAGAGATTTTCTTAAAATCTTCATCTTGTTTTTTCTTTAAATCTTTTAGTTCTGTTTTAATTATTTTAATTTCTTTCTGGATTTCTTGAAAAGTTCTAGTAGATTTTTTATTGAATTTCCTCTTACTGAGTATGGTTGTAAGATCATACATCCCTGTACTAGTAGAAGGAAGTTCAGAGGGTTTTATCCTAAATTCGTTTAGAGATTGTTTTAATTGATCTAAACACCTTTTTTGGACTTTTGGATTATTTATATGTTGAATTACATCTAAAATCAAATTATGCTCTTTTGTTAATACATTTATCTCATTAGAACTTGATTCTGATTCTGTTTTTGATGAACTAAACGCTAATTCATCTACTTGGGAACTATCAGTAAAATTTTCTGAATTAATGGTATCAGTATTAGAACTTTCTACTAATAATTCTGAAATTTTATTGAGAGCTTCTTCATCAAGATGAAGTTTTTTTATCCTTTTAGACATTCTGTAATATTTTACTATATGTCATTTTTTTCCCACACTTGAAGCATGTAATATCTTTTAATGTTTTTTATGATGATGGTTTTTTTGATTTTTCTTTTTTATATAATATTTTTATGCGGTTTTTTATAATAATCTTCCTTTTGTTTTTTATAACCAAAGGGTTTATATTTTTTAGAATATTCTTTCTTTGAGATTTTCTTGGAATGTTTCCTACTACATTTCCCATTATACGTTTTAGTTTTATTAAGATCAAATTGTTCACAAAATGATCCTAATTCTTTTTCTGTCTTTTTCATTTCCCATTTTAATTGTTTTTAAAAGTTTTAAATCCTGACATATTTTTAATCCATCTTTCTGTATGAAACTAATCAATTCCCCATAAGTGAGTTGGTCATATGAGATTATATGATTTTTAAAAGTTTCACAAATGGTGTTCCTAACCCTTTCTTCTAATAGCGTTGGGAGACCAATTAGAAATTTTTTTTTTCAAAATGGTTGATTTAAATCTTCCCTAAGCATGACTCTATTTAGAAAAGTTGATTTATACCATTAGAAATCACTTAAATTTTTATACTTTAAATTTGATAACAAATCTGTGTTTTTATCTTTTAAATGTGAGGAATCTGGAGGGTTATAGTAAATATCAAGGTGGCTACTACATCTTGGATGGATTCACCTAGATAATTTAAAATTGGCTCACCGTCTTCTCCAGTTTGGATTACATTTAGGATCCCCAATTGTTGTTCTTTAGTGAGATAAAAATTATACCATCCTTTTAACTGTCAAAAAAATCCTGCTATGAGAAGTTCTGCTACTGTTCTATCTGTTGTTGCTTGTTGGGTTTTATATGCATTTGACATCATAGTCATTTGTTGCAATAAATTTAATATTTGATATTCACTTATTTCATCTATGTTCCATACATAGACAGAATTTGAGTTATATTTTGATTGAACCAGAATTTCAAGTGGATTATCTAATTCTAATTCAGGTATCCTAGGTTTAATATACTCTGTTCTAGGTTTAATCCAATAAAATTTAATTATTTTAGGTTCCTGTTCTTGAATAGTTTGTTCATCAGAATCTGTTTCTTCTGTTTTATTGAGAACTGTTATATTTTGATTTACAGATTGAGGCGTTTCTAGAGCAACTAGGTCTGTTTGTCCTGATATTGATCCAATTTTACTAAATTAGAGTTTTATAACTTCTAAGAATTCTTGTTTATTAGTTTTAATCTTCTGTTGAGTGTGGTTTGATATTTGGTAGGATTTTTCAGTTTTTTATTTTCTTTTTTACTAAACTCAATAGATTTTTTAGCTCTCTTAGATTTCTCTATTCTAAATAACTGTTTACCTATAGAGTTCAAATGTGCATTTGTATAATTGTATTGAATGATTATATTTTTTAGGTTTGTTGAGTTATCATCCTGGAGTTTTTTTATAAGGATTCGCATCTATTACATCTGTCTCTATGTTGATTTTAACTATTTTTAGTGGTGGATGATCTGACACAATGTTTTCACCGTTTGTAGTTTCCCAAACTGTGACCTTTTTCCTAGAGGTTATAGGGTTAATTGTTTTAAGTAGTTTGACCATTTTATATGGATATTCAATTTTATGTTTGTTTGTATACATTTCAAACCATATAAAGAATGGTACGTTATATTTAATTTTTTTAAAATATTTACAATATTTTGCTTGCATTTTTTCTTTTTTATGTCTAAAAACTTTAAGATACCACTCTCTTTTTTCTTTATTTTGTTTTGAGTAGTAATCTTTTTCTTTGCGTTTTTTGTCAATTTTAAATTCTTCACCTTTTTCATAAGAATTTAACTATTTTTTTGTAACATATAATTTTTTCTCATCACTTACATTTTATCTGTAATAACAGATTTTGTTGGTGATGTTGGTTCAGAAGGGTTTTGATTCTCTATGTGAGAATCTGTATATACTATTTGCTGTATATTTTTGTCAAAATTTATGTTTTTCAGATATGTTGAAAGTATATCTGATGTGGAGTACCTATGTTTTTGGAATGTTGAAAGTAGATCCGATGTGGAGTACCTATGTGGTTTTATTTCTATTGGGTTTTTATTCGGAAGGTTTATAACTAAGGGTAGTTGTGATACTCTTCCCAAATCTAAGTATTCAGATGATGAATCTGAACACCTAAAGTAAAAAATTTTCTTTCAAAACTAATTTTTACATTTTCATCTGTATATTGAGTTATTTATTTTATCATGATACTGGGTTCACGAATATCATCTTCCTGTCTTGGTTGAATGGCTCCAAGGATCCAATCTTTAGGAAGAGTATTTCATCCCATCGAATGAGTTTTACTATTATCAAGTTTGACTTAGTAATATCAGTTTAGAATAATAGTATTTCTCATTTTTTATTGTGAATTTTGTGTTTTGAAGCAAAAGCGGTTGTTATGGCTTTATAATGGATTTTATAGATTAGAGCGACCGGAATCGATCCCTCAATCATGTCATAATTATGGGTTTTAATTTATAAAACTAAATATTTTAAAATGTTTTTATCATTCAGAGATATAATCAAATTTGGAAATATATCAAATGATACTGGTCTTTTATATAGATTAAACTCTACAGTTCCTAGGAAGGAATTCGAAAAATTTTCATGCCTAGCATCCCTAAGGGTGACTAGGATTGAGGTGTTTAGACCTTTCCTGATTAATGATGTTAAACCAGTTTGGACTAATTCTACATGAATATATTTAAATTCTTTATTTATTTGTTTTTTTTTAGAGATTTTTTGGATAATAATTGTATCGTTTCAAAGGGTTTTGACAACTGAATGTCTTTTTTTTTTCAGTTTTAAATATATAATCCGATTTAAATAAATTGATTTTAGGTATTTTATATATATGATTTATACTTATTTTGGGTATCTTTCACTCATCTATTTATTTTTTAAAATCTTCTATAGTTATTTCTTTACTATTTATTATATCTCTAGATCTAGATGAACTAGATATAGAGTTCGATGAACTAGTGATTCTACATAAATATATATATATATATATATATATGTGTGTGTGTGTGTGTGTGTGTGTGTGTGTTAATGAAGTACATAATACTTCCGTCCGTAATGACCGATTCCTTATATCAAGACTTGAAAATTGGAATAAATGACCGTTTTCCAGAATAGGGACAAACAGTTTTGGCATAATGACGAAGTTTGTTTGTAAAACAGTTTGGTTCCACGAGAATGTCAAAATTTTTCTTTTTCGATCACAAATTGCTATATAATAAAAAATAATAATAATGATGATGAAGTTTGTTTGTTTGTCTTAAAATTTTCTTTCCTCTGCAATGATACAAGGATGACATCGTGCATATTTGTAAAATTACTAAAGTCCCCCTCTCCGCCCTCAACCAAATAACAATTCTATAACATTGTAATCTATTTTTTACGGGACACCATCATAATAATAAATAAAATATATTCATGGATAAAATGAACAAAACTAAGAGTAATAAATAAACTTGTTAAATTTTTTAATTAAATTTCAAATTTAAAATTTAAAAATTAAAAAAAAAATACTTTGAAACAAATTTTCCAAATTGGACTCAAAAATTGTTATTTCGTCTTCTTTCACTTCATCTTTCAATTTTCAATATATTTTCAGATTCCCAAGAGTAGAGGTGCGCAGGATCGGTGATGACAGAATTATCGAACCCAGAAACAGTAAATTTGGTTCCAATTTTTATTAAATTTGATTTTTAATAACTAAAATTGAATTAATTAAAATTGATTCAGTTCACTTTTATTATTGAAAATCTAGTTTAGTTAATAATTGAAAACCATCTTTTTTTAGCATTATACACATTATTTAAGTTAGAAAATTTTTGAACTTTTAATATTATTTAAACTTTGGTAATATGCATAATTTAGTGACACTTATCTTATTTTAGTACATTATTGATATTGGAGACCAAATTAATAAAAGAGAATTTGAGTTGTTAAAACAAATAATAAAATTACCAATTTGCTCTAAAATAATTTTTTGGATCATAACACAATTATTTAGATTTTTTGAAATTATATAACTTTACATTCATAATCACAACAAAAATTCAATTATTTTAGAAAAATAAAAATCAAATAACTAAAAATTAAATAATTAAATAATAATTTGGCTTCAATTCATTTACCTTTTTAAATTAATTAATTAAAAATTGAATCGAGTTAATCAAAACTGAAATTAAAAAACGAAAAATCAAATGCTCTTGCTCATCGGGAGAAGTCATAAGCAAAGGCATAATCAAACCATTTGAAAAGGTTAAAGTTTACTTAGTTAACTTTTTTATAATAATAAAATATTTTTAAAAAAAAATTTATTTTTTACCCACAAAACTATATAACACAAAGTAAGTTCATGAGGCTAGACCAACACATTATTTGTGTCGAGGCTGCATGGCTGATTGAGAGAAAAAAAAGTGGTGGAGAGTTATTTTAAATTGGATTTAATAATATTTAAATTAATTTAATTAAAATATAAGTGATTTTAAATATTGATCCATAAACACCCGTAAAAGGGTAGAAGTGATGGAGAGGCTCATGCTCAGGGGCCGACTTTGCACTGCCTAGGAAATGATCGGCCGTACCTCTTGATCAGAAAATTCAAAAGCCGAACCACAAACAATTTCCCTAACCCAAGGCAATCCCTTGTTGGACCGCTCTGTGAGACACATGTTATCTTCTTCTTCTACTCACTCATGGCTGCGTCAGGCCGAAAACCACCTTACCTTGATGGGATTTAAAGTTTATCCAACTTTAAATAAAAGAGAATGTGACTATGTACGTTTTGTTCTCATGCTCAAACACCGCCCTTCTTCAAACTTCATCCCACCCATGGTTGCACCCAATAAAACCCACGACAAGTGTTCCATTACCAACCCCAGAAACCTCCTTACAAGTGTCCCATTATCTTGCTTTGCTTTTCCTTTCTGAGGCTAACAGTCACAATTTTTTCGAAACAAGCGGTGAGAGAAAAAAAGGTGGATTGACATTGGGATGAAAAACCCTCAAAAGGGGGATAGGAAAAAATTGAGAAACCGTAAAAAGAAAAATCTTATCCTAAACTGAATTCGATAGTGATTGTATATACAGAAAAATATATGATTAAGAAGATGGAGAAAATTATAAAAAGTTCAAAGTATTGTAAATTGAAAAAAAAAAATCCAAAGAATGTATTAAATTCAAATCGATACCCATATTTTTTTAAAATGTGCAGTAATGTGTTTTTAAGTAACAAAAATGGTTAATTACATTTTACTCCTGTGATTTGATCGAAATCTATAAATTATCCCCATAATTAAAAAATACATATTTTTAATTCTATGATTTAAAAAAAAATGGAGAGTCGATAAAATTTAATAAAATTTGACAAAGTTTAACAAAATTTTATAAAGTGTCTATTATAATTCTCATTCATTTTCTCTTTCCTTCCAGATTCATCCTCAATTTCTGTAACGTCCAAAAAAACTCAGAAAACCATTATATTCACGTAATGCATGATAACAAAAATTGGAACTGAACTATCTCCCGGTAAAATAATAAAAAACCAAGAAAATCCAAAAAAATATATTTAAAATGGAACTCCCGGAGTTAGATGATGTTCACAGATTTTCTTTTTTGCTTGGAATTAATTTACATAGTTTTGTGGAATTCAGTTTTTGTTACGGAATTAAGTTACAAAGTTCTATGATGTTCACTGATTTTTTGTAAACATCCTCTCACAGTATATGAACACAATTTAAGTCCGTAAGCATCCAGAAAACCATGATGTTCACAGATTAATTTTCGTAAGTAAAACTCTCTCTCTCTCCCTCTTATCTTCAAAAAAAAATAAAAATAAAAATAAAAAATAAAAAAATAAAACCCACTCGTCCAAAATTGAACCACAGCAAAAAAAAAAAAAAAACCCTCTCTCTTTCTTCAACCTCCGTCCAGATCGAACCCATCGTTCACCGAAGAAAATGATCGATCAAACCCATCGTTTGAACAAATCATCCTTACCCATTACCCATCGTTCGATTGTCTTCTACAAATTGTGAAGATCATCCTCCATCTAGATCTGTCTCCAAAATTAAACCGGCAAGATAAAAGAGAGGGGGAAGAGGAGAGGAGACGATCAATGATGAAGAATTGAACGATGAAGGATTGAATGATGAAGAATCAAACCAGTCCAGATCTGCCTCCGTCTTTAACAGATCAAATGATGAAGGATCGAGGGATCGAACGATGAAAAAGATGATTGAGGAGAAGAAAGAGGAGGAGAGAGAAGAGAGGGAATGTTGTTTATTTTTTTAATTGGGGTATTTTGAAAATAAAAATTAATCTCGTGAATCAATTCCAACTTTCCGTACGTGAATCTCAATTTCTTATTAATTTTGATCATTTTGATCATTTATTTTTTTTTTAAATATAAATCTTTTTTTTTAATTATAAGAATATAACTACCTATTTTTTTATGATAGAAGAGGTATAGGAGTGAAAGTTGTAATTAACCTGACAAAAAAGGGTTAGAGTTTCTATGTATATACGGGAGTGTATATAATTTAAGGGCTAATAACCAATCGCTTTTGAATACCATAGAAAATGAGAGGCACCGGAGTTTTGCTTACGAGGGGATGATGCAAATTATGTTTGTATTACATCATTTAAGGACCTAAATTGGACAAGTGTAGGATAAAGTGACTTGGAATTTTGGACATATCTCGGTCAACTTAACAAACAAATACCACATTCTCCCTCTCCTCTCTCCTCTCTCTCTCTCTCTCTCTCTCACACACACACACACACTCATATCCTTAAAAACAGCTTTGATCAAAAGCAATCCTTTTCTGAAGAATCAATTCAAAAGCCAAGAACTTTATACCCAACTTTCCTTAGTCCACCGCCTCTCTTGTTCTTTTCTTCAACCAGAAAAATGTTATAGCCCATAGTTTCTTATCTTCTAAAACCTTTTTGCACTCTTTAATAACACAGGCCAAGAAAAATTCAGAAGGGATAGAGAGAGATGTGCTATGCAGGTGATGCTGTGGTGGTGAGCTTTAGGTACTTAGCTGTACAACATAGATGGCTGGTTCCTCCGCCCCCGCCGCCGCCTCCGCCACAAGCGGTGGCCGGAGCGAATTCCCATGGCTCGATGAAGCAGTGTTTATGCTCGCCGACTAGGCATCCGGGGTCGTTCCGGTGTAGGCAACACCATGGAGATTATGTGTGGGGTGGTAGAGTAGCAAGAGCTGGGGCCGGTGGTCATTAGGTGAATAGGGAAAGTTTGTAAACTTCTAAGTGGTTGCAGAACAGGAAGAAAGAAATGTACAAATGGGTGTTTGTTTGTCTTATGAATTGCTTGAAGGAATTGGGTCAATAGATGTTAGTTTTTGTTTGTCTCTTTGTTTTGCATGTGTCCTCTTGTTAGAACAACGAAAAACTTTCTTTTCTCCTGTTTCACCTTCATCTCCCCCCCCCCCCCGGGCGGGGAAAAGGACAGAATGTGGTTGAGCAGCAGGTGGTGATGGACAAGCACCAGTTGATGTGAATTTGAAACAAACCACAATAACTCAAAAACAGTAGTTTCAGCAGTTCAATCACAAAGTCTACGTTTGGAGGACAAAATATTGCTTTTTACTGGCAGAACAAATACCCCAAATCGACCCATCAGACGGCATAATCGAAATTTCAGTCACCCGGAATGACAATCCACATACTAGTCTTTGCGGGGTCTCAAGCATTTAGGAGTCGACCCATTCAGATGCTTTGCTAAACACATAATTTGTGATTTTCCACTTGGCATCATGCATTCTATCAACTTACCTAATCAATCAAGTTCTGGAATTTGGGATAAATTGTAAGTTGCTTAAACTCAAATTTTTAACTGATAAGTCAAATTCGAATCAAGTTTAAATAAGTTTTTAATTACTTAATTAATAATGAGATGCAAGAAGAAATTGGTTTCAAGAGGGCACATCCACTGAAAGAAGAGATTAGTTTCAAGGGACAAATTTTATTACAATCAGTCCTCTCGATTTAGGCAAGCAAATTTCTAGGTCTCGTCAGCTTTCAAGCAAGTTTAATATGTTTAGTTCATATGCTCATGCTTAGATTGCATTTCGAGTATGCAACAAGCAATAAAAATGCATTTCCACATAGTTATGATATCGGTTGCTTATGGGAGTACCACTAGCTCTCGACTTATGGGGTAAAATTTTGAGCCATGAGCTGAAACCAGTTTATGATGCCTCATGATGAGCCGAATTCAAGAGGAGCTCAATTCCCTTACCTTTTTACAGCCCAATTGGATACATCACAAACTTTGGAACTTTAGTTGTCCCAAAAAAATCAAGGGAAGCAAACTTGCAAAGCAATAAAGAAACAGAGGAGGTGAGACTCTCACAGCTAATTGAATGTAAACAGACCAACGGTTTTGAAGCTGCTAAATAAAAGGTCGCACATAGATGGTTTAATCATGCTTGAGACAATCATTGAAACCAAGTCGAGCATTATTTTGTATTGAATGTACGAAGATACCAAGTCAGTTGAGTCCATAGGAGAACGGTATAACCTTTACAGGAGGGAAGGACCAAAAACATGATTCGGTAACTCATTTCCCTTAATTTTAGACACCGACATCTATTACATGTGTGACACAAATTCCTATAAACCATCTTCACCACTGAGCAAACATAATCTTCTTCCCGTTCTGCTGTCAACACAAGGGGGCAACCCCGGTATGATCTCAGCTGCAATCACTGGTTAGATTAAAAATTTGGTCAACAAAATGAATTAGTGAGCACCTACATGAGTTGTGATTCTAACCACCTATTCCCATTCAGGATGAATTCACACATATCATAAAATCTAGGTAACATGGAAAAGGGCACAGATGCATTGACACATCAAAGTTATTAAAAATAAAAATAATAAAATAAAAAAATAAAAAATTTACAGTATTATAAGTGAAAAAGTGGCGCGTTAAAGGTAATCACTACAGAATTACTTTTAGACATGCAACATAGCATGAAAGCTTGCTTGAAAATCTTCACAAGCCAAGCAGGGTAAATTGCTTCAAAGATGTAATTTCATCTAGAGAATTCTGATATCTCAATCCTGCAATCTCTGACTTCTCGTAACATAACTACTAATCAGCATATATTCAATAAACTTTAAGTTCCATGTTTTTGTTAGAATGACCCTTGGTTGAATTTTTCTAGGATTACTACCCACAGCATGTAAACAACAAAGTTTTTCTAAAAGTCAGCAGAAGCATGACATGAGTCCTCCCACATTTTTTCTCTTACTCCGAGTATCATCCCTGAGTATAAGATGTGTATGTAACATTTGATCAGGAAAAGTGGAGAAGAAGAAACAAAGGATAACATAAGTAAGATGGGAGGGTAGGATAGGGTTCTTATGGCATGCTTTATGCCAAACTAGGTCCCACCAATCCATGATAAAGAAATGAGTTTCTCACCTCAGGATAGCAATCTTGATGACTGATAGTCTGGTTGTCTGTATCTATATAAACTTCGCATGATACTTCTCCCTGAAAATATTAAAAAAAAATGGTGACATTTACACTTATCTTCACCTTAAGTCCAATAAAACAATAGAGAAGAAAGGAGCACTTTGCACAAAGAAAAAAATATAGATTCCATCGCTTCCATCTTTCTATAAAGAGAAGATCATGTAAAGCACCACATGCAATAGAAAATTTATTTTGCCTGTACTTGCTCCCAAAGGAAGTCTACAATAGCAAATAAAATTTGAAAAATATGAGAAAAAGAGCACCAAAAATGGAGAAAAAGGTTCATAAGAAAATTATGCATAGTTTAAGAGACACCTGTAATCAATTTTAAAATGGAAGGACATAGTGGGGAGATCAAGGAATTTTAGAGTTTACTAGCAGATAAAAGCTCATAAAAATAGGTGAATGGGTTAGACAAAAGCACAACAAAATGAAACATGAGATGAATAACCATTGAGTTAATATAAGGTTGTCAACAGTGAGGCAAAATGAACAGATAAGTAGACAATTTAGGAAAGGATGTGGTAAAATAGAGTGGTTGAAATTAAGGATGTTTTCCTCATCCTCCAAGCACATGCACAAGCACAACTATGAACAGCAGACAACACAAAGAAAGGATGATCAAAGAGGCACTAAATCATTTACAATCAAGGAAGTGTAGTTCAACTTATAACTGGTACAAAACTCCCAAATCCTACCAGCATCGTGTTCCAAAAAAGAGAACTAAAGTCACCTAATCATTTGTGCTGCTCATGCTCCAATGAACAATTCCAGAAACAGAATTAGGACTTTCAAAAGGAAGGTTCAAAGATAAGCATTGCCAGTGCAGATTAATAGTACCAAGCAAAAAAAAGATGAGGATGAATAGAAAAGTTAAAAACAAGGTTCAAAGATAAGTCCCACTGATAAACACAGAAGAGATATTAAAAAAAAAAAACCAAATATTGCATCAACCAAATCATAAGGCAGCAGAAGTTAAGGTCAAGACAAGGTTTTGTAATGGAAATAAGTCATGCCCATCAATGAAGAAGATGCGTTGTAAACATGGCTTCTAAACAAACCATGAAACTGGACACAAAAGGGATTTTAAATCAAGATGAAGCAATGTTTTATAAGGAAAAAGCTTAAAAAATTGAATGAAGTGACAAAAAATTTTGCAGCCAATAAGTTCTTGGAAAAGCATAGTAGCCCATATCCCATTGCTGTACATGGGCATGGAAACACATATACAACTGAATTCATCAATGTATACCTAAATTCCATTCTATAAAGACTTGCCTTAATATTGAATATTAATGTCCCTATCTGCAAGCATTTTAATAAGCATAAAGTACAGCTTCAAAAATTCCAAATCATCTGAAAACCAGTCAAGCAAACTGTATTCAATCCTTTACAGGAATCTTCGACAGCACTTCTGCCTATTTAACACAAACAACCACTAATCCAATTATTTTGGTTGTCCAATGCAGGCATGAATACATTGAAACAGCCCATGATTCAGCACCATCACAAATGTGTAGATTATCCTCAACCAACGTCACAATTGATCCAGTCATTGCGGACTACCATAAATAGATATATATATATATATATATATAAAAACTCGGCTCATTTCCAATTTATGCAGCAGGCTAAAACCTCAAGCTTTCAATGTTCAAAAATGACAACCTCGTTCACAGTTTCATATGTAGTAATCAAATAAGGTATCATGCATGTATTGATTTCCTTATGTTTTGTAATTGTATCATATCATATATTGTAAGTTCTTTTTACACAGTAACAAACTGATTTTTATAGAATCTAATCCTTGAGAAATATATAATCAATTTTAAAGTAAGAAAGAAAATTTGTATAATATAATGAATTTGTGATAAAAGCCCAAGAATACAATTTGGACATCCAACACACAAAGTACTTTCATTTAGGCATGTATCTTAAAATACATACCACGTCTCATCCAATTTTAGGGTTCCATTTACTCTTAATAAGCCAGACAACAATCAATTTCACAGCCATAAACCTAAACTCCGTAGCCAAAAAAAAAAACATATTCCAATTTCCCATAGATTATGGACCTAAATGGATACTACTTAAACTACTGAACAAATGAAATCAAACAATCCACTCAAAAACATGAAGACCAAAATAGGATGAAGACCAAAATAGGCACAAACTATGACAAAGGCTAAGGTGGTGCTTTTGATAACTAGTTAGGCTAGCTTAATGCTAAATTTTTCGATATTGTATATTCGCTAACAAGCTTAAGAAACTAATGAACTTTTAGCATTTATCACAAGTAGAGCCAAAAACTAAACTACAATTTGATGGATTATTATCCAAAATTGCCTTCTGAGTAATGTGATTAGAACTATTCAAACTACAGAATTTACAAAATCTAAGTCGGTGTAGTTTCCTATGTTGAAATATTTTACGTGTAATCTCGACTTCGTAGTAACCTTTTTGGTACATATAAGTTCGCATCATAGTAAAAAGTTACTTTTTTCCGTACATGTTGCAGAATCCACGCCTTAAACCACAAGAACTTAACCTAATCAAACGCTTCACAAATTTCAAACCCAAAAAAAATAACAATTAGAAAAGAATGCAAAATTACCTCGAGAGGAACCTGAAAGAAGAAAAGCCCAAGACTTCCTTCCACAACAGAAACAGTATCAAAAGCGATCAAACCCTTCGCCAAATCCCCAATCAGATAAATCACATCATGGGCAACCTCCACTGCATCCAAATCAAGAACCGCAGCGACATACGAAACCCTCTTCGCCTTCAGAAGTCCTCCATTCGACCTCACAAACCCTAATTCTCTCCCTCTATACCCAATCGACACATTCAGGGAAGTATAATTTAGAGAGAAGAAGTTAGGGTTGTGAACTCTTAGGGTTAGAGAGAGAGAGAGTGAGAGAGAGATTTTGGGGGTAGTGTGGAGGTGGAAGTTGTTGAGATGAAGACGGGAGAGTCGGATGTCGGGATCGTATGGGTAAAGAGCGAAAATAGCGGTGGAAAGAATGACAAAGACGGCAAGTAAGGCGAGGCAACGGCGCAGATTGCCGCGGTGGTAATGGTAATCGTGGTATGGCTGTAGAACGACGACCGATTGGCGACCTTGTTCAGGGTTCGTTGTTGGGATTTGAGTGTATCTCGAAGACACTCCTGTTGTCATTTTTCGATTTGCTAGAACGCTCTACAGTTGGGTGAATTTTATAAATGTCATGAAAATTTAAGCACAATTATCGTAATTTTATTTTTTATTTTGGTTCTAATATTCTTTTTTTTTTTATTAATCTGATTTAAATATTATAATTATTTTTTTCCTATATTTTGAAACTTTATTGTGATTGATCGGTGAATTTCATTTAAGGTGGACGAGATTATTTTGAGATTTCTTATGTGTTTTCATCGTCTTTCCAATTTTATTAGAAGGTTTATTTAAAAGCCATTCTATTTTCTAGCAATGGTTCATTATAATAATTTTAAAAATATATATATATATTAATTGAAGTTTTTATAATTTTGTAATTATCTTGGAGAGAGAATTTTGAAAAATTGTTTGATTAAAAGAAATACGTGAGAGAAAAATTTATATATACATAAAAATATGAACAAAACATGAATAATAGTTTAATGAGATTTTAAAGTTGAGTTTGAACGAAATTAGAGTAATATGTCATATGTAATAATAAATATTTAAACTTTGACTTTAGCAGATAGTCTCAAATTTAGTTGAAACAGTATTTTTTATAAATAAAGTTTAAATTATTTTGATTGGTTTTTGGTACTGATATCAATATTGATTGTTAGTAGTATTAAATTTAAAATGTACAAAGTACTAAATATACAATATTTAATGTATTTAGCTGCAATTATTTATGTTCCTTTATTATTCTTTTTTTGTTGAAGAAAAAGAAAAAAGTTGAATTTCAATATGCACACCAAATCTTTTGTTAAATTTAGTATTTTTATTTTTTTTAAAAAAAAAATTGATTTAAGTTTCTACAAGGGGCAGCCCAAGTTTTTGCAGTATAAACCTACACTTAAAAGGTTAAATTGGGGAATGACTTCCTTGCGAAGATGTCATAAAGAAACAAACTAGAAAATTTTCATTTCTTCTTCATATTATAACTGGTTAGAAAATTTGCAGGTTTCGGAAATAATGGCATAACTCTTGAGTACGGTTTGGACAACCTTCCAATTTAAGCATCTCTTGGTATGATTATGATTGGAATGTTTGAGCCAAGTATGAATATAGTGATCGGATATTATACTTCATTAATTATAGATTTTAGATTCGAGTTATAGAAATAGAGAAATAGGATTTGAGAGAGTCAATGCTTTTATTTTTATTTTTATTTTTCTGGTAAAGAAAGACAAACACAAAGCAAGCTCAAGAACACCGTGAACACCGGCACTCTCAATGATCTTAAGATCCATACTAATTAGCTCCAACACCTCCAAGGGAGGGTTACTCAACTCATGCACTCCTGGATTCACCTCTTGGCCCATTTTCACCGATCTATTGGCACACCTATTGGACTCCCTAGAAATGTGCTTAATGGAACAAGCATTCACTTCTGGCATGTCTTTCTTGCAATCCTGCAGCATGATCTCCGAAGGATGATTGACATCCACACCTTTGTGCAGAGCTCTAACAAGTATTTCAGAATCAGATTCAATTACTATGTTCTTCATGCCTTTCTTCTTAGCGATTTTCAAGCCCTCTCTAACTCCCCACATCTTTGCCATTAAAGGGTTAGTTAAGCCTATGTTAATCCAAGAGCAGCAGAGCCAGCTCCCCTTGCTGTATCTGAAGATGCCCCCTACACTAGCTCTCCCATTCCTAAGATTAACAGTACCGTCTGTTTTGAGTTTGATCCAACCATCCTGCGGACAGTTCCAATTCCCTTCCCTACGCTTCTTGCTATGCATTTTATCCTGAGCTTAATGCAACAGTCCCTAGCCATACTTAAGGCAATATTGGCAATAAGTTGGGGATGTTTGACATCTCTTTTATGAACCAAGCTACACCTATCCTTCCATATCATCCAAGCAGTTGCCGTGAAGAGCGTTCCCCCCTTCTCTTTGTTCATACTGTACACTGAGGTGCCTCCACATTTGATCTAGGATTTCCACTCATATCTCCAGAACTTGTGATTGTTTACTAAGTGTCTGTCCACTCCCGCCCAAATATACTTCGCATGCTTACAATCTCTAAGCGCACGTATCACCGTTTCTTCCTCCCTTCTGCAAATTAAGCAAGTTCCTTCCTCTGAGATTCCTTTCCTCTTTTTCTCAGCAATAGTCATTATTTTTCCCAATCAGACTAGCCAAAAAGAAAATTTTAACTCTTTCATGCCATTTGACTTTCCAAATCCAATTCCAATCCTTAGCTCTTGTGTTTTGATCCTTACTTTCCTATCTCAGCATCCAGTAGGCTGAAACAACTGTGAAATTTTCTTCTGTCGACCCACTCCAGAATATACTGTCAGGCCTAGTCTCCCCTCTAGGGATCATGACACTCTTGACTTCGTCAACTTTCTCCCTCGGTAAAACACTATCAAGGTCCTCAAATCTCCATCTTCCCTCATCATCTATGAATTGTCCCACCTTCAATTCCTTATCACACCTACTTTGAGGGATGATGGCATTATTCACTAGCTTCTCCTCTCTCACCCATCTGTAGTGCCAGAATCTGATAATTTTACCACCTCCAATCCTCCATTTAGCCCACCCTTTTAAGGCACACCCTACTTTTAAGAATACCTCTCCATAAAGCAGAGCTGCCCCTCCTCTTAGACTTCTCCAGCAAACCACTACCTCTCATGTACTTGTTGTGCAAGATCTTGCACCATAGAGTCTTCTCTCCTTTTAAAAGTCTCCATCCCAGCTTAACAAGTAAAGCCTTGTTACATTCTCTCATTCTCCTTAGGCCAAGACCTCATTCTTTTTTAGGCATGCAAACTCTATCCCAATTAATCAAATGAATTCTTTTTCCCTCCTCTGAGCTACCCCAAAGGAAACTTCTATTCAATTTGTCCAACTTATTGCACAGCTTGCTAGAAATCCAAGCCGATTACATCGTGTATAAGGGGATGACAGTTGTGACTGTTTGAATTAACATTCTCCTGCCTATAGTGCTCAGGAGATTAGATTTCCACTTGCTCAACTTACATTGAACCCTTTCCACCACCTGCATGTGAAAATTCTTTCCTATTCTACTATGCATGACTGGAACTCTTAAATATTTTCCTAGGTTCTCTGTGAGAGAAAACTTACTACGAGTTGCAAGAGAACTCTTAAGAATAACTGGGGCCTTGGGAGAGATCCAAATCTTCGATTTTGAAGAATTAATCATCAGGCCACTCTCCTCCGAAAATTTCTTAAGGCATCTCATAATATTGCTAAGATTTAAGTGTTCGGTTTCTGCAAACAAGAGAAGGTCATCCGCAAAGAAAAGATGGAAAACGGTGGACCCTTCCCTAGTAACTTTCATAGGCCTCCAAGCACCCTTTTTCACTTTCTCTTGGATCAAATACGCCAACCTCTCCATGACTAGAATAAAAAAAATAAGGGGATATGAGATCTCCTTGCCTAAAACCTCTACCTGTTCTGATCGGTAGGAGGACTTCCTCATTCCAAATGATGGAGGTTTTACCTCTGGAAATTGCAAACATGATGAGCTTGATCAGCTTGATAGGCATGTTTATATCCACCAAGATTCTAGCCAAGGACTCCCAACAACGCTATCATAGGCTTTCTGAACATCAATTTTCAAAATCATATAATGCTTCTTGAGCTAATGCTTTTATAGAAGGTCTCATATTACTTGAATTAAATTAATCAGACAAACTTTAAATAACGATCGGTAATAATTAATATATTAAAAAAAAAAGAAAAAGAAATGTAGATAGAGAAGCCCCATTACCTATCCAAAAAAAAAAATAGAGAAGCCCCATTAGGCCCAAGTGATGTTTTTCTTAAACCCACAAAACAAGGTGGGCTGGGCCTAGTTTTGCCTCCTTGCATTTTTCTTTAAGCCGAAGATGATTAGCATCTTCCCCTGCATAAAGGCCGAGATGAGTTTTTGTCGCCTGAACTAATTAAAATATTAAGTATATATTTAATTTTTTTTGGTATCGTGTATCGGAAGCTGTCTGTTTTTTTTAGTTTTATTTTGATTAATTTAGATTAACAGTTACAGAAACTTTTTTTTTGAGAATGAATCTCTTAATGGAAAACACTCTATACACATGAAGGCCTGATATTTCTAACAGAAATCAAATCTCAATCATACTTAAAAATACTTAATTCTATATCCAGTTAAGTCAACTAGATTGTGCATATTTAATATGATTGACACTAATTGAGTTTTAAAAAATATCAAAGATTGAATCAGAGAGTAAGGCCCACAATTTCCAAGGGTAGATTAACCCCAAATGCATTGCTCAAACCTAAATCATATCTCCCACTTTTTGTTTTTGTTATATTAAAATTTAAACGAGCAATTCAAACCGGCCTTAACCAAATAGTTTCAACTACGGCCGTGGGTCCTTTGCTCATCAATCATATTGATCAAGATCAATCAAAGTGACATTTTCCTGTATTTGAATACAAAAATTGCTCAACAAATTTGACTAACATTTTTCTTATTTGACATTGAAAACCTTATCCACAATTCGAGTGGTCTAGGAACTATTCTAGATATAGGCTATATTAGTGCACTCCGAAAAGGATGGAAAGAGATGTGTCTACCTACTTTAAATACTCTTTCTATTTTATTTCAAATATGTTTAAATAATTACATAAAAATTAAAGATATCATTAAACTTGCATAATTCAATATTGAAAATAGTTGAAAATGATAAAATTATCCTTTTAAAAATTAATTTATCAAGAAAGAATTGCGTATTCATAAAAATTTCATTTAATGAGAGGATAGACATGGAGAAAATGACTTGATACTTTAATCTCTGATAAAATAGATACCAAGTTGTCAGGCAGTCACTGTCTCACATATCGAATTTTCTTCTATTGTCCCATCATGGACTTGCATTTTCTGCAATATATATCTACAAACTCACACAAAAAATAAAAAAAATCAGCTTCATCTGAATAAAAATTTTTGAAGAGACTATGTTGTATAGTTGTAGGCCATTCAAAACTCATCTCAACTATTTGATTATGGTCCATAGAAAAAAGGAAAATAAAATAAATAAATGGAAGAATTACCATAGAAAAAAAAAAAAATCTCCCTTTGCCGATCACTGTATTGTGTGGGTAAGAAAGCACAAGAGAAAAGACGGCATAGTTTATGTTAATGATTATGTGGTGAGATACATATGCCTCTTCCAAAGGCCATTCTTGGTGTAGGTTGTCATTTGCTTGTTGCGCCTCTAGAAGTGGGGATGACCAAAAGGGAAAATGGTACAATTGGCATGACAATTTCGTATTTTTCTCATACTTTCTATTCATGAAAAATAATTTGAAAGAAATTAATAATGAAATTCTGTCTATACTTAATAAGAGGTGATAAATAATGAACCTTGACAGTAGCAAATGGCATTCTCTTAGCAAAAAATATAATTCCCTTGACAATATTATTTACAAAAACACTAGCAAAACCATCTTGTAGGAAGGGCAACACTGAATCCTCGTGTTAATCAATCTGATTTTAGTGCTTTACTTTATATGATGGGCAAATGCTTTGTTTATTCTTTTATATTTTTTATGAATATCGATACTTAAAAAATGGATGTATAAAAAAAAAAATGACAATATTCCTTCCTCCCCTTTGTCAAACTCTAGGAAAAGGGTGCTTACCCTCTAAGCAAAGGCAAAGAAATTTGATATGGTTGCCTTGCTTGAGTGGTCGGTCCTCGATTGGTTGAAAAAGCCATTTAAACTGATTGCGGGTTCTTTGCAGAACCAAAATTTGAAGAATATTTTTTGATTGCAAAGTATGACTTCTAATCATTAGCCATAAATATGAACACTCTCATTCATTTTTGGAGGAAAGAGAGAGAGAGACAATACTTAACCAACAAACTCATTAAAGAGAGCTTCGGAGCTTTGTTCATGTGATGATTAACAACCCAAAGATAATGACATCACTCATTAAGCACCATTCACACACAAGGATCCCACAAACATTTTACATGTTCTCTAACCAGAGAGAGAGAGAGAGAGAGAGAGAGAGAGAGATGCTTCATACTTGCAAAGTAGTATGGAAGAGTACCTTTGGGTTATACATGAAAATTACGAAGACTCAACAGACTTAGGGGAGAGAGAGGCAACAGATTTATTGGCAGGCATGGACTTTGATCGCTTCATCCAAGCCGTTGAAGTAGACCTATGAAATTTGCACCTAAATGATCCTGGATGAGTCGTCGGCGAGCACAAACACTGTCCTTTTGCAGCAGGGTCTCCACTTCCACTGCCACCTTTGGGTGAAGTTGAAACTGTGATGCTTCCATGAGAGGCCATTTTTATCTGAGAGAGAGAGAGTTTGGAGAAACCAATACGGTGAAAACCTTTGAAAAGTATGAGAAAATAAAGAGGGTTTGTTTTTATCTTCACATTAAAGTTGCTAACAATATCTGATGTGGTGAGAGGTCCCATTTTTTGTTTTTGCTTGGTGGGGATGGGATAGGTTAGGTTTCTTTGTTCAACACTGTCTATCCATACAAATAAGGACCCCTTCAATTTTTGTAAGCTCCCCAAAATTGGGTAAAAAGATAAAAGAGGCAAAATAGGTCTACTCTCTAGTGCCACAAAATTTTGGTTGCAAGAATATCTTCCTTTGATTTAAATCCACTGCAATTACCCCAATATGATTTTTCTATCATTCACTTTTATTTTAAACTAATACAGTTTATTATTTATCATGATTAATAAAAGATAGATACTTGTCAATAACAAAATCAATTTTTAGTAATCAATATCAATTTTCTTTATGAGAAGTCTAATTTTTTTTTAAGGCAATTAATTGAGTCAAAGAGGGACAATCCCAATTTTATCTCAACCCCTGGAGAAATGGTGGGCAAAGCCTATCACATTGACACGGGTCCAATGGTCGAGGAAGTGCTTACCCAACCCCATGTTTATTTAACTCTTTGGCTGAATGTACATGACATTAACTTACGAGGCTAAAGTCCACTAGAAGTTAAAAGTGAGTCACAATCTCATCACTCAGTGTGCACATCTCTTAAAGCTGAGTTGTCTTCTTCAACTCCCCCACCCCTTCTTTCACGCATTCTCTCTCTCTCTCTCTCTCACACACACACACACACACAAATAATGGATGGTAGAATGTGGAACTTCCAGATTAGAAGTATAATACGGCACTGTTGGTTAACATGTTTTAAAAGAATGTTCTACCATTTTTTAAATAGAGACTATCTGTGAAATAGGAGTACCTCCAAAATATGAACTGAATTTAAATTTGGATAATTTTATTTTTTTTTAGTTGGTGGTTTTATTTTTTTTTTTTTTTTTTTTTTTTTTTTAAAAAAAAAAAAAAAAAAAAAAAATTAAAAAATAAAAAAAAAAAAAAAAAAAATAAAATAAAAAAAAAAAAAATAAAAAAGTGTTTTTTTTTTTTTTTTTTTTTTTAAAAAAAAATTTTTTTTTTTTTTTTTTTTTTTTTTAAAGATTAGAAATTTTATTAAATTAAAAAAAAAAAAATTTTTTTTTTTTTAAAAAAAAAAAATATTTTAAAAATTATAAAAAATAAAATTTAAAAAATTTTTTAATTTTTTTTTAATTTTAAAATAATTTTTTATAAAAACAGATATCAAGAATAATTTTGGAGAAAATATTCTTATGAATAATATTGAGAAATATAACATAATATGATACAATTGTTAAAAATCAGTTGGTTCTTCAATTATAAATTCACGGTTTATCCAATCTTACACCCATAGTACATTGGTAATCTTTTTTTTTTTTTCTTTTCTTTTACTCCTCAATGAGCAGTAAAGGTATGCTAATCACTCTTCACTCTATTGGCCTCAATTCGTGACTATTTTCGGCTAAATGAAGGGAACAGAGGAAAACGCACAAAATTACTTTTCTAGAGTTAATTAAAAAAGTCTTTGTTATTGTAAAGCACCCAGTTTAAATCATAATTAATATTTATTAATCAGATTACTTTGTTATAATGCTGTCGAAAATATTAAGAACTTGAACATTTCTCATGAAGTTTTCTCAAACTATATTTTAAGTAAGCAAGATTAAACACTACAAACGGGGCCGATGTCAATACCATCAGCACCAACCCTTGCTCTTATAACTTAAAATTATAAAAAAGGAATTAATAGATAATGAGTCTATAAAAATATTAATTTTTTTAATTAAATTTAAAATTTAAAATTTAAAAATAACAAACAAGAGAGTTTTTTTTTTTTTCAAATGGCCGCCTAGCATCCGCGTCAAATCACACACACACACACAATGTCAGCTGTATAATCCCCTCTCTCTCTCTCTCTCTCTCTCTCTCTCTCAACTTTCGGTTTGGATCGTTTCCCAAAGCTTGTTTTCTTAGCAGCACAAAACCAGTACTCGGCATCTTCAGCGCATTGTGTGCTTTTATTCTTGGGTGCAGGACAAATATGGACCTCCACAACCCCTTCTACTTTCATCATGATTTGGATTAGAAAATGCCACGCTTCTTGTCCTACCACTTCCCCATTTACAAAAATTGAACAGTTGAATTTTGACAAGTGCTGTGTCCCATTGTATAAGAGAGAAAGGTCAAACCTTTACAAATTAATAAGGATCTGAAATCAAAAATAACATAGGGTTTTGATTATGAAGGATTCTAAAGATAATTTAAATTATGGGCATTTGTTGGGCAAGGCTGGAAGATTACTGGCCAGACCTTTTATTTTTTTTTTGGGCTTCATAGCTCTCCAAGAGGCATTAGTGTTATGCATCATCAATCTTTTAATACTTATATTCTTGAAAAAAAAATTTCTCTTAATAGTAAAGTGTTAGTTTCCCTTCCCAAATCTCAACCTGAAGTGCTTTGGATCCTCTTTAGAAATATTTTAAAATATTGAACTACGTGAACCACCCAACCCAAATGTTGCACATTTTTTTTAATATAGTGGATATATCATAATTGATCAAAACCCTAATAATAATACAAAGGAGGTAATAATATGTATAAATAGGTCAGTTTGGTAATTAATTTCAAAGGTGTATCCAACGTCGAAGTTCCACATTGTGGATTCTGGGAAAGGGAATACCTAGGCAGCCACATTGGTAATTAATGTATTCGGTAATATTTTTTTTAAGAAAATATGTTCGAATATTGGTATTGCAACAATTTTAATTAATAGTTATATGAAGAATAATTACTCTCCATTATGTAGTCACTCACAAACTTACTATTAAAGTAAAAAAGAAAAAAAAAGGAAATAATGCAGTCACCCAACTCCTTTTTTCATCAACATATAGTATTAAAAATAATATTATTGATTTATACAGACTTTCACAGTATTCGAATTGAATTAATAAAATAATCCGATTACCTATTGATCAAGAGAAAAAAAAAAAATATTGATTGTTCAAAAAAATTAATATCAATTTACACGTTTTTATTTATTTATTTTTTTGATACATAAAAATTCAACTGGGCTATGGCTCATAGGCCACGTACTCACATTATCAATCCACTATTTTGATCCACTTAAGCGGCAGGTGCTGAACAAACAGACATATTATGAGCCCATCTAATAACACCCAATATCCGAAACTGGCCCACTACAGAGCCCTGTCCACAGTGGAGGTGGGCCACTTGAGGATTTTGTGGGCCAATATCTTTTTCTTTTTTCTTTTTTTTTTTTGTTTTAATAAGAGAATATAATTAAATGAAATTGAATTGAAAAATAAAATATAAAAATGGAAAAATTTTATTATTTGAATTGCCTCTCAGGGAGGGATGCAGGCCCAATATCTTTGAACCAATATTTAGGTGCTTCTTTTTTTGTTTTTTTACAATATTTAAGTGCTTCCTTACTACAAGTGCAATGGATGTTTTTGAGTCTAATTTTGGGAATCATATTTCTCATCGAATCTTACGTTATCCACCAAATAGTCCCCCCCCCCCAAAAAAAAAAAAAACCCCACAAAAAACATGCATAAATTCTGCCAAAATATTGGCCTTTATCTAACCCACTCAGGAAAAATTTAATACTATGAAAACAGAAAGTAATTTCTGAAATTGCAAGCATTAAAATTGATAAATAAAACCCATTAGCCAATCCTTTTAATAATTCAAACTCTATAAATTTTCAGAATAACCTAAGCTCCAAGGTACATCATTTGGAAAACTTTTGCTCTGCTTACAACTTTGCTTGTTCCTCTTGCATTACCAAACGTACTAGTGATTTAGCCACGTATTACACATAGATGGAGGGATATTCTTGGCTTCAAACCTTAAATATTAATATTGTATAAATTGAATTCATTAATTTAAAAATTCTTTGTTGTGGCATGTACTAAGTTAAATTTTATTCCCATATAAAATAATAACAATAAAAATATAAAAGATAACAGACTGTTAGATTACAAACAGGTTAAATAAAATTTACCCATTTGAGATTTTAACTATCATACAATTAGATTTTAAATTCTATCGAATCGTAAGAAAACTCAAATCCCATCCTCAATTAGTTTACATGTAAAAATCTAATTCACTCGGTTAAATAATCAAAAATTGGTTAGATTGTAACGTAATGAATTTTTCATTTGACCTGGAATTTATCTAAAATTCTAGTTCAATTTTTGAAATTTACTTACTCAAGATGAATTTGTTCAATAACAGGAACTACATGTGATCTCATCATTACTCTATGGTTTTATTGAAATTAAGGAACAGGTGGGAGAGAGATGAGGAAAGAGACAGATTAAAGGAATCTATGTATGGGCATATGCTTCTTATTTTAGTGGTTACCCTTTCCTTGTCACCATCATCCCATCGTCAGACATCAATCATGGCTTACTATTGGATTTGAACCCTAGTTAATCCATCCAACCCCCATTTGCCTAAGGGGATTACAGCCAAGCAAAATCAATTTAGTATATTACCACAGCCTCCCTTGTCTGTATAAGAGTTTTATTATTATTTCTTTAAAAAATTATATTTTGATTTAAAGATTTATTATTATTTAAAATGTTAAGTTAGAATTGTAATAAAAATATTTTAAAATAAGTTTATCTTTCCAATCAATTGATGTGGCGTGATGAAGTGGGAGATGGATTAAAATAAATGGTGGGAGGGGCTGTAGAGGATTACAGCTAAGCAAACACCGACTTAACAGTCAAAATGACTCTAAAACTACCAGTCTAGCTGGCCCCTACGCATTTTGTCGTACTTCGATCAATTCCATATTTCCAATCCTCAATCTCTCTCTCTCTCTCTTTCATGTTCGTGTTTGTGCAATTGATCGATAAAGATGGCGAGGTCAGGCAACAAGAATCTTCAAGCCAAGCTGGTGGGTATGTCTGCCCTTTTTTGATTCAATTAGGTCTAAATTATGTCAAAATCTTTGATTTGATTTTGTTATATTTTGATGTTTCAGTTGGGTTTATAATTTACGTTTCGATAACATTTGATCGAATTTGTTGTGTGAGAGAGAGTCAATTTCGTTGTTATGTTGACAAAAGTTCATTCTTTTTATAAGATTCCTAAATCCAATGTTTAATTCAGAGGATTTTGGTTCCCATTCACTATGAAATTTCTCTTGAACTTAAATTCTGAGGTTTATCACTTGAATCCATAATCCGAGATTCTAATTTTGAGGTCCTTAGGTGATTCCTGAGAAAAAATTTGACACCGAGCAATCAATTTACCGTACTTTAAGTAATATTGGAAATTCCGCAACATGGGCATGTGTTTCTGTTTCGGTACTTATGATCTTTTTCTTTGACCTTTATTTTGTGTTTGTGTTATTCGGAAATGCTAAGAACAGAGGACCTTTTTTTGCGGACTTTGGTGGAAAAAATAAGATTCCCATATTTAACTGGCATATTATATTTCGGATATAATATGCAAAAAAATGCAAAGGAAGACTGCGTACTTACCCTCCCCTTACCTAGCAGGTCGGGGAGCACTTTGTGCATTGTGCATGGGATGTACTTTTAGTATATTTCGGATATATTGTAAAATGTGTTGAACTTTAAATTCTGATGGTGATGATCATGTGGTAATTGGCCACTTTAAATAAAATATGCATTAGCTCAATCTACAGTTAAGACGGTGTGGTTTTGAAGTCCTTTGTCGGTTCTCGGACAGTAGTAGATTTAAGATTATCTAATGAGCCGAGGTAGAATGTTTCTCTACCTTGTTCCAATTGGGGAAGCCTTTGTGATGACATTTTGTCAAATTGTGCTGGCGTAATGTTACTCCTTTGATTATGCATGTTATTTGATAGATATAAATTGCCAAGTAATCACCACTTTCAATTCTTATTGGAAGATATTTACTATGTTTCTTTTGCCATTGAGGTAGATATGGCTAGGACCAAAATATGCTTCATTGGCTCATAGTTTGCTTTCTCTTTTCCTATATTCCAACTATATGTCTTCATCTTTTCCAAATTGCTTGTTCTTATAAAATACGGTGGACCAATGTACCCTAAACTCCATGGTGAAATAGGACAAAGATGACACTATATTGGAATTTTAACATCATCAAGAATTTTCCAGGTGCTTCTTGGAGATATGGGAACCGGAAAAACCAGTTTGGTACTCAGATTTGTTAAGGGCCAGTTCTTTGACTACCAGGTTTATTTTCTTTGCTGTTTTTCTAAACTCTTTTCCCTTCATACCCATAGTCTACCTTGACTTGCGTTAATGCTGCAGGAATCAACAATCGGAGCTGCCTTCTTCACTCAGGTTTTATCTTTAAATGAAGCCACCATAAAATTTGATATATGGGACACAGCAGGACAAGAAAGGTATCATAGTTTGGCTCCTATGTACTATCGTGGTGCAGCTGCTGCTGTTGTGGTGTATGACATTACAAGCATGGTATGTATTTTGCACTTAGATCTTTATTGTGGTAATTCAAGGTAGTTCCATTATTCTTGTCATCCTAAGGTCCATCTCGCAAACAATAGTTATTTTGATCTACTATTAGAATCATCAATGGTGAAGTTTTGTTTTTCTTTTATTGTTTTTGAATGAGTTCAATTCTAGTTGCCCACAAACAAGCATTTAGTGTATTCCACGTTGGTCATGGACTACAGTAGTGACAAAAAAGGAATAAAATTTCACATAAACGAAATTTCACAAGTCTTAGAATATGGATAATTCGCACAACATTTTTTTCAAAGAAAAAAGATAAAAATTTTATTGAAATTCTTGGAATTTTTTTTTTAATATCTAAATACAATAATTTTTATTAAATGATAAATCTACATATATGTATTGTATTTTGTTGTTTTTGTATAATGATTATACTTTTATACTAAACAAACTTAATTCATTTAATAAATCATGATGAATTTTATTAAATTACATAAATGAAAAAAAAAAAAAAAGCTTTTCAAGTTCTAAGCAGAGATGTTGCGTGACTTTAATATTTGCATGATGACTATTGCTACTCTCTTACTATCTTGCATATTCATTTTACCGAACTAGAAAGATTACTATGCTTTTTGGATTTGTAATTCGTGTTTTGTTTGAAAATGTAGTTAAGTCCATGTAATGTAAAAACAGTAATTAACAAAATATATGGTGGAATATGATGTAATGAACTATTCAAAAAATTTTTACATTTTTTTGGGGGGGTTTCCAAACAGCATTTGGTCAACTTTTTTTTTTTTTTTTTGTGAAATATTTAAAAATTTCTTAATGAAACCATTTTTTTCCCAAATATCGCAAAATTTTGCGAGATATATTTATGTAAATATCTCACTGCTACTTTTGTTTCGCAACTTGCTATTTTTGGGAATTTTAAAACCTTGGTGATGCCTGGGGGGCAGTTATGCTTCTTGTTCTGGTTTTCCACCCATTTGGCTAGGAGGGGAAAAAATAAGACATTTTGGCTCTCTGAAATGAAAGCTAATCTATGTTAGCCTTGCAATGTTCTTAAAATATCACTTGCAGAGTAGCACTTACTAATTTGTTCATTAGCAGTATTTTACTGGAGTCAAACCATCTAATGTGTATATATGGTGCCTTTGCTTCAGGATTCATTTATAAGGGCAAAAAAGTGGGTAGGAGAACTGCAAAGACAAGGTAAATAAGTTTGTTGATTATATATGGATTCTCTAATTCTCTGTACAAAGAATAAAGGAGGATTGCAAATGGAGTAAAAGGTTAAAACTTGTATTAAAAAAAAGAATTGCTTTATTGCGATTGTGTAGCAGGAATATTGGAATTCGCTATCTGCTTTGGTAGTTTATGCTCTTTGGCTGACAATTTTTCCTCTAATTTTCAGAAGTTTTTTGAATTTATCAAGAGGGAGGTTGACTCCTTTCACTTTTTTGCTTAGGAAATCCAAACCTTTTAATGGTCTTGGTGGCAAACAAGGCTGACTTGGAGACAAAGAGAAAGGTGGAGAATGAGGTACATTTGATAGATGCACTTGACATTTTAAGTATTTTTCTAGTCGGTGGTGCATTTCTATCATATATGTTTGTGTTCAAGTGTTGATGTAGAACACTTTCATTATTTTGTTGTCAATGGTGCATCTTCTAAATGCACCTAATTACTTTATCAGGACACTAACCTAGATATAGCAAAGTAGCCTTGGATACTTGGGATATCACAAATGAATATTACTTTAGTGTGGGTTTGGCTGATTAATTTGGAAAGTGTGTTTGAAATTTTATCGAGCTTTCTTAAAGGGTGAATTTTTAAACAAGGGTGAGATTTGGAAATGGGTCACCGTGTAGCATTTTTCTCCAAGAACAATGTTTGATGAATTTCAAACATGTCGATTTGTTGGCAGTTTATTTATCAAATGTGCTAGCCAATAAAAAGGTCTTATTTTAGTGTAATATTTGACAGTTCTGCTTCTCGTTGTGACTAATGCTGCAGGATGGAGAGCAATATGCAAAGGAAAATGGCCTATATTTCCTTGAAACATCTGCGAAAACGGCACAGAATGTAAATGAGCTCTTCTATGAAATAGGTAACATCGTCTTGTCATTTTTCTGGATTAGATACATTGTCTGAGATTTTGAGGACACTGATTGTTTCCATATTTGATACTTCACGGTGGAATTACACATCTTTCCCTCCCAGAGTCCTTCAGAGTATGCTTCTCTCTCATCACATATAACTTGTTAGCAGTGATATGAGACGAAAAAGAGACAATATCTGACCCGTTTCTAACCAAAAGTAAATGGTTGTCTCCTAACTTTGGTAGTGAACTGGTCATCTGTTAGACTTAAGGCGTCTGTGTGCCTGTTGCTTCCGTTCACGACACAGTGTTAGTGTCTAATTGTATGGCTTCTTGTAAACTAGCTCCTGTAGGTGATGAGTTCAATTTCTTTTTGCAGCAAAGCGGTTGGCAAAATCCGTGCCTTCTCGTCCTCCTGGTATGAAACTGCACACTGCACAACAGAGTGGAAGGAGAACATTTTGTTGTTCAGGATGACGCAGATGCTTGCCCAAGATTTTTGGAGGACAGAAGTAAGTGTTTGTTTTTTTTTTTTTTTAAATGGTATTAGGCTGTTATGAAGAAATTCTAAGCAGATTAATTCGCCGCTCCGCAAGAAGATGCTATTTAATAAGTTCTTATCATGATTGAGGATGTGATCCACCGTGATGGTCGCCAATTTTCCTTTATATCAAGGAATCTACCGTGTTCTCCACTAGTTGTAGTCCTCACTAGGTTCAGCATGTTCTCATTCTACGAGGTGTTGTGTCATTTTGGTCTCAGCCAATCTTGTTCTTATGGTGGTCTCCTTTTGGGTAGGTAAATCTGAACTATTTCTGAAGATGCTGCTTAATGGAATCGAAATTCACCGTTGCTGATCAAAAGTTAAAAAGGGCGACATAAACCCGTCGAAGTCTAAATGCTTTGTTATATGTACATTGTAAGTTCCCATAAAAAAGCCTTGCAACATTTCTAACGGTGTTATATGCTCATTCATGGAAAGGAACAGAGAAGTGATTTTGGTCTCAAAACTCGATCATAATACTGCTAACAACACTTCATAAACTATAAATCATCTTCACTCAAATGCTCTCCTATTTAAGGAGTTACCAGACATCTCTGGCTAAGATGTGCAACTCTCCTAAACAAACAAGTTTTAGACTAGGCAACAAGATGTGGGACCAGCTACCATGTCTATAGTGATATTCGTATTTCTTATTAGTCGTTACACACCCGCTTGCTTATGTTTGGAACAAGCAGAAGAATTGCACCCTTCTTTTAAGGGAGAAATGAACCAAACTCGCATTTAGTATTGGACTTTGCAGAAGATGGGTTGTCACTCTCTTGACATTTTGTTGAGTTTATAATGCAAGAATGAGGATATTTTCGAAATGCTTTGGAGAAGGGTTGCTGAGCTGATCCTCCCGTAATAAATCTACCCCTTCCATAAAGTAATTAAAGAACGAAACCCTTGAAGCAACTTACCCTATTGAAAAAGGTCAGGATGCCCAAATCGCGGGTACTTTTTTCCTGGACAATAAATCGAGTGGGACATCCACTTCATAAATGCAGTGACTGAATAACTGAAGCATCTTTCTACATTGGGCAGACGAACCCCCAAAAGTAATTGTAAATGGTTGTGATCAACGTAGACAGAGACCCACCACAAAGTGACTGTTTTTGTTTTCTAGGGCTCTAATGCATCGAAATCTGCACACGAAGGTCCGCCAAAAAACACACTTTTCCTAACCCTTCACATGCCTCTTCACTTTTAGAAAAAGAGTGAAACAAAAAAAGTGGTTATACGGTGCATAAAGTCCTCTCCTGCATCAAGTCCTTTCCGACTTGGTTTAGAGTAAGAGACGCAACTTTTCTTTTTGCAAAGATGCTATTTACACAAAAAGAGTGACAAACAAAAATGGGAATAAATAGCCATAATTTGTTTTCTACCACTACAATCAAGACATTGTAATGCAGTATCTTAGGCTTTCTCCTTCCGATGGGGGGCGGGGAAGAGGGAGGGAGAGAGAGAGGGGAATGAGTGAGTGATAGGCGTGGCTTAGGTGCACGAGCCATGGGACTGCCTGCTGAAAGAAAAAGCTCATAAAATGCTAATCAACCTTACTTTTCTTTTTCCTTTTTTCCCATACCATTTCTCCATCATAATTAACATATTCACAAAACACCCTAAAAAAGGCCAAAACATTCACTGAATTTTTTATTTTTATTTTTATTTTTATTTTTTTTTTAGTTCTGATTCAAGTCACCGAAAATCACCGTGAAGAAGTGCAAGGAGTACCAGAAGATGAACTAAAAACGCCCTTAGAATCACTACCAGAAGTCTCTAAAGACCTTGCATCTCTCAATGAAATTGAACATGCCTTAACTGAGAGCTTCTTCATTGGAGTCAATGGAGGAGTCATTGGAGGACTTGAAAGAGATAATGGCTTTGCTCTCTCTTCATCACTTGAAGGCGACCCACTTATCTCTAGCCGAGACGGTGAAGTATCCGGTGTTTCGAACGGCGTGTCAATCCTACTTGACCTTCTAGCTTCGTTGTCATAAATGGGGTTCGATATGTGGACAGAGTGCTCATCTGTATTGCTTATTCTTGGCATTTCCTCAATTGGCTGTGGTGGTATTGGAGAAGGTTGAGTTGCGGGAGCTACAGTTAGTTTTTCTTTCTGGGCTTGGGGTTGGATTTGGTTCTCTATCTTCTTCTCAAGTTGGGGATACTGTTTGTGGCTCTCTACTGTGTCATCTTTGCAGGGAATTGTGGGGAAGAGGAAGCTTCTCGGAGCATGAAGGACACCGTCTGCGTCGAGGGTGGTGACTGGAGGAACTGATTGATTTTTGGGATGTGGGGCTGGGAAAGCTGAACCATTAGTGGTGGTTGTGGCGACGGTGGCAGTCGTGGAGGAGGTGATGGGGAGTTGATGCTGCCGACGCCTTCTGAGCAATAGAGAGCAGTAAAGCTCAGCTAACAAGACAAGTATTAAACCTAGCACAATTGCCAGGCTCACCACCATTACAATTGTAGCTCCCATTATTACCTTGGAAGTTCCCCTCATCTTCTCTCTCTCTCTCTCTCTCTCTCTCTCTCTCTCACTGTAAAAAAAAAAAAAAAGGAATGGTAAGTAAAGTAGGGAGAAGGGAGGCTGCAATAAAAGTGCAAGGGAAGATGCTGATCTTGGTGACTTTCACTTTTGACTCTGAGGTATGAGCAGAGAGAAAAAGCAGAAGAGCAGTGTATAGGAATCTTAAGAGGGCAGAGGAGAGGAGAGACATTTGCTCCAACCCTTATAAAAAATATAAAATAATATAAATATAAAAAATAATTAGATATTTCATTGATTTATTGATTTATTATAATATATTAAATTTATAAAAGAAATTATTATTATAAATATAAAAATAGTTACTATAAAAATAAAAATAAAAATATAAAAAAATTAAATATGTATTATAATTGAATCAATAATTAATTTAATTTTAAAATATTAATATATTTTTTAACATCATTTCAAATTCAACGTGTATAATTCAATTTGAAAAAGATTCCGAATATAAAATCCAAAATTTTTGAGAAGTGTTTTTGCAATCCTTGCGCCGGCTCTAAGCATTGCCCCTACCTCTGACTCTAGCTCTTGCTCTTAGTTTTGAGCCCGAGCACTAGCCCTTAGCTCTGGCATTGACTTTAATTGTGTTTGAGATGGTTCCAGCGTTGGTTCTGATTGCTTGAAACGCATACGGGCGCATGAATAACTCTTTTTACAAAGAGAATTTGGATAATATGTTTTTTAATATATTTTTAAATTTAATTTAGTATAACGAAAATAACTTAAATTTAAAAAGGAATTTGAATAGAGGATCTAAAATCATGTTTTTGCAACTCTTGCATTGGCTCTAGACTTTGGCTCTGGCTTTGACTTCGGATTTCGGCTCCCAGCTCTTGACTCCAAGCTTAGGCAAGCTCAAGATCTGGCTCATACCTCATGCTCTCGACTTCTGGCGTTTGATTTAACTTTGACAGATCTGGTTCCAACACTGGTCCTAGTTATTGGAGGCTCATGCGAATGCATAAATAGTCTTTTTTATAAAGAGAGTTTTGATATTATCATTTTGTTATATAATATAAAAACAATAATATGAATAAATATAAAGATAGAACAACAGGGTTATGATTCCGTATTAGAGATAGATAAAGGATCCTATAATATAAATCCTAATGATCCATTGTCTTATTGAATTATTACAATATATTGAGTTTATATAAAATATATATTGTCACAAGTATAAAAATAATATTGGAATACAAAAATAAAAAAGTCAAATATATATTAAAATCTAATTAATAATTTTTTTTTTAAAAAACTTGACCAATCGATATTTAGATTTTACTTAACTAATTCAATTTGAGTATTATAAGACTTATTAATAGATTGATTCTTTTAAATTCTTTTTCTTCATTTTCAAAAATCAAATTTGAAACCTTCAATTAAGAAAATAGAATATCCAATCAGTCAAACTAAAAAAATTTGATATCAAATCAATAATTGAAACATAATTTTAACATCCCTTCAAAATTATTTCACTCGAATTTAAAAGAGAATCCGAACAAAGCATCTAAAGATCTCATGAGTGTTTTTTTCAATCCTTGCATCAACTCTAGGCTCCAGCTCAATGCTGGGGCTCCTGGCTCAGGAAATGATGGTCATGACCCAATAATTGGGTTTATGTGACACTCCAGGTCATGATGGTCAATGTGTCATTTATAGGGGATTCATGCCAATGTCATCCATTGTACCCAAAAACTAAGCCCAAACAGACTCCTTAAAACTCAGTCTAACTTCATATCGAAGTCGAAACAGGCACACTCACAGCAGTCTGCACATGGATAAAGAGAATCATTCTATAGTTCTTATAGGATATTGATTATTTTATTTTTTTCATTTGACAAGAAATGATAACTATCGAATCATAATCCAAAAATCACAAATATTATAAATATCAATATTTATAAAAATTTTTGAAAAATCTTGCCAAACGTGTTGTAATGCCCCAGCAGAAGAAATAAAATCTCCAAGTAACTTCACTCAAGGTAAGAGTTTGATGAGTGCACTTGGCCAATTTCATCGACAGCTGAATAGCCAATACAATGTGCAACATCAGGTTGTTGGTCAAGTTGACCATCATCTGTTGGACCAAGAAATTCGAATAAAATTGAGACAAAAAATATAATACTGAAGTGCAACTCCAATCTTTATATAAATTTCGCATGTTAAAAGTGTAGAATCTGTATCACATCAACATGGAAAGTTCATTACCAACTCCTGACAGACGGGCACCCTGGGAAATTTATACAAACAACAAATCATATGACCCAAAAAGAAAAAACAACAGAACTAGGATGAAGTGCATTGCCTGGACGTCACTTACATCGTGCAAGTGTAAGTTGAATAGCGGGAAAAAGAAAATGCAGTTCTTGACTACGAGGGACTTGCAAATTTCTGTAGGAAGTGTTAACTTTGGCCCTAACTCGTGTGGCTCATGCCATAGCCTTCATATCAGGGCTTGACCATACTGAAAATAATGATGCAATGAAAGAAACAATTATACAGTGGCTGCATGTACGCATGGAAGATACAGATTCTATGCTTTAATCTACTTTAGTTATTACCATTCATCTCCCTTTCAGGGCTGCAAACCGAGCAGCCAAATCATCGTAGTCTGGAAGCCTGGGGTGCACATGCCTATTATGATTCAACATTTCTGGCTGGAATGATGTTGAGCATGTAAACACCTTTGCTGTCTCTGATGTACTTGCTTGTTCGTGAGGAAGCGAAACTGATCTTCCTGGAGGAGGAACCATCTCTGATTTTGCATTAGGCCTATCTGTATCACCATTATGAAATGGTTCACCTGCTTCAGTGGCTGCAAAACGTGAAGAATGAGCTTTGGACTTCATCTGAACCTTATCTGTCCCAAGTGTTGATGGTTTCTTGCTGTAATGTAACAACAACTTGTCTATCATCCTCTCCTCCTCATCCTTCCGATAATGATCCTCGTCAAACAAGGCATGCAGGCCTCGTCTGGGCTCGTCCCTTCTCCTACTACTTGATTTTTTTCTCACAACTCCGTCATCAAAATAGCTATCATGGTCATGACTGGAGGATGATTTTAAATGTCTCCTCCTGCTGGACTTTGATCTCCGCCTCAGCTCACTTGTCATTTCATCCTGATGATACTGATAAACTTTCTCATGTTCATTACCATTTTCTGCACACACGTGTTCTTTAGGTTTGTCATTATATAATGCAGTTTGAACTCTCTCTGACCTTCTAGCACTGCCATTTGCTCTTTCATGCATTGCAGTTTTGCTAGGGGCTCCATTACTCTCAAAACCAGGGTGTTGTGACCCTAAAATAGCATCAGATTTTTTCTTTTTAGGTTTGACGTAAGGAGGAGGAAGAGAATTGTGATAAGAGGACTTCAACTCATCCAACTCATCTTTTTCTTCCTCCCCCACTTTCCTTGTGGAGTTTCCGGTGCCATGTTGACCATCATGGGCTTCACCAGCAACAGATATATTGTGATAGCGGCTCTTTTCCTTTGTTCTTCCAACACTAGGAGTAAAAGGCAATTCAGGTGTCCCCCGTGAATCATGTTTGTCCTTCTCAACTTTCCTTGTGGAGTTGGCAATATTAAATTGCCTATCACAGGCTTCACCAGCAATGGATCCATGGTGATAGTAGCTCTTTTCCTTTGTTCTTCTGACAACAGGAGTAGGAGGCAACTCGGGTTTTCCCTGTGATAAACTGTTCTTGGTCTGCTTTTCAATGAGAGTATATTTTCCATAGGGATGGTTACCACCTGTAATTGGAGAATCTCTAACACCATTTCCACTTGGATGGCTGGTATAACTGGGAGAAAACTCCAGTTTTAAATGAGGAGTCCCATGGCGATCTACTTGAGGAGTAGAATTCACACAGCTGGTATCAAGTGCATATCCACCATCAATGCATCCCAATCCCCTTACACGTAATGGGCTGCCCAATTTAACTTTTCTTGGATCAATTTCCTCTTTCCTATTCTCCACTTCATGCCTATTAGGAGTAACATCCATTCCCTCAAATGAAGGAACAATGTTGGTTCTTTTCTGCATAATCTCCTCCCTGCAATTGTACTGCTGATGCCTATTTTCAATGAGATCCGGTCTGGCAGAGGACCTAAAGGCTTGCTCTTCTCTTTCTGAGGCAGTACTCTCCCTCTTGCTGTGCAGCCTGTGCCCATCGTTTGTGTGACTGTCATAAGAAAATTCACGCTTCTGTGCAGATGAAATATCAGATTTATTCCTTCTTAACAAAGCATCTGCATCACTTGGTAATTTGCATATCTTGTTGGGAACATTAAAAGACAAATTCTTCTTTAGTTTGTCCTGAATAAGAAAGAACAATAGAATCTTTAGTTTGTCCTGAATAAGAAAGAACAATAGAAGTACAAATGAGGTCCTTAAGGTAAATAAATAAAATTGTTATTAAGCTATTGAGGAATGTGCTTTATGCCAATTGCGTGCAACAAGATTTTTGCACCTGGGCAGGTGAAGAGCAGTTGGCCATCCTCTCCTCAAAACCCTTAGCGTCCCAACTTATTGAAAACTCTGAGGCTATACCTCGCAATAACTGGATCTTTCTCTCCCTTGTTGAAATATTTGAACCCAAATTTTCAATAAACTGTAGACAGAAAAAATAATAATAACAATAAATTGGATCAGAATCTGAGTAATGGGCCAATCAGTTGCATTCAGACAATTAAAATAACCTGTTTATTGACAAAATACTCCAGAAAGTTTCCATATTTCTCTTGAAAAACATTCCTCAGGTCACGTAATTCAGGCAAATCCGCAAATCTTGCCGCAGCAAACATTAAGGATGACACGGCCTCCCTGCAATCCTCAGGGCACTCACTGCAAATGAAAAGATGCAATAAAATAATCAAATCATACCAAATGGAAGGCCCAGAGCAGCAATAGGGAATACACAGTTATATCTAACAGATGGTGGTTAGACAAACCTTGTCCCTTATAAAATCATTTTAAATTTTCAAATGCATAGAAGCCCTTTAAGGGAGAAATGAAAGAGATTAATGTCTTTTGGCTAGAGATTGCATCAAATGCTGATATGTCTAAGTAATGCCTACATAATCCCCATGCTTGTGCCTTGCCATGCTTGGACATATATATGATTTATGTCCTCTTCAGCCAACTATAAGTTTTCACTGTGTTGGTGTCATTTTCCCATGGAGGAGAATGTAATAAGGTTTAGACTTCAGGCTTCTAACCATGACGCAACCTGGGTACTGCAATATCTTTATCTATCCTAGCCTGATATATCAGATGGTTGTCTTCCAACTAGTATAACCCCAGCATAGTCTTTCTGGCTTTATATCACATGATATGATCTTCAACTTAAGTATTATGAAGTAATCCAATATTCATGGAATGCATACATGGTACATGCGTTACACTTCATAGCTGTCGAGCAGAAGAGAAACTTTGCACAAATGGCCAGTGGTTGAAAAACAATAACAAAACAAAATGAAGCATTGGCTTGTGAATGCGCACCTCTGTTTTTGCATGACTGAGAGATGCTTTAGTACACATTCACAAGATTGCTCCACAAAATTGTAGCAATATGTATGGGTCAGCTCTGCCAGCAGTCCTTCTGCCTGTTTTCCCAAATCATTAGGAAACAGGAATCCTTCAGATAATAGTGTCATGCACTACCAATATATACCAGAAGAAGCATGAAAAGAAAATAATGCAACAACATTGAGATGAGCAATATATGCTTCTAACTATTTCATAATCCACAAGAAAAGTAAATGCTGAAACCATAGTATCAAACAGACGATTGTCAATGTGTGCATTACAACAAGGAGATATGGATATGCGTAAACCTGTATGGAACTAGTGAAAAAGAAAAAGCATAAAAAAATTGGTTAGAATTAGTTATAATCATGCTTAAACATGAAAATAAGGCTGAAATCTGTCCAACAAGATGATTAAATATCCTAATTTTCACATTTACAATAACAATATCACAGCAATGTCTTCATGGAAATAAGCACAAGCACAAAATTGTAATTAACCATCTGAACCCACAATCATATTAATCGAAACGCTAGCATTGACCCCATATATCCAGACCAGAAGGCTTTCTGAGTCCAGAGGTTACATTTACTGTCCAAGATGAGTAGGTCCTCTTCCAAATGGGACAAAGAAATGGGTGTCAGAGTTTGTCAGAAGAGCCTGTGTCCCTTCCATGCCCCACATAGGAAGCCTATTTCGGAACTTCTAATTGCACAGCACAACATCCATAAAATCAGAAATTTGCTTCTTTCTTTATCAATGCCCGTTGCGACCCTCACCAAGGCCCTATGCATATATATTTGCTAAGCCACAAATACAGATGAACTCACAATTCTCACACATGAAGTATTCCTTCATTGATAAGCGCTAGGACCTTCCCATATGAATACAAATTTTTAATGTTTTATATTTTTTGCAGTAACGTTTAACTTTTATTCCTGTTGATTAGAACCTAAAATGCAACTTCAAATGTAACACATAGTAAGGAGGGGAAAAGAATATTTCCCCAGCATTGTATTTGGTGTCTTCTGTCTAGTTTGACGCAAGAAAAGAATAATAAAAGCTACCCAAAAAATTTCAATTGAATCAAAGTTGAATCTAAACCAGTAAAATATATGGAAGAATTCCAAGGAAAAAGTGATTTCCGTTTTCTTTTTCCCCTTTATTTACGAAAATCCATACATCAACAATTATGAAAATGATTCAAACAGAATCTATGAATAGAAAACATCATTATTAGGAGCATGTGGCAGATTGAAAATCCAGGAAGAAGACAAAAAAGAAGAAAATTCAACAACAAGCGATTTCAAATAAAAATCCCAAACCCCCCAGCCCCCCTCCTCCCCGCACGCAAAAAAAAAAAAAAAAAGTCCGCAATGCAAAAATCAAAAAAAAAAAAAAAAAGTACACGAATTTCAACAATTCCATAAGTTCAAAAAACCAATTGAACAATTCACACTCTTCAGATCATTAAACACACACACACACACACACACACACAAATCAATACATCAAAATTGGTACAAATTTGACAGTAATGTTCAAATCTAAAAAGGAAAAAAAAAAAAAGAAAAAAAAGCAAGCAAAATCCGTGAAAACTATAGTAAAAGAAAACATATATCAATAAAAGTTAAACAATCAAAACCCAAAATCCAAAAATCCTCAAAGCCATAATGCATAAAATCTCACAAATTTTCAACGACGCTATGAATTCCATAACCCAATTCAAGAATTTACACTCTTCAGATCAACGGAGACAAGGAATCCAAAAAACAAAATAAAATAAATAAAATAAACCCCCAGATACAAAGTTTCGCAGTAACGTCTAAATCCTCCCAAAAAAAAAATTGAAAGACAAAAATGCAATTAAGTTTGTAAAGTACCCTTCCATAAGCGTTGATATCAAGACCATTAGCGAGCAGATCAGCAATATCTTTCTTCAAAAACTTTAACGTCGCATTCTTCTTCCTCCTAATCGCATCGATTCGTGTTATTATCACTTTAATGGACCATTTACTGCACAAATTTCTCAAAGTTAAACCCAAATCAATCACAGCACAAGCATAAAGCCAACATGTTGAACACATTCTACCATTTAGAGGAAAAGCTTCGTCCTAATAGTCCGTCTAGCATTCTGGTTGTTAGAGAGAGAGAGAGAGAGAGAGAGAGAGAGAGAGAGAGAGGTTTTTTGATTTTTAGCTGAAAGAAACGTTAGAGCTTTTTCCTATTTATTTAAATAAAAAAATGAAAGTGAGAGTTGTGAGATCTGCCATGGAAGAGAGAGCTCGGAAAAGGCACTGAACTTAACCGAGTGAGGTTTTTGTTTCCATAAATGGCCTTGACATTTTGTGGAAACGACGCGGTTGACACTGGGAGAGATGGGGGTGAGATGGGAGGGCAGTTTCGGGAGACGAGAAATGTGGGGAGGTCCACAATATTAGTGGGTGGGCCTGGGTTGAGGTTGAATCTTTTGTTTCCGAAAATGACCTTAAAGTTTTGTCCAAAGGACGGAGCTATTTATATTTTTTTAAATATCAGTAGAATTTTATGATAATCAGACATTTCTTTTAAGCGCACGCTAATAATTAAAAATTATAAACACGGACATGAATTTATATATAAATTGGGATAAAAATGGAGAGTACAGAGGGTTAGTCTTGAGAAAAAAATTTCTATTATTACTTAAATATTAATATTTTAGAGTTCGAGATTTTTAATTAAATTTATTTATTTAAAATTTATAATTGGTAGCTGTTGGATAAGGTATTGTGAACGTTGTCTGTTCATAATTTTTTAAAAAGATAAAAATTTAAAATTAATAAAATTTAATTTCAATAGACTCTTATTATATAAATATTGATTTAAATGACGCCACCGATTAGATAAGAATGTGTTTTCTAAAATGTCATTGGGGGGGGGGGGGGGTTTGAGAACAAAGAAGAGAATAATTAGGGTGTTTTTATATATAAAATTATGTTTATAAATATATTATTTTGAATATATTATCCGATATCAATTAATTAAGATAAAATATAATTTAATTAAGTTTATCACACTCCCATAATACTAGCCGATGATACTATTCGATGAATTTCGAATCGAGTTTAAACTCAAGAAATACAAACTCGACAAGATCAACTTCATCTAACCAACACTCAGGCCAAGGTTGGGTAGTCAAGGTTGGGTATTGACATTACCTAACTAGAGAAGACAATGGGTCGATTATGATTCGCATCGTATTAATATCATATCCGACTCTAAATCTTAATTATAATATTTATATCCGACTCTAATCTGATTCGAGTTAAAAAATAAAAAATTATATATGATTTTACGAATTTTTCTAAAAATCTGATCCGACCTAATATACTATATATCTTTAAAAAATCAAACTGATCCGATTTTAAACCGACCTATACCTGGCACATACCCGACCTAAACCATAGTTTAATACATTCTTTTTTAATTTAATAATATTTATTTAAAATTTATAAATTATAACAAACTCTAAAAATCTATTTATTTTATTTAATAATATTATATTAAAATTTTATTTTATTTTATTATAAATTATTAATGAATCGGATCAGATCGGATTATTTATAACCTAAATTCGAATCTGAAATGACTTGATTATCTTTAATATTAAAACTCGATTCTAATATAACCCTAACCCAATTTTTTTTTTTTAAAAAAAATCCGATCGCGCAGATTAAATTTTTTTGAACATCAATCAAATCGGACAGCATATTATCATTTTTATACCTAATTCGAGTGTGACAACCCCCCCGCCCCCCCGGGGGGGGCCGCGGCAAAAAGATAATTCTGGATAGAAGGGGGATATGCGCGTTGGGCCAGCAAGGAAGTGGGTGGGCGAAAAAGAGGGTGGAAAATGGGTCATTGGAGTGAAGAGTAGTGATGTAGTGGGTCAAAAATTTGTTGACTCTTTGCGCCCAAAAAAAAAAAAAAAATTAAGTTTTGTGGACTCCACCGTTTGGTGTAAAGTTTGCGTAATGTCCTCACCCATTTATTTATTTAATTATTTATTTTGGGATTTCTACTCAGCAAGTCTTGTGGGGTTATACGTATTAATAGTGATTAATTATCTGATTAAAAATGCAGTTCAATAATGGAATATCCTTTGTTTAATGCGTGTTCCATGCAAAAACATTACATTGCATTGCATGTAAATCTTCACTTTTTAATTCATTGGGTTCCTTAAAAATGTTGGAATGGTGAAGGAAGCTAAGCTAAGGAAAGGTTTGGTAGTAATGCTTTTGGTCCTTTGTTACATGCAATACTTGGGGCTTGTGGATTCAAAATTTTAAACTTTTTTTTTTTTTTTTACACAAAATTCAAACATCAGATCACTAAATTATGGGAGGGAATTATAACTATTGGAATGTCTTCTTTATGAATTATGAATATTACAATTTTTAGCTTATAGGGTAACAGGATGTGTGTTTGATTTTTATATTTTAATTTGGGATTGATTGTTGTGTGTGTGTATTAACCATGGGGCACAGAAGGAAGCACTGCTGCAAGCAAAGACGTTCTACATTCATATTCTTTTTTTTTTTTTGTTACAACGAAAATTAAATTCTGAATTACGGGATTAGAGAAAGAGACTGTTACCACTAAATTATCTCCTTAAGAACCCTTGGAGACAAGTATTCAATCACACATATAAAGTATCTTTCAGCATGTAAAGACAGAGATCGGCTTAGGCATATCCCCCAACTATTACTTGGAGTTGGTGGTACAACAAAATTGATGTTCATTTAAGATGGTAGAGGAAAATTTATTAGTTTGCTTGGAAAGCGAAACACTCTGTGGCCAACAACCTACAAATTTATGATAAAAGAGTTTCTCCTTGTTTGCTCCAGTGCAAAATTCAAAGTCCTACATCTTCCCTTCATGCATTGTTGCACGGAGCGCGTGAAGTAAAAATCACTTCATATCCATACAAGAATAATAATTAGAGTTTTCACCCCCTATTCCATTTTAAAATGCAAATATTTTTTATTTTAAATATGATGTTTCAGAATCAATTAGTAAAATCTAAAATGATTAAATCAGTATTATGTTTTTTTTCCTAAATTTAAATTAAATATTTCATACTCAGAAAAGTTAATAATGTTGGATAATAACGTTATTAATCGTCTTTGCTAATATATTTTTTTAAAGAAATAAATAGGAAAAAAAAAACCCTTAAAAGTATCGTTACTGCAACTACCGCACAAACGTTAAATTAGGGCAAAGGAATCTCAGAACTTTAAATTACTGACATACCTTTTCGAACCTTGATCCGTTTTGTCAGCATAAAAAGGACAAATTGTCGACGGCTGCAACCTGTTCAGGGTTTTTTTCCCGTGGAACGCCAATTTGTAGTCAGAGATGTCAGCGTTGGTAGTGGGCAATAGGAGGTGGGCCCAGGCCCGAACCAACGGATTGGGTTGGGCTATCTTGGGAGAGATATTGAACTTCAAACCAGGCCCACATGGAGCCCATTTCGAATCAAAGACCGCAAGAGAAAAAGCAGATTATTATTATTATTATTTTGGGAAGAGAGAAAGAAATCACAACAAAACAACACAAACAACAGGGAACTTACACGCAGGGCGCTAAGCTTTTCCTTCTGACCCACGACGCACAACCAGCATCGAGAGACGGCAACTCTTTCAAAACATCTGGCGGCCTGCTAAGCTCATGGATGCCAGCCTTAGCCAATTTACCCATCTCAAACTTATCTGCACACTTGTTCGCTTCCCTGAAGATATACTTGATTTCCTGGACTCCAAGCTCCTCCAACAGGCCTCTGCAGTCGGTGATCAGGTAATTCTAGGGATGATTCTCCCCTACATCTCCGTTGATGGCCCTCATCAGATTCAGAGAGTCACATTCCACCTCAAGGGCACCAAAGTTTAGTCTTCTGGCCAACTGAAGACCCTCCTATAAACCCCAAAGTTCCGCCATGTTACTGTCAGTGAATCCCACATTAATCTAGTAACCGTGCAGCCACTCGCCTTTGTAGTTCCTGAAAAGGCCTCCCGCACTAGCACTACCTCTCCCCAGCTCCGCAGCTCCATTTAGGACAGTCCCAGCTTATCTTAACCTCCGCCATCCTGCAGTCTCCCCTTTAATTGGAGATTACAATATCTAAATAAGTTGTAACGTATTTTAATCCATATGGTCTCCAAGAACCATTTATCCAATTAGACATAGTCCATCTCATGAGAAAATAAATGAAACATAGGATAAGCACGTTCAGTCATTAATTATACTAAAATGGACTCTACTCACATCGGACAAATTTCTTCTATATTGAAAGTACGAGTATTCAGTCAATAAAGGAATTCACAAAAGACACTTACAGTTAGAAGAACAGAGAGATATTTTCAAGTCCATAAAAGTATCAAACTGGCATTCTGAATCTACTAGTTTTGAGTTCATGGTTTCACTTTCCACCTCCCTAAGCGCTTTCTCGTTGAAGGCAGTCTAGACCTCAAGGATCTGCTCCTTAATCCATCACTGTCTTCATCTTCACTGTCCAATACAATCACGGCCTCAGGTAAAAGTGTTTCTGTTTTTCCAGGTTGATTGATCTCGACTGGCATTTGGGCATAGTGATCTTGATGAAGTTGTTTCTTTTCTGCCCCTATGTGGCTATACGCACTACCATGCAGGGATTTTGATGGGGCTGTGGAATGGCTTGCAGAGTGTGAAATGGGCAAACTAGTCTCCTCAATTTTTCCTTGCAGCTGAACCTGACATTTTGGCGAATGCTTCCCTTCAACTTCATACCTCTTGTTACTTTTTTTGGTGTTAAAATTCTCTCCCATGTCAAAGCCATCACTGGACCATGACCTCAATGAGGACTGTGATGAAACAGCATAAGTATTTTGGGACTGCGGAGGTGTGGAGTTATGCATTGGTTTCATGTTCTTTTTATTTTCAGCATCTCTTCTTTGTAATGGAACTGAGAAGCCCAGACAAAGCTTCTTACTGGCCAAACAGGGCTTCTTAGGTGTTATACTGCAGAACTCATGTCCACCCCTGCTGATAGTATCCTTGGAAGGGCATAAATCATCAATGCCAGTCTGGGCCATCAATGAGGCTGAATGTGACAGAGAAGACCTGGATCCCAAGGTCAATGATTTGTTTGTTATCGGTTTTTTCTCTTCAGAGCCACCAGTTGCCTGGCATTCTTTGGACGATTTTAAAAACAGCTTCCGTTCAACACAAGAAAGTTTTTTTGAGGTGGTGTCTACATTAGCACTTGTTAATGTTTCATGTGGATCTTGACAAGGTTGCAGCTCATGGTTTCCGGCGTCCAGGGAATTCAGTGGCCAACAATGCTGGTTTTGCATCACGGTATCATAATCATTGTCATGCTTCTGGGGTTGTACCAGAGATTCTAGTGACAGCCTCTTCCTACTTGAAGATAGCTTGTCATGACAAAGACGACTGCATTCTTGAGATGTTGACTCACATTTTTTTTCCACCAGGTTTTCAAAGCAAGAGAGTGCATAGCTCCCATTCAACATCTCATCTACTCCATCCTTCTTCTGAGCAAGGCCCAAGGAATCCAAAGACAACTTCCTTATTATGCCGCATGACTTCTTTTCAGCAACAATATCCACAATAACTTCACACTTTGACACCTTGTCTGATCCTTCTAAGTCCAACTGAAGATGGCACAATTAAATTTAAATGATAATAAAGATTCCAAAGCATGGTACCAGAACCAAAGTTTGGAATTATAAAATATTACCATTCCTGGAATAGCATCCTTGCACATGCTTAGGCTGCTGCAATGTTCACCACAAACTTGAGGTTTTGCATATTTCTCAGTCATGGATCTTGCTTTTTGGTCAAATACATGTCTGTTGTATTTGTATTCTCTGCTCTGCAATTAATCCACAAACGCTATAAATTTAAGGAAACTTGTTCAGCCAAAACTGTCTCCACAACTATTGGTAAACATATTACATACCGCTTCACACATTAAGCCATCATCAGGATTTGGTTCACTTAGTAACAGTCCAATGCTCATTAGCACAGTTGAGATGTTCAACGATGGTTGCCATGTCCCCTGCAGAATATAGAATCTCATTCTCAACTTTGTCGATTAGATCACATGAACTCAGCACATGCTTTGCAATCAAGCCCTCAGGCTAGGGTATTAACTCGATAATTTATCCAGAACGAAATGTTGTGAGACTCTTAAGCATCCTTCCCTCCATTTTGGCCATAAACAGAGATAAAAATACCATCAATTTTGGTATTGCTAGCATTTGAATCTCCTAAAACCCTTGCTGAGCTAGTGGCAGTGCAACCAGTGGGGATGTTACATGGGCTTTCCACCTTATTCAACACATTAAAGAGCTTCTCGTGTGAAGTTGACACACTCAAATTGTGCACATTTTGAAGAAATTTAATTCTGTTCTAAGTGGGCTGCCCAAGAGTAGGGCTCTCCTCTTACTGAGCTAAATCAGCTGCACATGCTGCAAGAGAGAGGAGCTGCAGGGAACACCCACCCCCAATTATACAAGGAAGAGCCTTTAGTTTTTGTACGTGAACTATAAAGTTTCCAAACATAAGATCTCTATTTTATCTGACCCATAACATGCTAAACTAACCATCCGTCAGTTATTTTAACTTCTAAATTGTAACTGATCTTTCACAGTTAAGGACAGCCTTTTAATATAGTTTAAACAAAGGAAAGGGCCCTCTTTATATACAGCCAACAAGCAAATCCTCAATGAACATGGACCAAGAAAGTATGGGACTCAATAGCTGTAGTAGATTAGATGCTAGCTCATCAGGAATGGAAATCTACAGAACATCATTAAGATTTTCATAAACATATCACTAACCACTACATGAATTTAAAAAGTTAAACTGAAATATTTCCTGTCCGAACGACCACAAAGGTTTTATTGTTTCCACAAACTACATGACCTCACTTGGAAAGACTATCATATAAATTTAATTCCAGCCCAGAAACACTAACCCAAAACACTGTTTGTACTAGACTTAATTTAGCTTGCTCATATCTCACTTTTGTAATCTCCATGGCATGCCTTTCCTAAGTTATACCATCCTTTTGCTTTGAAATAACTAAAACGCAGATAGCTAGATGATTATTAAAAGCAACTTTCCAAGAGACAATCTATGCCACAAGAAACTTAATTAGCAAACTTTTCGCTCAAACATTTGCTTGTGAAAATCTATATAATAAGACAATACCTAGAACTCCCTGCACGCAAGTTTTATTTTTGTTTGTTTTGGCATATCACAGGTATCCCATACCCTTTTGGACTAGACCTAACCCACAGGTCATATCAATCCCCATCCCGGTACAGTCGGGCAAATTACTTGAATGTTCTGGTCCAGGATGAATCTATAAGAATCAACAGTTTTGCTGGGTTTTGAACCGTCCATCTAAACTAATGTGGTGCTTAAGGCACGTTCTACGCTTCAAACTGATAAGTGAGACTGCAGAAAAGTAATGCCTAGCATAGCTAGAGTCCAACTGATTAAAGATAAAGGCCTAACAACCCTAACATTGTCTCCCCCCCCCAGAAAAAAGACAATTAGCAAAAGATGGAAATCAAATAAACATATATATACCTTAGGAGGCAAATTGAGAATATCTAGACAAATTCGACCTCCGGTATCGATATTTGGGTGGTAAATTGGGGAAGCAAATGTCACAATCGGAGGCTGAAATGGGTACCTAAACCAAAAAAAAGAATGAAAATCCCGTCCCCTTGAACAACAAAATTCAACAATTGCATGATCATTAAAATCACAAAATAACAAAAAAGATAACAGAAACCTTTCTGGTATCTGAATCTTAATCTTGAAAACTCCTTTCTCATAAACCGTTCCTTCAGGACCTTCGATCTCTGAAACAATACAATGAATTCGGGAAAATCGAGAGAGAGAGAGAGAGAGAGAGAGAGGCGAACTTACGAGCGTCGATTGAGGACAAGGAAAGGGCGGAGTTGGGGAGAGAAATGCCTGGTGGTGGATCAGTAAGGAGAAGTTTGAGCTCCTTTTGCATTCGGAGATTGAGTCTTGCTGCTTGGGCCATTCTTCAAATTCAGATTGGATTTGTTCTCTCTGTCTTTTTCTTTAGGGTTTTTGTTTTTTCAAGGATCGGCATGAAACATATTTGCTTTGGAACGAAAGGCGGGAGGATTTTTGGGCTCTGAAAATGGGGAGCGTAGCTGAACCAAGGCTTTCTTTGTTTTGGACCGTCTGATGCGTTGTCGACTTGTTGACGTAGCTTGATCTGGACGGTTTAATTACACCTGCGGTGCTAAATGTGAATGCAACTCCAGAAGCACGCATGTTTTGGTAAGATGGATAGGCTAAAATTTCCCTCTTCTCTATTTTTCGTAAATCTAAATATAAATCAAATGAATCGTAATAGTAAAAGTTAAAATAAAAAGATTTAAATACTTGCACTAATTTTTTCTTAACTATTATTTTCTTTTTAATATAGAGATTTGACATAAAATCCCTAAATTAAAAAAAAAATCTAATTACTAAACTGCTCTCTTAAAACCTTTTTAATTATAACTTTATTTACGATATTTTCGGTTTAAACGTTTAAAAGGTTTAAAGGGAGGCTTAAAATTAGTTGCTCTAAACAGGACTAATGACTTGCTTTTTTATTATAAAATTTTATACAGTGTCAAATCAAAGGTAATTGTTGAAAATAGGTGTGGGTCCGTGCATGAGGGTGGATATGAGGGTAGATTTGACCCAAATTCGTTCAAATTTGAGTTTGAATTTTGAATAAGGAAAAGAAAGGGAAAGGAAAGGAGTGGCTTTTTATTACCACCCATAGCCCCATCTCTCTATTCCCTCTCCGTGTGAAAAACTTCCCATTTTTTGTGTTCTACGTGCATGAGAAATGTGAATAGGGAAGGAGCATTTTAGAGTGAAAAAGATCAAAATAAAAATAATGAGAGATTTGGAAGAGTTAAGTGATTATTCTCCATCATAGCATTTGGATCGTAAATAATAAAAAATGATTCAATTTATGTCATATCTTCTCGACTTAAAATACAATAACCCTTATTCGATCCAATAATTTTTTCATGATTGTTTAAAACCTTTGGCAATGATATCCATAAAATTTATAACGATTAGATTATCAATGACTTGCTTTCAGTAATCTAGCTAAGAACATATAGTAGTACTAGTGGAGAGAAACAAGTTTAAAGAGGATGAGAGTAGATGAGGAGTGAGGAGTGTGTGGGAAGGTTGGCAATTTATAGAAAGATTTTGAGAATTTGCGAAGCCTGAAGCAATGCCCAAATGCATCGCCAACTTCCGAATCATGAATCCTGTGAATATGCTGAAGACTTTTTCACCGATGCACTTTGCGATACCCTACTTCGTCACCCAAAAAACTTGCAACGCTAGAGAATATCGGTGCCAGCACAACCACGCACCTTAAAGCCCGTGCGGCCTCAGATTTGTACCGCAAAGTCAGAAATTCTGAAGAAAAAAAGGGACCTCATCAATGCTAGTAGCGATGCACACGTTGTCAGAACAGATCATAGCAAACACACCTGCTCCAACTGAACGACCCACAATTTGCGACGCAGACCAGAGATTTTTGTGTTTTGGGATGCATGTCTTTATCCAAGAAAAACAATGTCACATTTGCTTCGTCATGGAGGTGATCACATTTTCTAGCAATAGCATTGATCAAAGGTGCGACAAGCAGCACATCAGAAACAAGGAAGTTAGTTAATTAACAACTGTAGATAGATTTCACTACATTCCAATATCTTACAGGCAGGCCATTTATTTGTAGGCACAGAAGAGGTAACTATATCATCTTGGATACTAAAAACCTTTATATATATATATATATATTATTGCAGCGTCTGCGTCTACTTGGCCGCCCAGACAATGTTATTCTGTGGCAGGAAGTGACATATAGGCACACTTCCAGGCTTAAGCTGAAGCATTTGGAAGGCCAAGTACTTGGGGCTCCATTTGGATGTATCGGTATGGCATATTGCAACAGCCTTGGCTTTTGTCCCATCGGCTCCCACCAAAGGAACCGAGTAAGCTCTTGTGGTGTGTGTCTTGTGACAGTAGAATACCGGGTACACGTAGCTCATGCTGTGGCAGACCACCACATTCTCTTCAGTCAATTTTTTTATGCCAGGCATGATGGTGAACTTTTGAGGTTGAGTCCCTTGTTTATCAGCCTCAGTTGAAGTAGCTTCAACATTATTCCCAAGTTTAGATGTGCTAAAATCTACCATTGCTTCAAGTGAAGTAGCACAGTACTTGACCTCGCCCTCCAAAGCTGGCTCCTCACAGTGTGTTATGGTCGACTTCATTGTTTCAGCTTCTGCTGATTTTGGATTGATTGAAAATTGTTGCAAAATTTCATCAAATTTGTCGGAAGAGAAAGGTATGATTTCAGCAACTTGACGAGGCAAGAACTTGTTTCTGGTGCTTGCTTTGGTGAATTGAAGGCTTACTATTTTATTGGCATGCAGATCTTCCTCTTGGAAAAACAGCGTCACATGGGGATTGTAATGAAGTTTATCGTCTGGGGCTGCATATCTACGAGAAATCGGAAAAAGTTGTTGAGCATATGGCGGCTCAACTCTGCCACGAGAAGGTATCCAATTCCCCACGTTAACACCCACAGCTTCATTCTTAATACTCGCTTCTCCTACAAGTTGGGACACTTAGGATTTCCCTGCCTACGCAAACATAAACTGATGCATAAAAATTAAGGAGATGTACCTGTTGGTAAGTGGTCTTTTACAGCATTAGGCATCGGAGTGTTAGGCAATTTAGTTTGCCAGTAAACCTCAGAAGGCGAAGCAGCATAGCTCCCAACCAGTGCCACCTGCAACAAAGACTGGCTTCTTCTATCAGACAAATCCTCACTATCACTACCATATTAATTCCTATTAGTTTAATGCTCACCGATATTAAAGCCAGGAAAGTAAATGCACGGAATTCCATTGTTGGCCTTAAAGACGCACAAACTTGTGATAGATTTCAAGTGAGAAAACCTTGGTACTTTTTCATGCATTGAAAGAAGTATACTTAAATAGGAAAGATATGGATGAAACTCGACAATATGTGCCGTTTAAGACTATGTATTGAACCAAATGGATAATGCAAGATGACAAAAATGAGTATGTAGGGCTACTCAAAAGTTTATAACAAAATTCGGATTTTTTTTTCGTTATTTTTTTTTAATTCGGTTTTCTTTGTTCTTTTGTTAATTATAGATAATTGAGACTAATTTTATTTGTCGTTTTGTTAATTGGGTTTGTTTTTTATATCTAACACCTAGTGTGCTATGGATAATTTAGGTAATCTATCACTTAAAGGCAAAAATATTACCAATTTTTTTATTGTTCTAGTGACAAGAGTACTACATTTCCTAAACTTAATTCTTAGATTCGAATTTTAAGAATGAAAAAAAAACTAAGACTGAGAGAGCTCATGATGTAATACAGATTTCAAATAATTATTGGGTTATACGAGATCGTTTCAAAAAAGGGAAAGAGACTCATTAACCTTTGATTTTAGTCAATTTTCAGCCTTTTAAGTTTTTTTTTAGTTAATTTTCTAATTTTTCTAATTTCTTAATTACTTTAGTTTATATCATTAATAATATTTCTGTTAGAATAATATTTCTCTTTTAAAAGTTTTAAAATTTTGTTTATTTTTTTAATAAATTATATTATCTTTCTTCTATCTCTCTCATGTTAGCTTACCTTTTAATGGGTTGATAATTAATTCGAGTTGAATTACTCAGACCAATAAATTGGTTGACCGAAACCAAAAGATCAAGAAAAAGAAAAAAAAAAAACAATGGATTTTTACACAATTTACTTGGGCGTCCCACCGGCAATTTCACACGTCCAAAACCTATTAGTTAGGATTTGCCCATTAAGGACCAAAGGCAGATATGAGCAGCCCAATTTCCCAATTCCCGAGTATACATAAGTATATATATTTTTTTGACAGATGAGATTTGAAGTTTCAAATTACGGAATTCAGAAATGAGGTTGTGATTAATAAATTATTCTCTTGCCACTGAGTATTGAGTATGTATGAATATATTACAAATACATAACAATCCACTTACCTAGTGCCCGCAACTAATTTTTGGACATTATTCGAAAACCCATACTTATAAGGCATTAATTTTTCAAATTTCCATGTTGGAAATACTCCGACAAGTTCTTGCGTTTGAAATGATATACATTACGAAGAGATATATGTAGAATAAAAAAAAATCATATTTGATTTACGAAAATAAAAACAAAATCTAAAAATGATTTTATTTTTCGAAATAAAAATAAATCAAATTTCTAGATTTCAGGGATAAAGACGGAGATAACAAATTTAATAATATTATTTTTTTCAACTTTATCTTTATACATTTAAAAATTTTTATGTCATTCTTTTCTGTCCCATCTTATTTTTACCATCTCCTACTTTCCGTTTTATATTCTGTGCTAAGTGTTTCTCCATCCCTTTGTCCCCGAACTCAACGAAACTCAAAGCAGCCACAAGATGCAAATGAGAAAACGCATTTTTGTAATTGAAATATTCTAAGTGCAAAATAGTTCCTCCACCCCCTTTGACTTGACAAGTATATGATAGTTTTTAAGGGGATGATCGCAACATTTGTAAAAAAAAAGGAAAAAAAGAAAAAAAGAGAGACAAGTATATGATAGTGCCTAGGCTGAATTAACATAGTGAAGTGTTCATTTAAGTATTTGAGCAAGGCACCAATAAAATGCATTAGTTCACCAAGGGTTAGAAGAGCACTCGGGAGTGGCATTCTATGTTTGAAGAAACAATGTAATTTCATAACATCCATCTGTGAATAAAAGTATATAAATCGTGCCTACATTTCTGCAAATGTTTGATCCTCGGATACCAAATCAAGATCCCTTTCATCGTACCTGCGGACCCGAGACAACCGGGTTGAACTTTGTTGTTGCTATTCAAAACAAAGTAATATAAACAAGAATTTCAGTTTTGTTCAGAACAGTAGAGATGGGTCTTGATAGTTTCATTCAATTTCCAAAGAGTGAATTATTTGCAAATCCAGACATGCGTGTGCTAATTTGTTAGTAAATTCTAATAAATTAAGGGATGAGTGGCTCGCGTTCAGGAATCGGAATTAATTTAAAATAAAAAATTTTGATATGTGTTTCACAAAATCCATATTGTTAATGTTCCTTATGGACAACTTAAGAGCCTCCACTCTTTCATCATTCTTTATTCGATTTGATCCTGTTTGATTATATCTCCTTATTAAAAAAAAACCGTATTTTTATTTGGGTTTAACAAATCCCTTATTTTGAAAATTTTACTCCTAAATTTTTATTTATATTTTATTTATTCAAAAAAATCATATGAATTTAAACCAAATTCTTGATTTTCATTTCTTTTAACCAAACACTCCTTCTTGATGTTAAAAATATAGATTCAAAGAGCATACGATCGAAAATCTTAGGCCCGGGTAATAGTCACCATCTATCATCTGTGTTTCTGATTTGTCATTGTAATAAACTAACACCATACATGGGCTATAGAATATATGAAAGATTAAGAGTTAGATTGGATTCTTATGGTACATTTTTGGGTTAAACCAAAGATAAATTTTGGATTTGACGTTAAAGGAATTTTTGGACACTCGGGCAGGTTTTCGAAAAATGTTACGATGCTGGCTCGAGCCCGACTCAATGCAGAGTTGAGTTGATCGTGCTGAGGCGCCCAAGTTCAGACATAACTGTCATCATGGAAACAATATTACTATAAGTCCCCTTGAAAGTTGGAACTCAGCTCAGTTAAGTTTCTCTAGAAAAGCTAGGCTCTGGTGTGAAAGTTGAAATTAAATTCAATTAAAATTTGATAAAATTTTTAATATAATATTAATTATAATTGTTTTTCAAAAGAAATTTAATGTGTACTTAAAATTATTGTAGTTAAAACAATATTATGTGTAAAATAACAAAAAAGAGAATAAGTTAAAACAAATTAAATAGAACCCAATTTTATTATAACTTTCTTTCATCATAAATAAATAATTATTAAATGTTTCGAAAACTCACTATATATCAAAAAAAAAAATTATTAGCTTAAAGGTAATTTTAAATCTCTTTCTCTTTGAAAGAAAGAATTTTTTTTTTCTTTATTAGCAAACAAATTCAAATAAAATAATGGCCAACAACCGCCATTAATTTCAAATTCGCCTTTTCCCTCTTATTGTTGCCTGGTCTCCACCAATATATATATATATGTAAAAAAATCTTATAAAAGAACTATTAATCAACATGTCTACTTTTGTTCCCCCGCACAGCTAAGCAAGGATTCCATTCCAATCCAGTGAACCATATTAATCAAACCAAAAATTATAATAAACTTTCAAAATTGGCTTACCATCAAACTGATATATGAGATGGGACCCATATTTTACATTTCGAAAATTATAACTTTAAATAAGGGATTCCACCAAAAAAAGGAAAAAAAAAAGTCTTTGTATTTCTAAGCAATCAGGTCAACACGATCGACGGTGCAAGTTTAAGAATAAGAAGATTAGATCAAGTCGCGATGCAGAAGAGTGGGACCCATAGGAAAGAAAACGAAGACGAACGTGAAGAGCAACACCCCAACAACTCTTCAAAAAGAACTGAAAGTCCACCGCTTTGGATTTTGAAGTTTGAACGACTCAAGACGAGAGCGACCTCTCCCCCTTTCCGTCCTTCACGCGCTGTGTCCTCGCGTCAGTTGCTTCTACCTTGATAAAAAATTTGGGTTTAGAGTTTAGGTTCACTTCTTCGTAAATTATCATTGCCATATAATTCAATTTTCCTTTTTAAAAAAATATTTTACTTTTTAGAAGAAAGATAAGAAACTCTTTATTTTATCAATTTAATATTCATTTATCACCATCCAGAAGCCTATACTTTATTTTTACTTGTTTTAATAATTTTATTATCGTAATTTTTTTTATATAAATAATGCTAAATAGGGCATACAAATTATAAAATGAACGGAGTAAATTTTATGTGATTGTACGTATTAATATGTTTTGATTAATTTTTATTTAAATTAATAGAAATATGTTGATAATTTGATATGTTAATATTCACTGTCATATAAATTTTTAACTATTTAATTCATATTTTATTTGAACTATCTAATCTTATTGTTATTTTATTGACCAAAAATAATTTGATAATTCAATAAAAAGAGAAAAATTTCTTTTATGAAGGGGTATTCTTGATTGAGTTTTTGAAAAATTTCAAAATCCACACCATCACCAAATGTAACTTGTTGTAAATGTTTTGAATCATATATATAAAACTTTTAATTTTCTATGCTTTGTCAAATATGTAGAGGTTTTGAGTTCACACAAATAAGTATAATCTAGTGATCAGAAGGTAATTTCCTTCAAAAAATGAACTTAGATATTTTTAGTGATCTCAATTCATTTAATAAAATTACTTTTATTTTGTAATTTTTAGGTATCTTCAATTAAATAAAATAAAATAAATTAAAATTATAAAAATTTATATAGCAGTCATGTAGATGAACTCTTGAGTAAAAAAATCCATAATAATCAAGGATATTTATATATTATTTAATAAACTTTATTTTTTTTTTTACAAATTTACAAACTCGGACAACAAACTTAAAAAAAAAAATTCATGTTTATAACCAAAAAATAATAATAAATATGAACACAAAAACAAGGAAAATATGTTTTTCTCCTGGTCGCCACAGTGGCATACACGCGCTAGTCACACTTCACACGAGTTTTTCTCTCTGTGCTTAAAATATAAGCACTACCGAGAGAGAGAGAGAGAGAGAGCGATGCCTTGTATTCTATTCCTTTTTTCCGTCTACCTGTTTCCGTTTCAGCTTTTCAAAACAAAACCCTCTCCCCCCCAAATTTTTCTAAAATAATTTTGAAAAAGTGCTTCTGAAAAATACATATCTTACCAACCCCCACCATTTCAACTCTCTCTCTCTCTCTCTCTTAAATTCCTTTTCAACCATTGCCGGCCGGACATTTTGCAGTGTGAGAGATGAATGTGGTAGGAAGGCAGATGCAGAGATCTCATCAAAGGCAATACTCGGCTGATCTACAGGTAAGTTGAACAATTTGAAGCTGATATCCACACACATTGTACTTCAATCACCCGATTTGCATTTGAATTACGTGTAGGATTTAGGGTTTTATGGTGGAGGTCAGGTACCGAATTCGAGAATGAATATGAACAGGAATGCGATGCAGAGAAGTGTAAAGGAGGCGTACTCGAATTCGAATCCTTCCACGCCACCCGTTTGTTCTCGCTCTTCGAGCTTAAGAAAGATGAGTGATGATCAAGTGTTGCCTGGTGAACTCAGTCCTGGCTTGCTTGATCTCCATTCTTTTGATACCGACCTTATTCCTCATGTAAGTCCTTTTTCCCCCTAGTTGTCCTAAATTTGAACAACTTCATTTTTTTTATATGTGTATTTGATGAGGTTCCTGTTTTTATTTCATTTTCCGTGAATTTAATTTGGGAAAAATAAAACAGTTATATGTTAAAAAAAAGAAGTTAAAATGATCAAAACGACGAGTTTAAATGTGGCATGATTCAACTGGAAGAACAATGTACTAGGAATTATCCTTTAATTCGATATTTTCAGGCTTTTCAATTTTTTGGTACATACAAATTCACTAATGATGATTAATTATATCATTTATTGATTAAATTTCATACTAGAAACCAAATGAATTCATATTATTGCTGATCTTGTTCTTCATAATGCCATGAGGTTTAAAGATAATGGAGATCATGGGTTTGAATTCAGACTTTTGATTTGACAATTGAGGCATTCATGTCAAGGGCGGATGTATGGTATATTGAGTGGGGTCAAATGACCTCACTTAAATTTTAAAAATTTTTATTAAATATATAAAATATATAAATTTGACCTCATTTAATTTTTACATTTGACCTCATTAAATTTTCTTTCTAGCTCTGCCCCTGATTCATGCTTGGGTTAATTAAAATTGACCAAGCCTAAGCTCGAGCTTAATATCAACCTAACCCGATGCTCATCACGGGCTTGCCAGGTTTAACTTGCATTTACTGTTTCCTTTCTCCTTGCTAAGAAATACTAGACAAAATCATTAATTAGGTGGTGAAGAATCGATATGATGTTATATTTTCCATTGAGTAATTATTTAATCGTAAAAATAAGAATGAAATAATTATTTTTAAGTATGGAATGTTCAAAAGTAAAATTTAGAATTAGATCAAGCATCTAAAGAAGCATGCCAGCAAGCCTAGTTGAGCTGAGGTTTTGAATTTCCTATGCTTCACCCCAAGTCTGAAATAAATGAGTTTGAACATACTGTTTATTTGACCCACACCCAAGCTTGTGACAAATGGACTAGTTCTATTATTCGCAGTGCTACCTTGGTATTGCAGTTGCATTGCATCTAATGTGTCCAACCACCTGTATTTCCTTTTTTTTTTCTTCTATTGAATTGGTGAATGGACCTTGACTTTTTATGTTTTGTTAAATTAACGTTGGTGAAACACTTTTTGGCAGATGACATTCTCAAGCTTATATGATAGTCCTATTAAATGCAAAGGCTTTGATAACTCAGAACCATATCTTGCCACGAGTGACAGATATACAGACAAGGTCTGTGGTTTGCTTGACAACAACCTTCTTAGAAGTTTGTCAGCAGATAAGGAGAAGTCTAGTACTGTTGCAAAGATAAAAGTTGTGGTATGTTCTATACTATTTTCTTGTTGCTTCCTCTTAACTGCTTTAAAAAGTGAAAAATTTTAGTCCTGTTGGAAACTGCCCTTTGAAGTTATACTCGATATGGGTAAACATAGATAACTGTTGCAATGGCATGGTCTAATTGCGGGAAAATTTAAATACAGGTGCGTAAGAGACCACTTAACAAGAAGGAAATCGCCAAGAAAGAGGATGACATAATAACTATAGACCCATATTCAAATTCTCTCACCGTTCATGAAACAAAACTTAAGGTGAGTGCTTTATAGCTCCATTTTTAATACAATTTATAAAGAGAGACTACTTTTCTGGACTCTGGATGCTTGCTGTATGTAACAATGTAAAGTGATGAGTTGATTTGAGATATTAAATTTATTACCATTCCATTTGAAGCCATCAACTGTCAATTGATGTTGGTTATTGTTATGGAGTTTTTTACCTATGAACTTAATTTTACTCATTGGGAGGTTGAACAATCTTCAAGATTATGTTGCTCTGAGAAGTTGGAATATAATTGAATAAAAGGTATTTGTTCAAGGATAGTCCATTTCTTGGGTTCAGTATGCATGACTTTGTTGCTATTAACTTCTTATATTTTGGGTATAGCATGAAGTCATATGGAACTGATCAAAACTTGGACTTCAATAGTGGTAAACGTCAATCTTCATATCTGCAGGTTGATCTCACAGAATATGTTGAGAAACATGAATTTGTTTTTGATGCTGTTCTGGATGAAGATGTTTCAAATGATGAAGTGAGTGTACAGTAATTATCGCTCTACTGTCCAACTATTTAGATGGGTACTATATTGTTTCCTATGTGGAAATGCTGTAGGTGTATGCTGAAACTGTGGAGCCTATAGTTCCCATAATCTTTCAGCGCACAAAAGCAACCTGCTTTGCTTATGGACAAACTGGTGAGTTCTTTGCCTTTTACAAATTCGCCCAGATTATGTTGTAGGTTTATTGCTGCATCTGCTAGGGAAACATTCTTAAATAAAATTTGCTCCAGAGTATATGTATTTCTGTTATCTTTTGTATTGGTTTTTGTCAGCAAACTTAGATGACTAAATACTATGTTACCATAAATTTTTAGTGTGTTTTTTGCTTGCCTATGATACTTAAATTGTACATGTAATGTTTGATGAATACCATCCTCCTTTTGTGCTGATTTCTCAATTTCGGTTCATTAGTTTCCTATTGTTGTTTTAGTAAGCTTTAATCAGTTACATTTGCCTTTTCAGGGAGCGGAAAGACTTACACCATGCAACCACTGCCCCTTAAAGCATCTCACGATATATTAAGATTGATGCACCATACTTACCGAAACCAAGGCCTTCAGTTACATGTTAGTTTCTTTGAGATATATGGGGGAAAACTTTTTGATCTCCTCAATGATAGAAAGTAAGTAGTTTCATCTTTTTGCTTTGATTAAGCTTAGGTAATGATAGAGAATTAGTCCAATCATCTAATGCCATAACTTCTACAGAAAGCTTTGTATGAGGGAGGATGGTAAACAACAGGTTTGCATCGTCGGCTTGCAAGAATACAGAGTAACAGATGTTGATGCAATTAAGGAATTTATTGAGAGAGGAAATGCATCTAGGAGTACTGGCACAACTGGAGCAAATGAAGAGTCCTCCAGATCACATGCTATCCTGCAGCTTGCTATTAAGAGATCAGCCAATGGAAGTGAATCAAAGCCTGCCCGATTAGTTGGGAAGTTATCTTTCATAGATCTTGCTGGAAGCGAACGAGGTGCAGACACTACTGATAATGATAAACAAACAAGGTAGATGTACAGTTACTATTGATAATGATGCTGGTTATTGATTAACAACTTGCTGTAAGATTTCCAAATAGCAGAAACTGGAACAAACTCAGTGCTCTAATATTTTTTCTCCATTGTACAAAATTACATAATAATTTAGCCACAAAAGTACAGATACTACTCTATGGATAAAACCAGGTTTAACGAAAGTGATTTCCAATGCTATATGGCTCATCTGTTTGATCTTAATGACTGTTCCAGAATTGAGGGTGCTGAAATCAATAAAAGCCTACTTGCTTTAAAAGAATGCATCAGAGCTCTAGACAATGATCAAGGTCATATCCCTTTCAGAGGGAGTAAGCTGACTGAAGTTCTAAGAGATTCATTTGTTGGTGACTCGCGCACTGTTATGATATCGTGCATTTCACCAAGCTCAGGATCTTGTGAACATACTCTGAACACATTAAGATATGCTGACAGGTAATTTTTATGATACAAAAAAAGAAACTGTTCAGATGGGAGGGCTGAAGCTAAAGTTAGTGTTAATGGCTTACAATTTTTGAAAAGGCTTATCTGGGAAAAAGGGAAACTTTTACTTTCTAGGTTAATGGAAATGTGATTATGAGAGACTAGGATTTGGAATCACTGATTCACTTTTGTTGTGAAATGAGAAGCTACTTCATATCTCGTCTTTCACTGCTAGTAATTAAATGGACCATCAGGAAAATACAAGAACTTGAGAAATTTAGGTGTTTCTGGTTCTCACCGGGTCCTGACTTTACTGTTCCTCGGTCTTTGATCATTTTATTTTCCTCTTTAAACATTTGAAATGCTTCTGATGAGCTTTTATACTTCAGGGTGAAGAGTCTATCAAAAGGCAATGGCTCCAAGAAGGATGTGTTGTCTTCAACTTCCAGCCTCAGGGACTCAACCATGCTGCCCTTGTCTTCGGTTCTCCCTACCATATCAAAAGCTGAGGATAATCTGATTGATGTGTCAACTGGAAGCAATAGGTTCGGATGGTCCAAACAAATTGAAAGAGAATCATCTCCAGGTTCTACTGTGGAGCGAGTGCCTAGTGGCAGGATACAGGGAAATGTGATTGCATCCTTATATATGGATAATTACAAGGTTCAAACTGGTGGTCGACGCAATGTAATTGAAGATGAAATTGATTATTCTGGAAGTACATATGAACAAGACAAACTATCATGGGATAATAACAAAAGGGTGGAGGTCCACCAAAAACCAAGTATGGAGGAAACATTAAAGAAAACCAACACTCGGGCAAAATGGAAGGATCCTCAAGATTTGGAGACTTACAATTCACACTCAGATGAAGATTTAAATGTGCTTCTAAAAGTGAGAATCTATTAACATCTAAGAATGAATACTTTCATATATCACACATTTTTTACCATGCAAAACCTGCTCTGCTTGATTTCAGGAAGAGGAAGATCTTGTGACTGCTCACAGAAAGCAGGTCGAGGAAACGATAGATATTGTCAGAGAGGTTAGTGTTCATGTTCATTGTTATCCTCTTTCTATCATTTTCTCAGCTTAACTCAAGTATTTCAATTGTTTAGGAAATGGATCTGCTAGCTATAGCTGATCAACCAGGCAATCAACTTGATGATTACATCTCTAGGTTGAGTTCTATCCTGTCACAGAAAGCTGCCAGGATTCTGCAATTGCAAACCCGCCTGGCTCACTTTCAGAGACGTCTGGAAGAGCATAATATTTTAGTATCCTCTGCAAGTAATTAACCACATTGTCACATGATGAGTGCCTGTGAATGTCGTGAATTCATATTTAAGACCTTTGCTTCCGGTCAAAGTTTTGTTCATCGATATCATGATTGAACCCTTGGTTACAGTATCACAAATCTTCCTTTACTTCTGATTTTTCTGTCCCAGGGAAGGCAATCATGCTATGCCTTACCTCTTCATTGCTATACCTAAGTCAGTTGTTATGCTGATTTGTGAGTTACTTGAATCTATTTATGTGTATCTTGCTTGACTTTGTAAAACTCTGCAGCGTTGTACTGTTATGAAAGCATGCTATTACCTTACAGGAAGGCTATTTATTTGTAGATACAAAAGACTGAATCATATGATGTCTGGATATAGAATCGCATCTTTTAGTGGATCTGGATATAGAATCATACAGAGCTACCAACATCCAACGACACAACGCCATGCCCCCATATTAACACCGACATCTTCATTCTCTACACTCACTTCTCCTACGAAGGTGAAACACTTTGTTACTATTTCCATACCTACACAAACATAAATTGATGCGTACAAATTGAGATGTACCTGATGGAAAGGGGTCTCTTACAGCTTTAGATATTGGCGTGTTAGGCAATTCGGTTTGCCAGTAAACCTCAGGAGGCGCAGCAGCATAGCTCCCAACTAGTGCCACCTGCAACACAAGGTTTGTTTCCTATGATTAGTTTCTCAGTCTAGCAAAGGGTCATTACGATATTTGTTCCTATTAGTTTAATGCTTACCAATATTAAGCCAAAGAAGGTATATATGCGAAATTCCATTGATGTACTCAAAGAAGCACAGGCTTGGGATAGTTTTCAAGCGAGAAAACATTAGTATTTGTTCATGCAAGGAAAAGAAGTATGTCTACACAGGAAGATATTCAAAGCTTTGTAATGAATTTTTATGGTTAGTGAGTGGGAAATTAATGCCGTTTAACTGTTCCTCGGCTTGAGCTATTGAATGAAACTGGAGACTGTGTTGTTTGGGGCTGTTATGAATCAGAAGGGTAGAGAAAGAAAGATGACAAAATGAGTACGTAGGGCTAGTCAAATTTAACAACAAAATTCGGTTTTCTTTGATCTTCCGTTAATTTGTGTATTTAGGAGGTTGGTCTTACGGATAATTTAGGTTGAGAAAATGAGTCTCTCATCGGGTTTTGTTTGGTCTCAAGGCTGGACAATTTTGAAATCTGTGATGGACCTTTTGGTGAATGGACTTGTACAAGATTTACTGGGGCTTATAACTGGCAATTTCACAACTCCAGAAACTAATAGTTAGGACTAGCCCACTAAAGGACACAAGACCGATATGAGCAGCCCAATCAACAAGTTATCTCTTAGTTGTCGTCGTCATCATTATTATTTTTTTGGGATACGAGGCTCAAATTTAAGATTTTTACGAGGCTCAAATTTAAGATTTTTGCGATAGAAAGGGAGACGATGTTAATTGAGTTATAACTTCTTGATCTCTTAATTATTATTTTGTTAACCCTTTGGAGAGAAGGATGGGGTAGTTAGCATACTAATTTCCTTTGGGATTTAGCGTATAATAATTTTCATTCATTTTTGAATATCTAATTCTATGATTATTCATAAAATTATATGTAACCACAGCATCTCTAAAATTTGTGAACTTTAATCAAACTATTTTAGTAATCGTTTTTATAGCAACTTATTTTTGGTGTCTGGATAGAGTTGGAGCATCCAGTTCATCGATGGAAAGAAACAAAAATGTGTGACTCATGCAACCACTGTATCCAAATTGACAGGTCATTTGGTAGCTCTGCTGAATGAATGTTTGACAAGTGTACCAAATAACTTTTTGTGTTCAACGTACACTTGGCTATTCGGAAACATTTGTTTCCAAAAAAACTCAAACACTTGGATGGAGAGAAAATGGGAGAAAAAAAATATTTAGTAAAAAATCACTCTCTTGGTTTTATTTAGGAGTTTTTGAAGAAGAAAAATGAGAAGAATTTGAAAGATTTTAAACATAAAAATTTTTCTGTTCAAAAGTGAGAAGAAAAGGAAAGAAAAGAAGAGTTGTCTAATGAATATACCAAATTTACTCTTAAAAAGATAATAAAAAATTTTTTAATTCTAAATAAATTCTATATCATTTTCTTTCCTTTCTAAAACTCCCAAATAAAATAAAATAAAAAATCTCATCTCATCGTCTCTTCTCTTTTCTTTCTTTCTTTTCTTTTCTTTTCTTTTATTTTATTTTCCTCCCGAACTAACTGTAATAAAAAAAGGGAACGTCTGGGTGAGGGACATGACAGAAACAAAGCCCATAAATGGTTAGCATAACAACACCGCAGAGGTTTGAGCTTCATAATGCCTACAATGACTTGGACCGTTTAGCAAGCATCAGAGGACATAAAAAAGATACCAACCTCTCGTTAGGTTAATGACCAAACTCAAATTCGAAGCCTTAAATTTGAGTTATAAATATGATAATTAAAAATTTAAATGAGAAAATAGTCTTAAAAAGAAATAAGTAACGTAGGATAATCCCAACAAATTAAACTTACATTTTTTTTTTTATCTTTTTCATATTTATCTTTCAAATGATCAAAATTAATAATTGAGATTAAGGTTCGAATTGTTATCATTTTTTAAATTCGAATCTTATTTATAGTAAAAATAAATATCAGGAGAATTTTATATTTTAGGACTAAATTTGATTTAAATCAAATTTAATGTGATTATCGAATATTCATCATTTATTTAAAAAAAAAAAACAGGGACATGAAAATGATATGAGAACCACAATGTCGGGAGAGAGAGGAAATACAGACTTTGGCATAAATCCAATCCAGTGAAGTTTTGGCTGCGGGTGGACCTTCCATGTTTTGGTTGAGCTGGCTGGATCTTTTACACTTCAAAGTTCCACTTCCACTTTAAATCATCCAAAAAAGGAAAAAAAAAAAAAGAAAAAGTTCCTCTTCCTCTTCTTTAACTCATTAGCTCATGAAACTCTCCCCCCTCAGCCATCTGTGTGAAAAACAAAGGTTTGACTTAGTATCCATCCAGCCATTTTTTTTTTTTAATTTCTTTCTTGTTCTAAAAATATTTGAACTACCAATTGACATGCCTTCATCCTTTCCAACTTTACATGGATCAACCTGTAGAATTAACCAGAAGGCCAAAACTTTATTAGCATGTGAATGTCAAGTTGTGCAGATATTTACATTTGGATGACACTATTCTTTTATGTTTCACAACATCTTGGACTTTTTTTTTGGAGTGGGGTTATATGATTACTCACCTCATATTTAAATGTTACATCAGTTGTGAAATTTGACACATGCATTTAGATTTTACTTAACAAAAATAGATAAACTATAAGAACATAAAATGAAGTGGCACACCATGCACCCAAGATTGCATCTTAATGACACAACACACCCTTATAGTTCCCGGAAACCTACAAGTACCCGAGTAGAGCAACAATAGTTTCCAGACAAAAAATGAAACAGTGAAAAGGGTGCTCTAGACTCTGCCACTAGAAGAATTTTGGAACCAAGATGCTTTGGATATGTGGATTCTCATCTTCTTCTAGGTCGGCCCCTAAAGAGAGAGAGGCTAAAACAGGTTCATTTTCTCTACTTTCTTCTGATTAGACATTACAAATCTTTGTGGTTAAAACAGTGGCTATAACAAATCTTTTCAGGCCAACAATCTGATACACCTTTTCTTACTCGTTAAAGTCTCTTTCATTGTATATCTTTTCTCTCTCATCTCATCTTTTTCACACCATATTCTCGACCGTTCCTTAATCGCTTTTCAAGATTTTGCCTTATCTTCTTGATTTTTTTCCCCCCACTCATCAACAATTTGATTAAGCTAAGCACATTTATTAGCCACCAAATCCCAACAAAATCCCACCAATGGTCTTGCACTAGTTGTATACCCTTCATGTAAGGCAAATTAGATTGCGACGAGCCGAATTTTGCTAGATCCTTTCTATCATCATTAATGGTAGTAGTTAGTCTTAAATGTATTTGGTCAAATATAATATTACTACGACCATTTTGTTAAGTAAGGTGTTTGAATCATACAATAAAGATGAACTCCTCTTTCTGCAAATATTTTCAACCCAAATTTAAGCAGAATTAGAAGATGAAATTTCCGAATTTTCCCGTAAAAGATTTTTATTAATTGAATTAGCTGATAGACCTTTAATTTAATCATCTCTTCACTATGAAAAAAAAAATCACACTTCAAAGAGAAATCAAGGGAAAAAAAAAAAAAGAAAAGAGAAAATTATCAATGAATGGATGAATCTAGGACGCTAGAAAATTTTGTTATTTTTGGAGTTGGTTTATCAAAGTTAGACATTAAGAAAAACATAAACAGTAGATTAGTGCTAAGCCAACCAATGAAAGACTATTTTAAATCAAATGGTTGATTTTGGTCGAGAGAAGAAGACACAAAATGGGGTCCCAGTCGAACGTAAGCTTTTTTATAAATAATTACAGTCATTTGCTAAGACTTGCATATTAAGTAAGTGACTATAGCAAGGTTGATTTGTGTCATGGTTGTAGGGGGCATGATATAGACACTCCAAGAAAAGAGCCCAAAAAAGGAAAAAAAAAAACCATTATCATTAGAGCCAATATTTCCTTATTAGGAAATTCAATTCCAGATAGCTAGGGATGTCAAAGAAGAGTAGAAAATTATGTTAAATATCTCCAAATGTGCTAATAATCGATGAGTAAAATGAATGTTTTGCAATAACCTCTAGAGCCCCACATGCATCAACCGTAATAATAGGTCAATGAGTTTCAGTTCAAGTGGTATCACTCCCTCTCCTTCTAGTAATAAACTCAGGTTCAAATCTCACTGTGTATGAAAAAAAAAATCAACCGTAATAATAGTTAGAGATATTCACAATAAATGTCTTACTCTATCTGATATTCAATATTCTGCATATTTCATATATATATATATGTATGTATGTGTGTATATATATATATACATATATATCTCATGTAATTATCCGGCAATTTCAATTATTAGGATTTTCAATATATGCCTTGATAGCTATTCTTGTCATATTTTCCCTTTTCATTTGTATTAAATATGTTATTCATAGTCCTCTAATACTTGGGGTGCGAATGAAAGTAACTTTCATGCCGGAGATTGTTGAGATGATGTGCAAATTTGGCGTATTTTTTTTTATAAGAAAATATGATCAAGTAGAATCGAATCGGATAAGAAAGAATGAAAGTGAGAAAACTCTACCATTCGAACTGTCTCCAAAAGACAATTTGACACATTTTCCTAAACATATCAAATTATGCTAAAACTCTCATTTATAAACAAAAACGGAAAGAACTATTTAAATTGAAATTGATTCACTAGTTAAATGAACCACCCCACGATTTAGTAGGATCCAGTGAAGTCATTTTCTTTGTTGAAAAATTGTCTTATAAATGAAAAATAAGTTCAATCCGCTCACCATCAACTCACAAGCTTGAGGGTGGTGTTAGGTATACGAGGCTTTTTTAAAGGGACTACTAAGGTTTATCTCTTCCTTTTTTTCCCCCAATAATTAATGATATTTAAAATTATATTTTGATTAATTTGATTCGAACATTTATAGGTATCCTATTTAAGAGTGGCTCTCTAAATATAATCTTTTTATTTTTAAATTTTAAATTTATTTAAAAAATTTAATATTTTATTCTGTTAGGTCGACTATCTATTAACTTAATAGTGCACGTCTGATATACTGTTTTGAGTGGTGTAGGAAGTTGACAAAGAACATGACTAAAGTCGTAAATATCTTATTGAAGGGGAAGGTGAAGATGGGTGGAGAAAGGGATATGCATTACCCCAAAACTTTATACTTTCCATATGTTTCCAATTTATTGGGCTTAACTTTGGAGGTACGCCATGTTTCATGTGGGTCACCCACATGAAATTTGTCTGGTGAATCTTTTGCGGACCCCATTTCTGATTTGGGTAAACTATTGGAATTTTCCCTTTTCCTTAAATAGGAAAATCCAACAAAATTAAGAATAATATGGTTGCTGCATCATTAAAATTAAAGCATGATGTCCCTTTTGGACTCTCTGTTTTAAGCACCCTTTCTCAAGGACCACATTTCCACTTAACTGCTTGCATTTCCACAGCTTGGACAAAATTTAAGTTTTTTTTATGGCAAAAGTAAAGTTTCTACGACGATGGATAGTCGGTTTAATAGTATTAAATGTTAAATTTATTAATTAATTTTTAGATTTAAAATTAAAAAATAAAAAAATTACGTTGAGAGAATCATCCTTAAATAGTGTTTTCATATATACTAAAATCAGATTAATCAATATATAACTCTAGATATCGATCGAAAAAAAGGGGTCAAGTTCTTCTTATCCCCAAATTGGGTAATCATAACTTTTGAAAAAATAATCATGTGAAAAGTTCCACCGGGCAGAGATAACATTGCAGAAATCTATACTTCATGTTCTTTTGAAAATTTTAAAAATAAAAATATTAATTTTTTTAGAAGCAAAATAATCCTTTTCAATTCTTTACCGCACGATGGACGCAAAAAGTTCTACTAGTCATAAATTTCTTATCTTCAATGTCACCGTACATTCATGATAAAGGGGAAGAACCCCCTTTACGTGGCGCCGCGATCTACAACCATTATGCTGAATAAGGGTTGCATCTCATGTGAAGCTTAATGATATATATCACTTTTATGAACGGTCCGTGATGTTACATCTATATTCTAAAATCAGGGTTTTTATCATGAGTTCACAGTATTTGCAGAAATGAATTAATTGATCAGGATTCTATTTCCAGATTGAGTGGGAGGTAAATGCCCTTTTTGATTCGAGTTTATTTTTTTAACATGTATATAGTTTTCCTGGGTTATAATGCCAATTTTCAAATGACAATCATATACTAATTGCTTCATGTGTTGGAATCTGTAATGGGGACCTGCAAATCAATAAATTATGCTAGAAGATTGCCCTCCAACAAAACAAAAAAAATAGAGAGAGAGAGAGATATGCTAATAGAGGAAAGAAGGCTTATATTACCTAAAGAGAAGTGGTGGAATCGCAGACCTGGTTTGGGGGTGGGGGGAGTTATTAGTGACGAATTTGCTCCCCACGCCACAGACACTAAACAACAGCCATTAAATGGGGTTTGGAGTTACAGTTGGATCAATCAGAAGAAGCCACTTATAGAGAATGGCTTAATGGAAAACAAAGGAAAAAGGCCCAAATCAAATCGGATTCCGAGCGACCGAATCTGAGCCACTGTGTAGGGTTTACTCTCAGGTTTTTCAACCCCCGTGGAAGCCCATCATTTACTTTTTTTTTTCCTTTTTTTTTTAATTACATTGATTCATGATATAAAAAAAAAAAGATTATTATCATTAAATTATCCTTACGACAACATAGAAGCCCAACATTTACATGATCATACACTTTCTTCTTTCTCTCTCTCCCCCCTCTGTCTTTTTTTGAGCGTGAGTGAGTACTTTGTATCTTCTTATCTTCATTTTTACTGATATTTTATCTATTTATCAATATTATTTTATTAAAAAAAGACTTTTTCTTTGGATATATCTTCCTGATTCCGCATTTGAAATACGATGCCACATGAATGATTTAATAATATGCCTTTTCTTTTACAAGAATTTTGGTTTTTTGTTTAATGATTTAGAGTCAAATATTATTCAGGTATATTACCAATAAAATTTATCAAATACATAAAAAAAGACTAGTAATTATGGGTAACGGTAAATAGCAGTAAATTCTATATTTAAATTTTAAACTATTTTAGTACAATTAATAAGATTAAAACTTTAAATTTTATTAAAAATTTTATATCTTTTACTAATTTATTTACAGTTCACGGATTACAATCCGTAAAGGATTACACTTTTTGTAGGACATTTCCAAAACAAGCAATTGGTTATCATAAAGTATTCCTGATGGAAATGAATAGAATGAGACACTAGTTGATAGAACTGCATGAAATCGATAACTCACTTAATCCAATGAGATTCAACTTTTTAAAATAAATTTTGTATTAATATTAATCCAACCCTAATTGATAAAACTTTTTAGTATATATTAGAGAATTTTAAATCAAGAAAATTAAAATTTCAAAAATTTACATTTAGTAGGATATGTTATTTAATACTTTTTTTATCATACGAGAATTCGTATCTGAGATCTCTAGATTTAATATTTTTAAAATTTGAATTTGGGATATGCTATTTAATACTTTTAATATTAATCTCTATATTTGACGATAAAATGGTTTTTTTCTGGTATGGGCATTTAAATAATAAAAAAATTTTATTAAAATTTTTTTATTTTGAGTTCAAAATCTAATATTTAAAATTTTAAATATTTATATTTTCACGATTTTTACGATAAAAAAAAAATAAAAAAATGGCTTCTTCCCGGAGAATTCCAAAAATCACTCTGGTCTACCATTTGAGAAACATTTTAGACCTCCAAGAGTACCTTCAACCATCCACTTGCCAAGATCACCATGAAATAATGGGCCACCAATTTGAATTTGCACCGCAGAGAATTTCCATCCAACCAAGGGATAGCCCCACACGCTCTCTAGACTGCGCGTGGTCCTCTCTTTCAACCCCAAAAATATCTTAACATGGGCCGCTTTGACGTGGCCCAAAAGACGATTAAAAGGGCTGAGCCATAGTGGGGCCCTTTCCCTGTGAACAATACAAATATCACAACCCCTCCCGATGTCTGCCGCGTTATCCCGTCTCTGTTCACCCCATCAATCCCTTTATTATATCTCTCTCTCCTAGAAACACTTTCATTTCAGCCGTTTGCTCAATTCTCAGCTCTCTCTCTCGCTCGCTCACTCTTATCCTCTCTCTCTCCGCAAAATTTTCATTTTTGGTTGGAGAGAGAAAAAAAAAAAAAAATACTGTGTAATGTATGTGATGGAAAGTAGCAATATAATTGCACCGTTCGTTATGAAGACTTATCAGATGGTGAGTGATCCCACGACGGACAATTTAATCAGTTGGGGTCCAGCCAGCAACAGCTTCATCGTCCTTGACCCATTGGATTTCTCTCAGAGAATTTTACCCATTTATTTCAAGCACAACAATTTCTCAAGCTTTGTTCGTCAGCTCAACACCTACGTGAGTATATACCACATATGTATATATATTCTTGTATTACAATTAAAACCCATGTAAATCTTTGTGATAGGCCCTGATGGGAATTTCTTGGATTTTTCTTTATGCTCCATTTGTTTCGCAAAAAAATTATCACTTCTCAGAAAAATGAAAAAGATATATACATATTTACTTAAAATATGTTCCATATCGCATGTACACCCATGCGCACACAAGTCTAAATCTTTAGTTCTATATTTTTCTGTCGAGTAAAAAATTTTCTAGTAATCAAATATAATGAATGAGTGAAAACATTTTCTTGGAAGTGATGTTAATTTTTGTGAAAGGAACGGAGCCTAATGTGATGATAATAATTGATTAATTTTAATTTAGGGTTTCAGAAAAGTGGATCCGGATAGATGGGAATTTGCAAATGAGTGGTTCCTCCGAGGACAGAGACACTTGTTGAACAACATAGTGAGAAGAAAGCACTGCAAGAGCAACAACAATAATCTATACGCACAACTGCAGAGCAAAAGCGAATTTGACGATTCTGATGAAGAAATCTTATTGGAGATTTCGAAATTGAAAGAAGAACAAAAAACATTGGAGGAAGAAATCCAAGGGATGAACAAAAGACTAGAAGCTACAGAGAGAAGACCACAGCAAATGATGGCCTTTCTATGTAAGGTAGTCGAAGACCCAGAGGTTCTTCCGAGGATGATTCTTGAAAAAGAGAAGACAAAGAGGCTTAAAGGTGAGAAAAAGAGAAGGGTCTTGATCACAAACTGTAATTCATCAACTTCGTCATCGGGGATTTCATTATCAAACACTGTGAAAACAGAGGAGGGAGAGGAATGCACTGACATTTTCCGGCGACCATCGCCGTCTCCTTCGCCGGAAAACTTGTCGGCTTGGATGGACTGTCATGGACAAATAATGGGTCAGGCTTCGATTGCACCAGAACCGATTAATTTTTCCAATTTTGGAACATCAAATCATGCGAGCGCAGTTTGGGATATGGGGATTAGGGCGAATGCGACATCGTTCGTAGGGTCAGAGCCTATTATGATGATGGGGTATAGAAATAATACTTGTAATACCAGTCATACCAATAACAATATTAATATTAACATTAATAATTATGAGAATATGGGTAGCAGTGGACAGATAAGCTTGTCCACAGAAATGGAGAGGAATTCATCACCACCACCACCTTATCCGTTCTCTCTCTTAGGTGGGGGAGGCTTGGGCTTTTAGGTTATTATTTCACATGATTTCTGTTGGATTCCTTGTATTATTTATTTAGCTTCTTTTTCTTTTCCTTTTTTTGTATACTCAAAATGGTAATATAGTTCATTTGGTTGTTTATATTCATTTATTGGTTTTTGATTTGGTTCTCTCTTGACTTGAAAGGGTAGGGGAAACACTAATTTGACTAATTTTATTTTATTTTAGTTTTTTTGAGTAAATTTTTTATAAAAATAAGATTTTGTAAGTAAAACTTAAATCTCTCCATTAAAAAATTATTATATTAAATATATATTTTTTATTTTTAAAACATCATATAATTTTACCTCGGTTTCCCAAACGTGTCCTTACATGTTGAATTGCACAAAGCACAGTCAATAGACTGTTTAGGTTTATGAATGTTAGTCGGGCTCAATCGGAAGAAAATTAAATTTTTTTAATTATAATAATAAATTTAACTCATGAACACAGAAAAAATTATGTTAAGAGAATTTTTTCTGAATGAGGACTTGATCATAACTCGGGCTAAATTGATCGGGATGAAACTTCAAATATTAGACGATGAGTCCGGAACGCGAAAAAAAAAAAGACCGCTTAGGTTCGCTGTATTTAAGAATAAATTATATTTAAAAGAATTTTAATGATATTTTTAAAACTTTAAACGATATTTTTGCGATTTTTATTAATATATTTTAGATTTTTAGCTGTATTCTAAAAAAATATACATATTAATTTAAAAAAAAAAAAGGATTCGGTGAGAGCGCCCCCTTGGCGACCAAGTAAAGTTACATGCCATGTGAATCATTATCCGATTTGGTTCTTCGTAAGCCATGATGCGTAATTACGTAAACAAATGCGTAGTGTGGCGGACACTAGTACACGAGTAATATTAAAATTTTAAATTAAATATTTTATGATAAATAAAAACTCTTTTAATAACATTTCAAAGATTATACCCCAAACAATAAAAATACAAATCCAAATAAAAAAAAAATAACAAATTATAAGCTTTTCTATCATTCCCCTTCTCGCCCTTTCCCCGGGTAGCCTTTTGTCTTACAATTATTAGGTGACTCCATGTAATCCTTTTTCTTTTCCTTTTTTTGAGACATAGGAATGGATATTCCTAATAAAGTAAGATATTAAAGATGAAGAATAATATAAAAATATTAAATCCAAATAATTCATTATTTTAAATAAAATATTATAATAAATTGTGTTTATATAAAAAATTTATTGTTATAAATATAAAAATAAAATATTTTCAAAGTCAAATCTATTATTAACTTATTTTAATATACAATATTATTTAATAATTTTTTAACAGTGAAATAAGCATATATTTTGAGATTTAATTCCCCTGATTAGAATTTTTGTTGATGGGTCTAAACTTGGGAAAATGGCAATCGGCATTCGATTTTCCTCCTCCTTTTGTTGATTCTAAGGTGCAATCAAAACCCTATCCAATATTGACCAATTGAGAAATTTCTGAAAAAGGGTGTGATGGAATATTAGATTTTGTCACCTCGGAAACAAAATATTTCAGTGCCGTGTCACTGCCAGGGTTCTTATGTCCCAAGAGTTGTATTAAAATGTTTCGAGATGGTTTTGAAAATGAAATAGGTTTGCATCATACAAATCAACAAACGCTTCAAAGTCAAAACTTATTTTGGTTCCCTTTAGACTTTTACAAGGGGAATGAATTAATTTTGAACCAAAAATTTCAAATTCTTGTATTTTAACCCATTGTAACTTTGATTGTTGAATTAATTTAACATGCTTCAAGGGACTTGTTTGCAATTAATCTTGATAAAATTTGATAATGTAATTCCAAAATTTTAGAAATTCTCTGCTCACTATACTAGGTTAGTACAATGACGGATTTCACAAGTTGCTCCTATGGACTACTTCTAAAGTGCACCCATTTAATGAGGCACTTGCATACTCACAATCTCAATGTTGTTACTGTTATTTTTTTTTTTATTACATAAAAATTTGAATATGAGATTTTTAAATTAAAAAAAGAACATTATGACTATTAAGCTATCTTTTTAAAGACAATATAATGATTATTATCATGCCACCTCAACTATAACTTTCTAACGACTCATTTGGTAGGAATGAAGAGGAGAGTAGAACAAAGTTGTCCCTAATATATATATATTTTTTATAAATATTACTTATTTTTAAAAATTTATAATTTCATTTTTTTTTCATCTGATAAATTTATTGTTGTCCAGAAATGATGCTTTGAAGGGAAAGGGGTGGGGGGTGGGGGAGTAAGTGACAAAGGTGTCGCATGGTGGTTAAGATTTGGACAAGGCTCTGATGTCTCATGGACAAGGATTCGTACTTAAACCAATCAAAAGTCGACATTTACTAGTGAGTTTTAAACAAGTTAAACATTTTGTGCCACGGTGCCAGCTATTGGTCCCAAAAGGGCACAAGGATATCATGCATTTCCTTGGAATCTTACCAAGTAAAAAATTTGCTGCCTCACATGTTAACAAACTATATTTCTAATATGGAATTAGATCTTGTATCACTTATTCCTCGGTTATGTGAGTATAATTATATGTGGCATGTCCAGTTGCCCCTTCAATACCCTCAGGGTCACCTGATTTCCCACTTTCAAAAGCACCCTTTACTAGGGAAGCCCCCACTCATCCCATCCCTTTCTTCACCCTCTTGTCCTACCTAGCACGTAACCCTGTCTTTCTTTCTTTGTGTTTTTTTTGGCAATTCTACATGGCTCAACAAATTTTCTGAACAAAACATGGTCTCTTTAGTCTCTTAGGAAACCCCTGCTTCTTCATTTAAAATCTTAGGGCATGTGGGTGTGTGCTTGAATGGATTCTTTAGTTTTGAAAATTACATGGGAGTTCATGTGACGCAGGGTATAAAAGTATTGTGAAAAGAAGGCGGCAATGTAGGATAGGATGAACTGAAATTTTTTAGAAAAGAAAGAAAATCCAAACAAAGTCAAAATTGAAGACATCCAATTAAGAAAGGAGTCCATGCCATGGGTGTTCTGTCTGGGATGGGGTCTCCTTGGGTTAGGTCAATTGCGTTTGTGGGCCCAATAAAAGGTCCTCTTCCGGTATGCCACAATCTGGACGCGTGTCCTCTGCAGAAAACTCAAAAAAAAAAAAAAAAAAAGGACTTCCCTGCTTTCTGGGCCCACCAATAATACAGATTGGACAAAACCAAAGCATCTAATATTTTTTCCTCTCTCCTCTTCGATTTCTATTTTTGGGACCAAAGGCGGTTCATGGCTGGGAGTGCCTGTAGAAAAAGTGAGATAAATATTTATAAAAAAAAAAATGAAATTATTAAATATTTATGTAATCAATCTGCCGCTTGATTATTTCATTAAAAGTATAATAAAAATTTTCAAATCACCCTTACTTTTTCTAAAAATAAACTAATTAGACAAAAATTTCAAAAGTACGATCGTTTTTTATATTTAATGATATTTAAAAATTTGATTAATCTGATTTGAATAAATGTAGAATTAATTTTAGAGGGTCAAATTTCCCGGTGTTTTTTTAAATTATTTTTAAGATTTAAAATTGAGATTTTAATAAAAAAATTTAATATTTTATCATTAAATTCACGTGTCGTTGATATTTGTATATGGTTATTATCCATTTAATAAGTATGGTTGTTTAGGGATAATACTATATATATATATATATATTCAGTCATACTTAATTTGAAAAGTTTAAAATTTCAATTATGAAAATAAAGTGCTTTTCTATATATATTTATATATGGAAAGGATAACAGCAATAAAAAGGTAAAATTTTGTAAGGTAAAAGATGTGAAGGTTGCCGTGGTGTACGCAATCATGGGATCCGAAAATAAGAGAAATGCCCATAACTGGTGCGGGTCCTACCAAGTGTTTGTTCCGCAATTTCTCGCCCTTCTTTATTCATCTGTTTTCTCAGTTCTCTTGTTCAGAGTGCACCATGTGGTATGATTATACCCGCCCGGGACCACAACCAATACCCACAACAAAAAGAAAGAATATGCCCTTCAAAATATTATTTCTATTAATTTATTTTCGTGGGTCACATTGATTTTGCATGGTAATTTTCCACCGAAATACACATTTCAATCCTAATTACAAGAACAAACATGATAAATCCTGTTTTCTGCGACCAAAATTGTGATCCTTTATGTCTAATTCACTGTCTTTCCACAATAAAAATCTAGACAATGTGTCACAAATATATATATATATATATATATATATGTATTCTCTTATTTGTAGTTCAAATATTTCAATTATCATGAGATGACCTTATTTGGAAAGGCAACTTAAAGAAATAAAAAAAATAAAATTTAAACTTTTGGTGTTATTATAGTTAAAACATATAATATTTTTAAATATAATAAAAAAGATATGAATTCATAATTTATAACTTTAATATTGTATAAGAAGAGTATTTAATTTCTATTTTGAAAATATTATTAAAAAATTACTCGCAATTTTATATATTAACAAAATGGTTGCATCACATTTTGTTCTTTAGCTTTTACAGCCGTATTTTTAATTTTATTCCAAAAGCGTTGGTAGAAAATTGGGAATATCTTTTTTCACTTTTTGCCCCATTTCTTTTGGGGGGAAAGTGAAGAATACACCACCTTTTGTGGACGTGGAAAACCCTATTGTCACTTGGCATTTAGCAAAGATGGGAAATTGTGGGCCAAGTGTTTTGGAAGATTTGTCCTCCTTCAAATATTATTGTATACTTTATATTAATTAATTAATTAATCAATTGTGGGTAATGATGGTTTACGTCTAATCATTTCATCCTACAAACATTAAAATATTTGTTGAGGATTAATTAGTTCACGTGATAGTGATAGTTTTTTTTTTTTTTTTTTTTTTTTTTTTTTTTTTAAAGAGATATAATCAAATAGAATTGAACTGAGAAATAAAATATGAAAATTAAAAAACTCTATCGCTTGAATTGTTTATGAGAAAAGCATGATAGTTATGGTATTTGGGCACTCTAAACTTGGTGACATTAGTTAAAAATTTCATGTGAAAGGAAAATAACATTTCTAATAAATCTAATGAATATCTTTACATGTGAATGACAACATTAGATTTAAGTAACAAACCCAAATTCAAATGCATTATTATTCTTTTTTTTTTTTAAAGTTTTTATCGATAATATAATCATATGCTATAATAATTTATTTTCTTCATTTTTTTTAATTTCTTTCCGTGATCTTATGAGCTTTGCGGTCTAAGTTATTTCATGCCTCCTTAGATTGTCTTGTTGGGGGGGGGGTGTTTGAGAAATGCAACGTGTTAAGCTTATAATATAGTGAAAATGATGTTTGAGCTTTCTATTTTTGTGTAACGTGATGCTTTGACAACTTTTAGGTATTCTTTTTTGGGGGATGGTGGCCTTGCAACGGCTATGTTTGTCGTACGTATTTGTACTACCTTAAATTAGTTGTAATGTAGTGGAGGGCGTCAAATCTCCATATTTAATTTTTACTGTTTTTTTTTTTTTTTTTTTGGGTAATTTGCACAATTACAAAGTGGAGTTCATGTGATTATATTTGTTTTAGGGGATGGAAATGATTTGTTTTAATTATTGTTTTTTAAGGAAATCAATACTAATACAAGGAACGATGGAATTTGATATTCCTTCTGATCTATTCATAATGGAGATCATTGTGAGGACTATACTGCATTCTACTAACAAATAAAAAAAAAATAAATTGTAAAGTGATATTATCATATATACCCTTCTTAGGTATCCAATTAGCGTACTTTTTGTGTACATTCTGTTATGTTCCTGGGCATAGAATTATTTACATGGATTCAAGACTCTTTATTTATTTATTTATTTTTTGAAATTAAACCTGGTAAGTAGGCGAAGTTGTCTCCAATTAACCTTAGATGAATATTATGTCCTTTCACAAAAACACATAAAAGAAGAAGGAAAAAAAAAGGTCATTTTTTCCCCCAAAACAAATCGAGTCTTGAGTCCCCATTTAATTCCATGTCCCATTTGGGTTATCAAAGTATTGATCAGATAAAGTCAGCCTGTTACTAGATTTTTCTAATTAAGTTTTGATTTTGAAACTTGAGAATAAAAAAGATTACACATAGAGAACTGTCCCTAAATAGAGCACTCATAGACGTTCAAATCGGATTAATTACGGTATGACTCTAGAAACCGGTAGTGATAAAAATAAAAAATAAAAGAGAAAAAAAGAAGAAGTATTGATCAGACCACTTCACGCAGCTTCTTCATGATTTTGGACATTTCTGGACCAATCTTTTCACATCTTATAGGGCCAAATCGTTGCCGAATCTGCTATGTCCTTGAAACCAATTAAGGGCTTCCACGAGTTTCATCTGGTCCTTTAGGCCTGTATAGCTCTTCTAAACCCAATCTAACAGTACGGCCCATAAAAAGTGCCACCGGCCAGAGAATGATCTCTCTCGCTTCTCCGATGGGTTCAATTTTTTTTCGATTGCATTCGATACTAAATTTGTAGGTACAAAAGTTATTTCTACGTTTATTTTTGGAAATATATTTTCATATAATTTTTTAATAGTTGAGAAATACCAAAAATAAAATTAAAGTAAAATAAAAATGTTAGATGAGATAAGGATAAATCAAATGAGAAGAGAAAGAGCCTCTTCCCAAACTTCACCTATGTCCTAAATCATTTATGTCAACGATGAATTTAGAGGATTATGATGTGCACTTTTGATCAAATGATTCCCTTTATCAATTTTGATTTTGTGACAAAATTTGATTGAATTAAAAGGAAGCCTCAAGTCAAATAGTTGGAGAGAAGAAGACAGAAGACATAGTATAGTATTCCCCAGGAAGAATCCCCACATTGTGGAAGAGGGTATTCCTTAATCCTCCTATGACTATGGAAAAAGGCAAATCTCCAAACAATATCAAAATTTTTGCCTCATTCGACATTCGTACATTGATGTTAGGAACTTGGTTTTCTCACTTCGAAATTGTTGTACCCTTTTAGCCAAAGCAAAATATGTTTTTCAAAAGTATTCATGTCCTAAAATGTTGTTTTTTATTGTTGGGGGTCACTCACTTGGGTCCATACAATGTGCAGTACATCCCATTCATCATAATTAGATAGTGGGCAGCTCCAATTTTTTTAGAGTGAGATGGAAATTTTTCCTTCCTTTTCTGGTTGCTTCATGACCTCAATCATTTCATGGACAACATCCACCAACTTTATTTCTATCAATAACTCAAATCCCCATTAATAGAAGGACTGCATCTCAAAACAATCTTCTTCTTCTTCTTTTTTTTTTTTTTTTAAAAATTAATGATGTTTTGATGTGTTATATCATCAAAACTTTGCTAGTCCTTTTTGTGGGGGATAAGCAATAGTGCTTTGTCTCCCACCAAATGGAAAGGTTAAATGTGTTTTCACTTGTACCAGGTCTATCAAAATAAAAGGTATGCCTCAGTTCTCTTGCTTTTTCTCCATTCGCCTACCCAACTTTTGTTCTTTTACAAGGAACTCACATGGAATAATGTTTTTAATACAATATATTGACCAACCAAATGTTGGCTTATGGTCTCTTTTTATAGTACGATTAAAATTTTAAATATTTGAGCGAAGAACTTCAAAATATAAAATGTGTTTACCATCTAAAATATTTTATAAAATGCAAATAATTTGAGGGGAGAGACGATGTTTGTTGTTGGTAGCCGAATTTGCGAAAGAAATGTTTTTAATGTCTAATCATGGAAAGAATCTTAAGAAAAAGTGCTTTAATTCGCAAAAAAGGAACACTGCCCACGAATGTCAAATCACATCCTCAACTCAATTTGCAAGTGATCGATAGCTTATAAGGTAGACTTCCTCTTGGTCTTTGGCAAATATACATATATATTTAAAAGGTGCCCCAAAGCTCAGAAATGAGCATCAAGTCTTTCCTCTTTATTGCTTTCCTGCTCTACAACGCAATGTCCTTGTCAAATGGATACCGAATTCCACTTTGGAAGAGGCACTTCGTAAGTGTCTACGAGCTGACTATGTGCTAGTAACTTCCAGTTTAACCCAAAGCATGCAGCCATGTGTGTAGTAGATACCACACAGAACACTATGGAGGATCGAATAAAGGCAATCGGACATGCACTGTGTACCCAATTAGCGTTTAAGAAAATGGGTATCACAAACATCATGATTGTGAAAAATGACAGAGACATACAACGTATGAAACTTTTGTAGATGAGTGATGAATAGACTTTAAATAGTTCAACACGAGTTTCTGTTTCGATTTTTGATGTTTAACACTTGTACCGTATGAGTGAGAAATAGTTTTAGATTCAAAAACTAATGGCAGAAAAAACTAGACTTTCATCCTTAATAGAATAAGGTAAAACAAGTATGAAACTCCGTCTAAGTGGAGTTGAACTAATTTCATGAAGGGTTCACTATCAAATGTGTGGTTTGGTGCTTTAGCCAAGGAAGTGATTGGAAAGTAACTTGACGTGGGTTAGCATTAAACTAGAAAACCATTTTGGCAAAAGGATTTTCCTTTGTTTCTCTCATTTTTGGATTTGGAGATGCTGTACCGAATTTCAAAAACTCCACCATTAACATGTAAAAGAAATACATAATTACATGAAAAAGAGCAAATTAGCATCAAGGATCTCTCTTCTAATATAAAGTTTTTGCTCTGTCAAAGCATTGAAAAATCATACATTCCCAGGAAAGTCCGCCACCTGAGAAGTGACATTTCTATTTTCATCACTCGAAAGTACATTTCAATTCAATGCATATTGAATTTGCTTGCTAGTTCTCTAATTCTATCCTTTTTTTTTACCCCAATTATTTGATAATATATGCTTATTTCTTCTTTGAGCATCAAAAGTTTATGAATGTATATATATATATTTATTTATTTATTTATTTGTTTTAACAACGAAGGATCCAAAGTATAAGATGCTTAACTTTTTTCCATTCTTAGAAGCACTTCCATTTCTATGATCACTCGAACAAAGCAATCAATCATCATGGTTGTGATTCTAATGGAAGAAAATACAAATGTAGCAGGAATATTTTATTTTATTATTATATTCATCAAGATAGATAAGTGAATTATTAAGAAAACTTATCACTAGACAAACATATTAAAAAAATGATTGTAGACTTGTTTTCAGAAATAGTTCGATCTATATATGCTATCTTTTCATGGCGAGGGAAAGAAAAAGGGATATTTTAAAGAATTATTAACACAAGGTGAAAAAAACAAATAGTAGCTATTTAATTTCCTTCAAATTATCTTTAATTCTCTAAGAAAATATGTATAAAACCTCGTTCAAGAAAAATTAAACCAGAGAAACCTGATCCTTAAGTTTTGGTGATTTTGGAAAGTCCCATTAATGAGACTTGTTGATGAAGAGCATTTAGCTCTTTTGATTATGATTCCTTTCCCCCCCCTATTTTGTGTAGATTTGATTAATAAAATAATCCCACTAATTTTTTTTTTCCTTTTTTCCTGTTACATGAGATTTGAACCTTATATCATGAAATTAGAAAAGACAGTTATAATCACTAAATCATCCGTAGGCACCCCACTGATCCTTTTGGCCCCTAAAGCCACGCCCCAGCGTCATTAAACTCAAATTGTACTAGTACGTAACCAAAAACATACAATAAAAAAAAAAAGAAAAAGGCGTTTGGGCAACATTAATTACAACTTGGGAAAAGCTAAGAAATATCAATGATGAACACTAATTACTGTTTGCCTCGTGGATTATAATGCTAACACCCTTTTGAGTGTAGATTTGGATTATTAATATTTACCTAATGGCAGTCATGGAATGTCGGTGTACCTGGAAAACCCAAAATAGAATGAAGCAGCAAGGAAAAGAAAGAAAGAAAGAAAAAAAAAAACATCGCCAGAACTCTTCCAAGAAAAATTAATTTACAATGTGGAAGCCATTTTTGTAATAGAAAATGAGTGAGTGACAGAGAGAGAGAGAGAGAGAGAATAGGGTGCGATGGATCACTAAGGAGGGGATGCCTTTTCAAATTTTTTCTGATAAAATATGGTAAAGCTTGCGTACATTCACATAAAATTAATAAGAAGAGGAAGAATTTGACTTGTCATTTCAAGGCAATGCGAAGATGTATATGGATTCATCCGGGGGATAGAGCCTAATGGTCACAACTTCCTCTTCCAATCTAGAGATATTCAAATTTCTATATAAAAAAAAAAAAAGAAGATGCACATGGATTCTATAATTGGGAATTTACGACCTTCAATCTAGTCAGTAGCCCAACGCTTACACTATTCTCAAATTAGATAATTTTTTTTCCTTTCTTTTTTTTTTTTTAAAAAAAAAATTTAAACTCAGTATTAGTATGCTAATTCTTTCCTAATCTTGAGGCTTGGACCGTATTTTGTTGGGTTTGAAGTATTGATGTTAGGTTTGTCACTCGGGCTGGCCCAACCCAAATTTCATTTGACCCAATTTAGCCCGGGCTTACCCAGCTTATCCTATATTGACATCACTCGGCCTCAATAATTCTCACCAACCTTTTCTTTTATCGGTTCCTTTATCATGCTAAGCAATAGTTACCTTCATTTTCTTGGGAAAATTGAGAAAAGATGAGTAGAAAAACAAAGGAATATCCGAAGAAGGTTCAAACAATAATAATGCTGACAGTAACATAGAAGACATAAATTGGGATTCCTATTGGTGCAAGCTGTGGTGTACATACAAGGTACTAGTCACCAAGGACGGTACAAAAATGCTTCCCTAAGCTTTTCAGTTTATTGCATGTGACATGCTAGCAAAATCTAGTATAGAAACTGCAACATTTCAATGAGCTAACCCCTTCAGATGAAGTTGACTGTCGAATATTCTTCTTATGAGACATCCAATCAGATGTAGATTGATCATCCTGCTCCAATCTCTCTCTCTCTCTCTGAGCTTAGTCGATTATAACTTTTCTAAATATAGTTATATATGCTTCAGTTTAGTTTATAAGCTAATTAACGCTTTCAAAACTTCTTGTGGTCATGCATGTTAGGCCAATTTTTAGCTACACCAAGTTCATTATTCTTTTTTTCATTTTTTTTCCTTTTTCATGGGATTTGTGGATTCCAGTTGAGGAAAATTGAGCTCTCGATCGAAGCAGCTGGCGTGTAGACCTAGAAAGTGGTATAATAAAGATAAGTCAAATCCGAGTCTAACCCGCTAGAAATCGACCTATGATTTGTCCCCTTCTCTCTCTCCGGAGCATAAAAAATATATATAAAATTAAAAAAAATTATAAATTTAATATTAAAAGGATTTTCAATCAATTATTTTAAAAATAAAATAAAATATATTCATGAGAACACAGTAGTCAAGTTGAGATGCTCAAATCAAAATTGAGAGTATGATGAAATCATTGACTGACTTGTTTCATTAAATGAAATGTGAAGGCATGGAGAGATCTTCCATGGAACGCCACAAATGAGAATTTGAAGATCAAGTGGCTAGAGAATTGTATTGTAGACACAACTACATCTTGCCACTTGCAACTCCTCTGGAGGTCAACTTGATATCTAAGAGGAACCCATAAAACAATCCATTGGCAAACAAAACCTCGAATTGATAGGGCTTATTCTTAAATTCCTTATGGTCCCCCTCCCCTATCGAAAGAAAAACACGTCTAGTAATCCACTAGAATGTTTTTGAAACTTTGATCATGTTCTAGAAATTACAAAGTTGGATTTGTCTTCCTCTTCCATTTCTGGAATCTTCGCTATGTTATTCATAAAAAATAAAATAAAATAATTGATTTTTGTGTTCTGCGCCTTTTTTTTTTTTTTTTTTTTTGGTTTTTTGGAAAGAACAAAAAACCGTGAAGATTGAGCAGGTTTGGGTGAGAAGCCATTAGATAAACAATTGCTAACTTAATCTAGTTCAAGCATCGAAAGATCAGTCAGCTTCTTTCCTTTAGGCTTGCAAACCTTTAAGTGGCCATACCAAACAAGCGACTTCACTTTTTGCAACGTAAGGATCTCCTCGCAAGTAATTTTTTGGGGTGTCCTTCCATAGGTTATGTTAAGCCTTTGTTGTTTGAAATTTTTTGTTTTACAAAATAATAATAATAATAATAATAATAATAATAATAATAATAATAATAATAATAATAATAATAATAATAATAATAATTCCAGCCTTGTCCCTTACGGCCAAAAGGAAAAAGGAAAAATGATGAATCAAGTTAATGAGGTCACACAAGTAACTATTTTTCATTAACTTAACCCAAATTTATTTAAATTAGGCTTGATTTAATTACATTTACTGGTTTATATAACAGTTGAATATAAAATATCATGCACACAAGTATATATAGCTTGTCATCAGTAATAAATTTAAATTTTAATAATAATTTGAATTTATTTAATAATTATATAAAATAATTTTTATTATATAATTTTAATTTACAAAAATTTATTTAATAAAAAATAAAATAAAACCATATCCCCTTTTTTTTTTTTCAGGTCTCCGGTTTATTGTTCAGTATTTGAGATTTAATTTGGATTGATCCGTGATCTGATTCTTTTTAAGGGAATATCCCAAAATAGTTTTTTTCATTCATAAATCAAATCGAATCTACACATGATTAAAAAATTTTGGTATCATTTTTTACTAAGTCAACCAAATGTTGGTATAACCTTTTCGTGTGCGTGAGTGTGTGTAAACTCGAAACCATCTTGTCTCATACTTAGAAATGTCAAAGTTGGCTATTAATTTTAATTAACGTTTCATTGGTTATACAAATTCTATTGATTATTTTTGTTATATAGGGGAGAATCGAATAAAATTTATAAGTAAAAGGAGATAATATCAATTAAATTATAATTTATCGATAATTCTATTAATCATTAATCGTTAAGAGATCCCGAGTCTCAGCACAATCAAGATTAACTTGGATAAAGTTAAAAATTTATAATACAAAATTATTAATATAATAATTAATTTTAATCTTTTATAAAAATTCAACTTTTAATTAAAATTCCATTTTTTGTGAAAAATCTTTATTTTAATTAGAAAATATTTTATTTCAAATAAAATAAACTCAGCTAAACTTTTCCAACGCATCAAAAAAGTTTATTTCTGTAGGACTAACTTCATTTGGTTTTCAAAAAAAAAATTCAATAATAATAACTCCTTCCTCAATCTCAAAATTTGGGTTCGATTTCTACGATAACAAAAAAAACTTTCATTTGACTTTTGCAGACCTAAAACTAAAATGTGGTCCAGAATTTTTGGACAAATATTATAGTGAGGCATATTCTACAAAAGAAAAAAAAAAGATTATTTTATATATCTTGTGTTTTTATTGGCATTTCTCCGATGGAAGGGGACACCAAATGGAAACTTTTAATTAATCATCTTCGTCATGTTTCACGAGACCTGAATATTTGTAGCTTGCAGTCCTATTTATCGCGACTGAAGTGAATATAATAAATTATCATTATTAACATATTAATTATTTATTAAATAATAAATATAATTATTAAATTACAACTCTATTACGTTTTTCCTTATTCAAGCCTCCGTAATATTAAAAAATAAATAAATATAATTACCAACATCACAAACAATATGCAAGAAATACTTAACACATGTCATGGTGCAGTACAATGGCCACCTTGACAAAAAAATAACGATCACGTTGTGTTGTACTTGGGCATATCAACTTGTCTACGTGTTGGATAGGAATAAAAAGGGTCACTACAGAATGCTGACCCCATGGCACTATAGCACTTGAAAAATATAGGGTTTTTTGCTTCATTAAAAAATAATCAAAATCTTAATCGATCAATTTTTTAAATAACAAATATAAGAATTAAAAAGAAAAAGAAGAGAAAGAAATATATTTATTTAGTTTATATGAATTTTTTTACGTTACTTAATTCTATTCAATACTATCATTTCATCTAAATTTTTAATTATCATATCTTTACGAATAATTTATATCCAAATTTTCAATTGTCTACCTCTATATTTTACTAAATCTCATATATTTAAGTTTTCAGTCTTTCTAACCGGTATATTTTTGAATTTTCTTTGCACATGCTCAAACCACTTTATACGACACTATCGCATCTTATTTACAATTGAATTAACTCCTAGCTTATTACGAATTTTTTCGTTCCTAATTCTATTTCTTTTAGTTTTACCATACATTCATTTAAATATTCTCATTTCTGTTACCGTTATTTCTTGTTCTTATTGTTGTTTAACAGCCCGACATTCAACGCCATACAGTAATGTAGGTCTTATCGCGGTCCTATAAAACTTTCCCTTCAAATGCAGTGGTACGTGCGATTGCAAAAAACTCCGGACGTCATTCTCCATTTCATCTAACCTATTTGAATTTATGATTTATATCCCCATCTATATTGCCATCATTTTGAATGATTGAATCAAGACATCTAAAATGTTTGCTTTTTGGTATAATTTGTCCGTCTAACGCAATCGTTTCTTCTTCATCTTGATGATTATCGTTAAATCTACATTTCATATACAGTTTTGATCTGTTCAATCTAAATCCTCTGGTTTTCAATATTACTCTCCATAACTCTAATTTAGCACAAATACTCTCTCTGGTTTTATCCACTAACACTATATCATCTGTAAAAAGTATACACTATGGTATTTTATTTTAGATGTATTTTATGATTTCGTCTATCACTATCATAAAAAAGATGAGATTTAATGTTGAATCTTGATGAAATCCAATATTAATAAGGAAACTATCGCTTAGACCCCCACACATTTTTACATTGGTTACAACTCTCTCATACATATATCTAATAAGATTTATGTATTTCAGGGAGATCCATTTCTTCTTTAGCATTCACCATAATACCTCTCAAAACACTCTATCATATGTTTTTTCTAAATCAATGAATATCATATGTAGATATCTCTTTTGTAGTTTATATTTCTCCATCAAATGTCTTAACAGGTGGATTACTTCCGTTGTAGATCTTCTTAGCATAAATCCAAATTAATTTTGAGTTACATTTATCTCCAATTTTGTTCTATATTCTATTACTCTCTCCCATAATTTCATGGTAAGACTCATAAGTTTAATTTCTGTATAGTTGGAGTAATTTTGTATGTCTCATTTATTCTTATATAGTGGTACAAGTGTGCTCATCCTCCATGTTTGAGGCATTCCCTTGGTTTATCAAATTTTGTTGAAAATATCTATTAATATTATTATACTAAATTCACCTAAACATTTTCACATTTCAATGAGAATTCTATCAGATCCTATTGTTTTGTTATTTTTCATTCTCCTTAAAACCTCATTCACTTTATGAGAACGGATTTTATATTTAAAATCTCTATTTACTTTTTTTATAGGTATTTCGATATTTTCTACATCTATTATGCTCTTAATATTGAAGAGATTATCAAAATAGTTTCTTCAATACTTTTTTATGTCCTCATTCCTGACAAATATATTATTGGTTTCACTTTTAATATATTTAACACCATTTAAATATTTTTCTTTTCTCTCCATTAGTTTAGCAATTTTGTAAATCTCTCTTTCTCCTTCTTTAGTTTCTAATATCTCGTATAATTCGTTATACACTTTATTCTTTTATTCATAGATAATGTTTTTCATCTCTTTTTTTACATTTTTATATTTTTCATATATATCACTACTATCATTACCTTTAAAATTTCTATAACACTCTCGTTTGTTTCGAATAGCAGTTTGTATTTCTTCATTCCACCATCATGATTCCTTACCTATCAACATTTGATCCTTAAATATACCAAGAACCTCATTACCTATTCTCTTAATATTAGTATAAATTTCTTTCCACATCATTTCTACATCATCATTGATGGACTAATTTACTACTTGAATTAATTTGTCTCTAAAAATCATTACATTTTCTTCTTTTAGCCTCCATTTAATTCTTAGTTCAATAGATAAACGATACTTCTTTTACCTTTTAGACACTCGTATATCTAAAATTAGGAGTTTATGTTGAGTCGCTACACTTTTTCCCGATATAACCTTGTAATCCTTGCAGGTTATTCTGTCACCTCCTTTAATGAGAAAGAAGTCTATTTGACTAGTATTGGATCCACTTCTATATGTGATTATGTGCGACTCTTTTTTCTTAAAAAATGTATTTACAAGTATCAAATTAAATGTTGTGGCAAACTCTAAGATGGTAGTTCTCACCTCATTCCTACTACCAAATCCAAAATTTCCACGTACAGCTTCAAATCCTACTCCCCTCTCTCCTACATGTTCATTTAGGTCCCCTCCAATAAATAGTTTCTCTCCACTAGGTATGGTTTGCATAAATTCCTCTAAATTCTCCCAAAATTATTTTTTACTAATTGTATCTATACCTATTTAAGGTACATATACACTGACTATATTAATTACATTTTCTTCATTTACTAATTTGACAAGTATGATTCTATCCCCCTTCCTTCTTATCTCTACTACATTCTCTACTAAATCTTTATGTATAATTATTCTTACCCATTTTTAGTTTGATCCCTATCTGTGTACTACAGTTTATGGCCATAGGGTTCTACTACTCTAATTTTCTTTCTCACCTACTTAATTTCTTGAAAACATATGATATCAATTTTTCGTCTATTTATTTTTTCTCCTATCTCTCCTAACTTACCGGTTAAGGATCATATATTTCAAATAGTTAGATGAATCTTATTTTCATTAACTAACTTATTTACCCGTACTTTAAGATCCCTTGTGAACTTATCACTACACGCGGGATTCGATATAGCGCGTTGTGCTGAAAAGGAAACGTCCCAAGAATTTTTCTATATTTGTCTGTCATTTTTTCATTTGACAAAAGGTTTACGCTGGTTGTCGACTTACCGCAACCCTACTCTTTTACTTAGGTTTGGGATTGGCCGTGACGGAGTTTTTAAAATAATAAGAGAGTAAAACAAATTAAAAAGAAATAAAGAAAGGAAAAAAAATGAAAGAAATAATATAAAATATAATGAGGTAGAAATAAAATCAAATAGAATATACTATAATATATATCTATACTAATAATAGGGTTATAGATTTTATATTGCTAATAATAGTAATATTTCTAATATGATAATAGACAAACCAAAAGATGTACAGTACGCTAAAATGTATAAAATTTTCATATGCTCCAATATAGAAAAAAGAACTAGCAGTGGCAGTTGTAGGTTCCTCAATATTGAACAAGGTTTTCCTACAGAACAACACATAGAGGGCAACAATCCAGACAGGAGAATAAGAGAACATTACAAATTTCTAAACTAAGCATAGTGGGAAATTAACACAGGCAAATAGAGCAAATCTAAATACAGAAGAATAATAGCGAAGAACAGTGCAAATCCAAATTAGAATGAAAAGTTGTAAATAACACAATAATAATATTGATAATGATAGTATTAAGCAAATAATGATAATATTAAGCAAACAGTGAGCAAGGGAATGCAGCCGAGGCAGTGATGGTGGTAGAGATTAGTGGTGGAGAACAGGGGGGAAGGCAGACAGATATTCACCAGGTAGTTAACCAACCAGAGAGTTGGGAAAGAGCGAGGAAGGTAGAGAGAGAGAGAAGGGGGAGGAACAAGTATCTGTGAGGGCAGTGCACAGAGCGAGAAAGGTAGAGAGAGAGAGAGAGAGAGAGAGAGAGGGGAAAGAGAGAGATCTAGGGTCTTCCGACAAGTTTATGGTTTCGTAGAACAGATCTGGGCTGGGGGGGGCGCTCGGGGGTAGATCCGACTCGTCTAGGGTTTGAAGGGGAGAGATAAAGTGAGATAGATTTGGTCTGGTGGTGGAGATATAGATCGCAAGAGTGTAAGAGTGAAGAAAAGGTAGGTCGAAATAGATCACGAAGCCATAGTAGAGAGATAAATTGGGGAGTTGGGTTTTCGAAGGTAAGAAAAGTAGAGGACGTGCGCGAGAGGGAGAGAAAGGAAGAAAAAGAGGAAGGGGGTGAGATTACTTATCTGGTCGAGCAGTGTGAGGTGAGCTGCTCGAACCGTTGGTGCGAGAGGCTTGGGTGGCGCAAGCATTCACTGACGGAGAACGTCGCGAGGGCGGTAGAGAGCGATTAGCAGAGAGAGAGAGAGAGAGAGAATGTTACTAGAGAATGTAAACTCTTAATTCCAAATATCAGAAAGTTTTCAAATTCACTGCTTGGAATCCTTGCTAATCACTGGGGTTTTTTGTTTCATTAATAACCAATATTTGAGTAGGTACTTGTCCTTGTGTTTGAAATGAAGAAAGGGTTGTTGTTTGGTTAAGGCAGTTAATACCATATTGCACCAAAAGTTATGTCCCCACATAGTACTTGCTTTACCCTTGAACCACCTCGTGTATATAAATTCATTTCAATTTCAATATTCCCATCCCTGCATCACATCTTCATTTTCCTCTCTCTCTCTCTCTCTCTCTCGTAAGGTCACACTCTTGCCATGCTACAATTGTAAGGATTTTTGTTTTTAGTTTAGAAAAACCAAATATTTTCGCAACCGGATAAGAACTTGGAACCCAAATGTAAAATCCAATATCCAAAACCATATTTTTAGGATTCATATGATCTCTCTTAGATCTTCCTTTGGATAAGATACTAAGCTTGTCTCTAATCTTTAGCCTAATCAAATCTCGATCACCATCTTCAACCGTTTTTTTTTTTCTTTTTTCTTTTTTTGTACTCCTCAAAAAATGAGTCTTCTTGCTTAGTCCAAAAAAAAAAAAAATTCTTGAGTCTTGTGGTATCTTTCATGAGCTTTCAAAATTTTGAAAGCATCACAAGTTTGTCCCATACAAAACCCTCTTTGTTTTCTTTTTAGGGGTTTTCTCAAAGTTTCTTGATTCATTTTTTCATGGAATACTTAAGAGAACTTGAAGGCAAACAAGTTCATGATCCTCTACCGCGCAAGAAGAGTATGACGATGAGCAAATTATGCGAAAGGCGGGTTTGGGTTCGGGGTCCTATCATAGTTGGTGCAGGTCCATCAGGGCTAGCTGTGGCAGCATGTCTCAAACAAAAGGGTGTTCCAAGCTTGATCATTGAGAGGTCTAGTTGCATAGCTTCTCTATGGCAATTCAAGACTTACGATAGGCTTAGACTTCACCTTCCAAAGCACTTTTGTGAGCTACCCTTTGTGTCATTCCCTTCAAATTTCCCAACCTACCCTACAAAGCAACAATTTGTGGCATACTTGGAGGCCTACGCCAAGAAGTTTGGCATAAAACCGGTCTTCAATGAGACCGTAGAGACTGCAGAATTCGATCATCGATACGGGTTCTGGAGGATTAGGACTACAGGATCAAAGAGAGTGGAAGAGACTTGTGAGTATGCAAGCCAATGGCTCATTGTGGCCACCGGAGAAAATGCCGAGGCATATGTGCCTGAATTTGAAGGGATGAGAGATTTTGTTGGGCCCATCATACACACAAGTTGTTATAGAAGTGGAGAACCATTTCATGGGAAAAGGGTCTTGGTTGTTGGTTGTGGAAATTCGGGAATGGAAGTGTGTTTGGATCTCTGTAATTATAATGCTCAACCTTCCTTAGTTGTTAGAGATTCGGTACGTAGTTAATTCAATTCTCTCCTCAAATTTGCATTTTATTATTAATTTAATATTTTATAGCGGGTTGAAATTGTAAAATTCTGACAGTGTCTCTCAAAAACAATAATAAATGTTAATATTCCCTATTCATTTTTTAAGAAAAGATAAATTTGACTTTTTGTCATATCCAAATTACTGTTTAGAAAACTAGGTTAATTTGGTTCTTTGTAGTTTTATAGAAGAGTAAAGGCTAGGTTTAATGTTAAAGTTAAACCCCCTTTTGATTAAGAGACTAAATTGGAGGATTTTTTTTTTTTTAAATGAAGTTATGCTATATTCTCTGCAACTTGTTTCATGAGGTCAACTTCTCACTGTTAAAGAAAAAGGGGATCTTAGCACAAGTGGATTATATATATATATATATATATATATATATATATATATGGGATTAACAAACATTTATAATAAAACATACTATTTAAGATTAAGGATGCATCTTACTTTCTTGGAATGCGTTTGCATGCGCAAGATTTTGGTCAGAAAATTTTGTTCTCACTTCTTACTGTCTTTTTTACATACTTTGGCACAGAAAAAATTCTCCGTAAAGAAATCTATGGCATGTCAGCCTAAACTCCAGACATGACGGCACAGAGAGAGAGAGAGAGAGAGAGAGAGGGAGAGAGAAGCATGTCATTTAGCCTCTTTCTTTTTAGATCTTTTACCTTTTCTTGGTGTTTTTGCAGGTGCATGTCTTACCACAAGAGATGCTCGGAAAATCAACTTTTGGTCTTTCCATGTGGTTGCTCAAGTGGTTCCCAATACGCATGGTGGATCAATTTTTACTACTAATGTCACGAATTAAGCTAGGTAACACGGCTCGATTGGGACTAAATCGACCTAAAGTTGGTCCATTTGAGCTCAAGAACTTGACTGGAAAGACCCCGGTGCTAGATGTTGGGACACTTGCCAAGATCAAATCCGGAAATGTCAAGGTTTTTGACTCTCTGAACTCACAATATTCCTTTCTCATATGACCATATGTTCTATCATATGTTATGTGTTATTAATATTCACAAAATTCGATTCCTTATACTTTCTTTTGTGTTACATAGTGGATGATATAGTATAGTATCTATTGTGCTATGGCGTAGGTATGTCGAGGCATAAAGCGACTAACAAGTTATGCAGTTGAATTTGTTGATGGGCAAGTAGAGAATTTTGATGCCATTCTTTTGGCTACAGGATATAGGAGTAATGTGCCATCTTGGCTGAAGGTAATAGCTCTTCCATTGATATATCATGATCTAATATTCATGTTATAAAGCATCCTTATTCGGCTTGATTTTCCTTTAAGTTAATATCATAGACTATAGCTTAATTGCAAGTCAATTATCAATCTTATGAGATGAATTATTGTTGTCTATTAGGAAAGTAATATGTTTTCAAAAGAAGATGGATTCCCTAGAAGGCCATTCCCTAATGGATGGAAAGGGGAATGCGGTTCATATGCCGTGGGATTCACCAAACGAGGCCTATTAGGGTCTTCAATGGATGCCAAGAACATTGCAGAGGACATTGCAAGTCACTGGAAGGCCGAGGCCAAGCAATTTATGGCCTTCACTTGTTCACCTTTGCCACGGTGCTCAAAGCACGACGAAAGAGATCATGTAACTATGATCACCAGCTAAAATCATATCAACTAGAAGTAGTAGGGTTTAGGTGAAGTTCCATTTGTGTGTATATATCCTATTGTAAGTTGTAACATATTTCTTATTGTGGCGTTAGCATTCTAGGGATATAGGAAGGAACAGAGAAAAGGAAGATTTTTCTCTGGGGCTACATCTTGTTTGGATTTTAGTGTTTTTTTCTTTTTAATGAGATAGTAAATAACCTATATCGTGATTTGGATTTCAGATGGGTGCATAGAAGATATATATGTTGTTCTTAAGAACCTTCACTTTCCTCTTCTTCATCTTTCTTTGTCTGCTTATTTGATTGAAGGCTTGCTTTTATTTTAGTATATAATCTTAATTTTCCTAATCTGAATAATTCTCTAAACTTTTTTAATACATTAACTAATTACAACAAAACATTAGAATTTCACTCGTGACATTAAAATTGGATGATATCACCCATAAGTTTTGAGGGTTAAAGGAGCTCAAAGCATTAATCAAACTAGATATTTAGATCAGAAGGATCCAAGTATATGTTGAAAAGGACTAAGCCAACAGAGAACTGCTCTTTAGGTTTAACACCACATCAATTGGGCTATCAACATTTAATTTTACACATCATCAGACCTTTCTCATGAAAATTTTGCCAAGTATACATGTGCTTTGAGTACATAGTGACTGATAAGAACATTTATCTAACTCTGGACCTGTTGATCCATCTTCTTCCCCAATATTCCCACAACAAAACAAAAGAAGAAAAAGGGTTTCAAAGAAAGCGAACAACAAAGAACCTTTTAGACTACTCTATGATGTAGAACTAGAGCTAAAGTGACTCTTGTAATTGAAGTATTTAATTATCCAAATAAATGGAGGTAAACACTCTATAATCACGAGAGCCGTTCAAAGTACCGTACATAACTATTTATAATATTAGTAAGTTTAGAAAACGGATTATTTTTAAACTAGTAATTTTATGTATTGTTAATGATTTATAATTCGACTGGTACCGTCCTCCTCCCTTTATAAAAGGAACAATATTAGTTATCATTGCTGCCTTTTTGCCTGGCAATAAAAATATATATATATATATATATATATATATATATATATATATATAAAGGATGAAATTTTAAAAAGTTTTTTTAACAAATTATTATCTCTATTTAAGTGATCTTATCACATCACATGAGCAAAAATCCGTGCTCATCTTTGCTATGCCTAACTTGCTCAAAGTCTACATCTTGATCAGCTAGACCGGACCACAGATCGTCATACTTTTCAAGTCCATATTCAACCCCTACCACATATTGAAATGTACCAAAATTAGCTGACCTTCGCTGGGGTATAGTACCTTTATGACATGTAACATTCATACCGCTCATGCCTGAAGAAAAATTTGTATACAGGTACTGATAGTTGGATGATTGAGGATTGAATGTTGATTAAGACATTGAGAGTGATATACATATGCCCATTGCTGCAGGGACCAAAAAAAAAAAAATGGTAGTTCAAGCCTCTTAGCATTACATGAAAAACAATGACCAGTTTCGAATCTTAGCGTAGTGATCACCATGCTAAGATTACAACTTTTGCCGACATAAACGTCGGCAAAGATAAATCTTTCCCCGTCATTTGCAAATAAATATCGATAAAATTCTTGATAATTTTTTTTCAACATTTTTTCTTTTGCCGTCTCAATTTTTAGCGATGGTTATAAAACATTGAGAATGGCTAAAAAATCATGAGGAAATGTCTGATTTTTTATAATGTGACAGAAGCTGTGTCAAATTGGAGTCGTTTGATTTGCAAATATTTCGGATGGGCATGCTTTTCTGTTCTTAGTTATAAGGTTTGAAAATGTTGAAAGAACTTTCATACTCTAAACCCGTTGCCTTATTTTCTAAGGTAGATTGAAACTCAAATGGTAGAGGGGCCCTAATGTGGCCATTTCACTTGCCAAGAGACAACCCCTTTATCATTGCTTTGAATCATGTAGGTTATAATTTTACCTACTTCCAAAGCTTAATTAAACTACTACACCGTGAGAGAATTTTTTTTTTTTTAAATGATTATTTTGTTGTCAAATTTCTAATACCAACTCAAACACTCTATATTTAGTATTAGTTTTATTTATTTATAAAGATTTGTCCCAAAAAAACCGACTATGCATTTGGGAGCAAGACTAGAACTAAAGAAATAAACCTCCAAAAAAAGAGAAAGCTCCTATGAGGCACTTTGCCCTTTAATATACAAACTCGAATTTCAAGTCTGTCCTATAAAATTAAATCATAAGGTGAAATATTATCTATTTTGACCTAACTAGGATTTCAGGCTTTAACTCCAAAAAATACCCTTTCACAAAGCAAAAGATCACCTGGACCAAGCCGATGAGGGATGAAACTCCAGCCTCGCCCCTTTTATGGCCAAGTAAGATCAAACCATCTTTACTTGCCATTGTATGTCGAATTCTGACCTCCCACACCAACACATCACTGTGGCACTACCAAATTAACGAAAACTTAATCTCCATATGTTAATGAACACTAATATTTTGAATATGGGAAGTTCTAGTTTTGGGGAGAGAAAAGTTTTTTTTTTTTTTTTTTTTTAAGATACTTCTTTTTCATCCATCAAAAGGCAAATATGTCATCCTAACAACATTTTTTTGCCCCACAAAAGAGTAGCAACCAAACAATTGACCAAATCAAATAAGTTGTTATTCCAATCTTAAATTCGTCAATTGTTTGGGAAAACAAAAAGAAAGAAACGAAAAGTAAAATTATTGGAAGCCAAACATTCAGTTGGAGACGTACTAATGAACGTAAATTGAAATGCAGGAAAAGCATAGAGGAACCAAACATTCAGAAAAGGGAGATTAAAAAGTAATGCAGAGTGGTGGGTGTTTATTCCGACCGAATGGTAGGTGATGCAGACATTACCAAACAAAACCCTAAAAAATCGAATCTTTGGCTTTGAGAATAAGGACACCAAAGGAGGGGAGAGGGGACTATCACATTCAACATCAGAGGAGAAGAAAGCAGGGGAGAGGACCCTACTAATTATTGGCCTGCCCCATCATAATCCCACATGGCCACGCATCCTTGATCTTCCCTTCCCCTCAAATCTCCATATGGTCCTTGTTGGTGACCCTCACTTCTTTATTTTTCGTCTTTCTCCGTTTTCTCTTTCCTCAATGATTGTTAGGCACAGGATATAATAAGAATAACTAGAATTTTAATTTTAAATTCGTATCGATCATTTAAAAGAAAAATATAAAAAAATATTAATTTAATTTATATAGATTTTCAAATGTCATTCATTTCTATCATAAATCATCTTCTTATCTAAACTCTTAACTGTTATATTTTTATAAATAATTTATATTCAAATTTTCAACGATCTATTTCTATATTTTGCTACATCTCTTGTATTTAAATTTTTGATCCTCCTAACCAGTGCATCTTGTACATGACCAAATTATTTTAGACGATACTTTCGCATTTTATTCACAATTGAATTAACTTCTAACTTATTACGAAACTCTTCGTTTCTAATTCTATCTCTTTTAATTTTACCACACATTCACTTAAATATTCTAATTTCTGTTACACCCATTTTTTATTCTTGTTGTTATTTAATGGCTCAACATTAAGTGTCACACAACAGTGCAGGTCTTATTATAGTTCTATAAAATTTTCCCTTCAAATGTAAGGGTATTATACGATTACAAAAAACTTCAAATGTCCTTCTCCATTTCATCCGACCCACTTGAATCATATGATTTATATCTCTATCTATATTACAATCATTTTAAATGATGGAATCAATATATCTAAAACGTTCACTTTTTGTTTCGCCTTTTCTTTATAATTTAATTGTTTTTTCATCATCCTGATAATTGCCGATAAACATGCATTTCATATACTCAGTTTTTGACCTGTTCAATCTAAATCCTTTGGATTCTAGTGTGACATTCCATAACTCTAATTTAGTACTAATACCCTATTTAGTTTCATTAACTAACACTATATCAAAAAAATATATATCATCACAACTAGAAAATTTTAAAACTTAATTACAAAATAATTACAGTAAAAATTTTAACGTCCTCTTATTCATACCTTACTATCTACAATTTTAAACACCGGAAAATGAGCATTCGCTCACAAATTGTGTTATAGCCACTAAAAGGAGGTATATTGTATGCAAAATCTCTCCCTCTCTTTCTCTCTCTGGCTTTCTCTATGTGTGTCGTACTAAAGGGTGAAATTAACTAAGGAGAAATATCCAGAACATTCGATACTAATGAGGATTAGGAAAACTTAATGCAGTCATAGGTGGGAAAAATAGTTGGTTCTTGCGGGAGATATGTACAACAAAAGATCAAAGGCTCCATGAAACCAGGTCGGCAAGTATATGTACAGCTATTTACTCTCCCTCCCTCTCTTCAAAATTAATTCATATGCTTTGTGTTGTGGCAGGTTGAAATCGGCGAGGCTGTAGGAGGTACCGTGGGTGTGTTGCAGAAGGCAAGTTGATAAGTCAGCCTATTAAAGAATGTGTGAGGAAAAAAAATGGTCCAAAAGTCACATGATAGCCACGAGAACATTTGCATGTCAGGAGTCACCCACCTCCTGCTACACCAGCTACCATAAACATGGCGCACATGCCCATGCCCTGACTGGTCCATCCAAAAATTATTTGCACATTCTAAAAAAATGATTTATATATTTATGTAATGCTTTTAATTCACGTGGTCCACCTTATTAGAAAGCTTCTTATTCTACCATTGTGTCGGTTTAAGATTTTTGAGTAAAGGGCCGCCAAAGCTGTCATCGATCGATTTGGCCGTGCCGTACAAAGCCAAAACAGTAATGTTTATATTTATTTTATCTTCTTTTATATTTTTCATACAATTTATGTGATGAAAAGAGTTGTCATATGGTGCAAATTGATACATACCATCAACCAAGTGGATGTTTCTCAAAAATAATGTTTTAAACATTTGAATTTTTGTAAATTATAGTTTGAATTATATATTTTGTGATGAATCATTTAAAACATTTTGATATAACATTATTTGTCCTTGGTGAGAAAATGTGACCCTCCCGTGATGAATACCGCCATGGAATATTTCATAGCAATCATTGCTTGCAGGAAACCATGCTCACCACGTCGTGTGATCCACTTTTCTTCCTCGTAAATTTGTTCAACGCATACAATAAATTACATACACATGGAAATGATAAAAAAAAAAAAAATAATTATGAAGTGAATTGGTGCAGTAAAATGTGAAGTAGGTGACGGGTTTGTCCAAGTGTTCAAAATTAATATTGATTTTTTGATTAAAATAAATTTATAATAATAGTGATACAAATCCAATCTCAAGAAAACTAAATTAATTTAATTTTTTAATTAAATATCAAAATAAAAATGGGGGATCTTTTAATTAATTTCCTAAATTAAAAATTAATAACCTAAAAATAAAGAAAATAAATTAAAAATGCAAAAATAATAAATATTGAAAGAAAATCAATCTATCAAAACTCTGATTCAGGGTTCACTACATTTAATTGTTTTACTAATCATAGGTTAAAAATATTTTTCTTATAATTTAAGCATTTAAGTTAAAATTTATTTAGGATATTTGTAATAAATCTTGTATTTTTCAAATTTAATTGATCAAATTCAGCATCCAATCAAAATTTATCATTAATCGATTGAACATGATAGCGTTTCATATTAATAGAATGATAGTATTAAAATCTGTGAAAACAATTAAAGCAAAATACAAATAATTGGAATAACCACAATTATTCAATTTTGTTACATCGATTTCATAAGCTAAACATGAATATTAGTAAAAGATCCATAAACAAAAATAACATATTTATTACTTATACCATTCGTTCATAATAATTACGGATCATTGAAATCCTGAATAGTAATAGAAAGAATAATATTAAATTAAATTGTCAGATTAACTAATACCAATCTTTTATATAAAATAAATTTAAAAACTAACGAATATTTGAATTAAAAAAGTAAAAAATTAAATGAAACATATAACCTCATAGTGAAGACAATCAAATAAAAATTCCCCTTGAATCAGAAAATAAAATTAACCACTCATGGTGATGAGTTTTCAATAAAAGAAAATAAAAAAATGAAATTGAAAAGAAAGAGGAAAAAAAAAAAAAAACCTAAATGAGAAAGATGCAGTAGTCATCCCCTCCTTATGTGAATGAACAGTGACATATAGGAGGTCTCCTTTTGTATTCTAGATCAAAAGAGAGTATCTCATCCAATGATAAGGAATGACTTCACAAAAATAAAAAATAATAATAAAAATTTAACTCCTAAAAATAATTTTTATTAAAATAAAATTCTATTAAAATTAAAAAATCCACTCTTGTCAAGTTTCTTCTTTTCTTTATAGGCCTAAATTGATATCTTGAATAATTAAGTTCCAAAATACCTCCTTAAACCCACTTTGATCCAATCTTCCCATTTCAATACTTAAAAATAAAAAATCATAAAAATCATTAATTAGAATACTAATCAATTCAAAATCAAATCATAATATCAACAATAAATTTATCATTTTGCATATTATCAAATTCCTCCACACTAAACCAATACTTATTCTCAAGCATTCAATAGACCAATGTCACACAACTATTCTTTTCTTCACTCATTTTCCTTCTTCAATTCATTCTCAAACAATCCCAAATCAGCACACAATGAAGAATGCAAATCAAAACAACAATCTAGATAACAAGTGATGATAGTATCATAACCTTAAGAGAAAACATAATTATCCCATTAAACTCAATAATTTTATCAACATTCAATGTTTTAAGATTCAATATCCTCATAAAGAATTCACTCTATATACTCAAAGTGTTTAAGGAAATTTATCAAAAACACTCAAAATAAATGCATAGCATGTCATTACCAAATCAAAATGTATAACAAAGCAATTTATAGAATAAGCATATTATAATTGATAAACACTCATCAAGAAAAATTCTAGAGTATAGATGATGGTATGCTATTAAATCTCAAAAACTCACAAAATGTTTAAATTTATATCAAATCTTATATATTTTCATTTAATTCAATCATCAAGATCAATGGGACACTCAAACATTTTTAATCCAAATCAACACTTGTTTCTTTCATACATTTCAACTCAAACCAACAATGTGTACTAATTCAAAATTATTTTCAGAAAAAATCGAAGGAGTACGAAATTCCAAAGAAAATACAAGAAATGATATTGGCATGAAAATCCTTCCCCACACCTAAATTTTACATTGTTCTCAATATATGCAAAAGGTAAGAAAGAGAAAAAGAGATTTGCATGCAACTCAAAAAACTAGCACAATTTTAAACTAACAACAAGTTTCAAAAAAACACCCAATATAATATATAAAAATAGGACAATGAGACGAGAGAAAAGAGAGAAAACTCCCTTAGGGTAATGGTGTTTAAGGTAGATTAAAACCCACAAATTCAATGGATACAAATTCCTCAATCGAAGAATTTGTTCGTGGTTCTTGCTGGTGTGTATAAGCGGTTTGCTAGAGTAGGTGGAGATGATTGTATGGATGAAGTCACTAAGGGATAAGGTTATGTTCAACAACCTTCTTCTTCCCCATGGTGATGAAATTTGGTTTTCGATTTTTTTTTTTTTGGGAAGAAATGTGGGTTTGAAATTTGGAGATTTTGAATGAATGTGTGTTCCTATGATGAAATCATGCGGTTTGAAGTGAATTTAGAGTGAATTTGGAAAGCACGATGGAGATTGATAATGGGTATGGTGGACAAAAAAAAATAAGTGATTCGTGAAGCAGAAGAGAAAATAAGTAAGGAAAATAATGTGGATTTAATCACACACTCTCTCTCTTTAGTGGAAGGAAACCGCATGATCACGCACTACTACATTGAGTGCTTCTATCCATTTGTTGAATTTGTTTTCAGAATTCAACATGATCACGCCTTAAAAAGATGATTGCTTCTGCCCAACATGAAATAGACTTTCTGAATTCCGCGTGATCACACCTTAAGGAGATGATTACTTATGTCCATTGTGATATTCACTTCTCAATTGTCCTTAATCCATCTCTTGAACTTGAATAAATGTATCCCTTAAAATTCTCATCTTGGACACCTACAAAAATTAAAAGAAGAAACAAATGACACTAATCAAACACTCCTAATTAATTAAGAAATCAAATAACAAACTAATTAAACTCAAGAAAAATATTGGGTTGGCTCCTAATAAGTGCAAATGTTTAACATCTTTATGCTCGACGTTCTCCACTTGTTTCTTTTCAATGATGCTTCAACTTTAAATTGGAAGCCTTATATAATTCCCCCTCCATATTTAATTGTGCATTCAATTGAAAATCAATATCACATTTTTCTTCACAAATTTTCTGCACAATTAAATTGATAATATTAGCAGAACAAATTAATTGACACTCATTTGGGTATTTCGTAGGATCAAAAATACTAAATTTAACAATCTCACCGTCAAACTTGACGAAAAGAATACTCTCGTCCACATCTATTTTTGTTTTTGACGTTTTCATGAATGATCTTCCTAATAGAAGTAGAGTTGAATCTATAAAGTGTCTCCTTCCATTTTCAAAATATAAAAATTAGTTGAAAATTTTAACTCATTAACCTGCACCAAAACATTTTCAACAATCCCTTCTACGCATAAAAATGGTCAGTTAACTGAATAACAACTACAGTTTCTTTTAAGGGACCCAATTTCAAAATATTATAAATTGAATAAGGCATGATATTGACGGGTGCTCCTAAATCTAGTATGACATGCTCAATTTTTTTCTTACCAATAATACAAGGTAGAGGGAGCATATTTAGATTCACACATTTTTCAGATAGAGTTCTTTTGAAGACATCAGACATATTCACACCTATTTTATCACCTCTTATTTTCTTAACTTCCTTCTCATATTCTTTCTTATCAGAATTCTCCATAGAAAAATGTAATACAATTGCATTAGAAGTGCTAGGCAAAAAGGATTTGGATGTTATCTTGATTGAATTTTTATACATGCGTTGATCTTCTTTGTTCATATTTTTCCCTTCATCCACCTTCTTCGATGGAGTTTTTAACGTTATTGCACTAACGTTCTCTTTGAAATTTATTATCATTTGTGAGGGAAATCTTTTAGAATTTTGTATCTCAAACTTGCTAATTGAGGTCGCTAGTTGGGAAAGTTGGTTCTCCAAATTTTGTATACTTGCTCTCGTTTTCTGCTAAAATTATAAAGTATTAGTCGTGAGAGTTTTTATAATATTGTCTAGAGACATAGTTGAATAAGAGAATTGTGCAAGTACTCGTGATGGTTTATTAAAAAATTGAAATGGATGTTTTGACTGTCCTCATTGATTCCCATAACTCAAATTTGGATGATCCCTCCATCCAAATTTATAATTGTTGAAGTAAAAATCATATGTACGTTTAGATTAATCAAGAAATCCATATACGGTATTTATTTGTTAAAAATGTTCTTCTTATAATGATGCACACATATTCATAAGATGTCCGGGAATTGAACAGATGTCACATACCTTAGCTACTTGTGATTGCCTTACAATCAATTAACGGACCAAATCAGTTAGTTCAGAAATTTGATTTTCAAGATTCGAGTGACTTACTTCATTAACCCGTTTTGTAGCTCCATCACTCTCATCCCGAATTATTGAGAATTTTCTATCATGTTTGAAATTAACTATCTGGTTTCTTCTGATATTTTATTGACCAAAACTCCACCACTAACTACATCTACCATACTTCTATCTATGGATAGAAGTATTTAATAAAAATATTGAATTAGAGCTGATCCGATATTTAATGATGCAGACAGTTAGCACAAAGTTGCTTAAACTTCTCCCAATATTCATATACAATGTGTTTGGATTAAGGGTTTAGGTGGGAAAGGGAGAGAAAGAGAGGGATTCTAAAAAATTCACCCACGTTTGGTAAAATAATTAATTTGAGGGGAGAGAAAGAGAGGGTTTCTATAAAATCCTCCAAACCTAATTTTTCAATTCCATCAAATTGGTAAGTTTTGGAGTAGAGTGATTCTCTTTTAAAATAATAAATATCAAATTTATTTTTATACATTCTATTTTAAAATTCTAATAAAAACAGAAATGATAAAATAGAAAATTTGTATATTTTTTTATTATATTTCCTCCCTTTCTCTCGTCTAACCAAACATGATTTTTTATTTTACTATCTTTTTCCTCCCTTTCCCATCACATATTTTGTTGTTAAATATGATTTTTAATTTTACCTTCTTTTCTCATCCTTTCCCTCACTTTCTTATCCTTTCCCTTATCTCCCTTTCCCATGTCTTTACTAAACACACCGATAATGTCTCTCCACTAAACTGTATGACCCCACATATTTCCTTTCTGATGTAAGTAGTCCTAGATGCAGGAAAAATTTTTTCTAAAAATAATTTCTACATTCCATTCTATGTATTTATCGAATCAGGTGGTAGATAATACAACCAATCTTTCGCCTTATCCTTTAGAGAAAAAGGAAAAGCTCTCAATTTTATCTGATTTTCGGTCACACCTTGAGGTTTCATGCTCGAGCAGACAACATGGAATTCCTTCAAATATTTATGTGGATCCTCACCTGAAAAACCATGAAAAATAGGAAGTAAATGAATCAAACCAGATTTAAGTTCGAATGCTATCTTAAAAGCTGGGTACTCGATGCATAAAGGTTGTTGATTCAAAATTGGTGCAACTAACTCATTTAGAATCCTTTGACGAACTGTTATCTTTTCTTTCTCTTCAAAAATCAGTAAATAAGTGAAAAGTACAAACTAAGAAATTAATGTAGTTCTCCGACAACGGCGGCAAAATTTTGGCAGATTTGTCGAACCCCTCAAAATTAATAATGATTCCCCGATGCAATAAATTTGTAGCAATAGTGGTACCAGATCGAATCTCAAGGGAATTAAATTAACTTAATTTCTTAATTAAATGCCAAAATAAAAATTGGGGGGTTTTTCAGTTAATTTCTTAAATTAAAAATTAACAACCTAAAAATAAAGAAAAAAAATTGACAATGCAAAAATAATAAATGTTAGAAAAAAATCAATCTATCAAAACTCTGATCCAATGGCTCATTACATTCAATTGTTTCACTAATCATAAATTAAAAATATTTTTATTACAATTCAAATATTTAATCTTATATTTATTAAAATAACCGTAATAAATTTTGTATTTTCCTAATTTAATTGATCAAATTTAGCATCAATTCAAAACTTATTATTAATAGACTGGACACGATAGCGTTCCATATCAATATAATGATAATATTAAATTCTATGAAAATAATTAAACCAAAATACAAATAATTGGGACAGTCGCAATTATTCAATTTTATTCAATAGATTCTATAGATTAAACATGAATATTAGTAAAAGAGCCATAAACAAAAATAACATATTTGCTACTTGTATCATTCATTTATGATAATTACGAATCATTGAAATCATGAATAGCAATAGAAAGTTAAATGCGAAAATTAGCGACGGATTTAGATTTGTCGCTAAAATTAGCGACGGAATCCCAAATCCGTCGCTAAAATTAGCAATGGAAACAATGTCCGTCGCTAATTTTAGCGACAGAAAATTATATCCGTCACTTAATTTAGTGACGGAACGTCAAATCCATCGCTAAAATTAGTGATGGAAATGATTTTCGTCTCTAATTTTAACGACGGAAACTGAATTCGTCACTAAAATTAGCGACGGAAAACTAAATCCGTCGTTAAATTTTTACGACGCATTATTAGCGAAGGAAATTTTTTAGTTGCTAAATTCGTTGCTAAAAGTTTTAACGATAAATTTTTCTAAAATTTTCGTCGCTAAATCTGTCGCTAAACTCTTGTTTTTTTGTAATGACTAATCAATCCAAAATTAAATCATAATATCAATAATAAATTTATCATTTTGCACATTATTAATAGGCATTATTTGGTCATATGAAAAGAAAAACTCAGGTAACATAATATAATTTTCATCTGAAAGGGAATAAAATTAAAATTCGAAAGCAGCCAACTTATAGAAACTTTACTCTTCCATTTATCATTCCAGAATAAGAAGGAAGATGAACTCTTTTTTATTTAACATATGCACATACACTTTGAATTGGTTGCATTTTATAAATATTATATTTAGAGTAGTTGGTCGTAAATAAACAAATACATGAAATATGTATATGTTAATTATAGTACGAATATTTAGTAAATAAACAAATAAACAAATACATGAAGAATAATTATCTCAAAATTATAACATTTGTATAATTGAAACGTGGCTAATCTCACTCCATGTTGTTACAGTTGGCGTCATACGATGAGAAAAGGGGGGGGGGGATGTTCCAATTGTGGAAGTGTGTGTTGTTAAGGGTGACAACTTTATTGCATAGGAATGAAAAGGGCAAGACATGCAGGCGCAAGCGTGCGAGAAAGAAAGAAGATGACCAGTCATTGAGGAAGCTTAAGAAAGGTAGTAGGAAGTAGCTGGGGAAGTTTTCAGCTATACCAGCTAGTAAAGAATTTCCCAGATTCGCTCTTTAACTTTTCTTCTCTCTCTCTCTCTTGAAGAGACTCATGGGACCACCACTTTCAACCTTTTAGAATCCATCTCACACTTCAACCCCCCTCATCTAGAGTTATGAATTCCAAGGCGATTGCAGTCAAGATTCACTCTCTGCTTTGATGAAAACCAGGGTCCTTTCTTACCATCATTCATCGAACTTCAAAGATTTGATAGATCCCAACATGAGCTCAGCACTCAGAGTTTCAGATAAATCTCAACATGAACTTCATGAGCCAAGCACTCCCAAAAAAATAAAATAAAATAAAAAATAATAGATCAGCAGCAAATATAAGACGATGTATTTGTTTTCTTAGGTTTAATACTTAGGCCCATAATTCTCACTAGGGCCCTAATTTAGATGGTGGGGTAAGGCAGGTCTTTTATTAATAACGAAAGGTTGTCAATGAGATTCAGTTCTAGTAATACTTTTTTTCTTATAATAGATTTAGATTCGAGCCTCAATATATATACCAAAAAAAAAAAAAAAACATTGCTTAACTCATAACTTTATATTTATTTCAACCGTAGATTTGGCTGACCCAATTTGCATTTTTTTTAGGCTTCTATTTTAAATTTTTATAAAAATTTGGCTAGGCCTGAAAATTTGCCTTAAAAGGCCAGCCCTACGTTCAAGTGGGGTGGGACTTGGTTGGACTTTTATTTGTTAATACTTAGTATATGGACATGCTCGGCCAATACCCCATATTAATAAAGGGTTCCCTCCCCCTCTTCTTTAATATAACCTGAAAACCCTAATTTTCACACTAATTGTAATTCAATCATGCCTATGTTGTTGGGAAATAAGAGATATGAAATAGACAATGAGTGAGAAAACAAATCCATGTAAAATGGGCGGCGAATGGTGACCAAACCCCACTCGGCGTCATGACGAGAGACTCTCAACAATTCTACATCGTGAGAGCGTTCACAATTCAAACGTCCTAAAGATATGTGCATGTTTACTTGGAAAACTAACCTCCGGGTGGAACTTCCCTAATTTCACTTGAAGATTGAATGAACCCTTGCATGATACACAAAGACAAAACAGCAATATGTGGTCAGGGGTGCTCAGGAGTGCACTATGTTGCTCAATGCACTCCATTGGTTCCTATATTAACCAAAATATCTTCGCACTACGCTTTTGGGCCCATGCATTTTGTTATCGCCAAGATTTACCTGGTCTAGTCCGCCCAATGCTCACATCTACAATTAGGGCCTGACAGTGGCTATGCCACTTGACTCTTCTGGCTTCTTCAACTAAAAGAATCATTATAAACATGAACAAAATCCTTTTGGTTCTACATGGGGGAGGGTAGTGTAGATCAGGAGGCCCTTTTTTGGTAAGGGCGTTGACTAAGGCTTGATCATTATTATTAGTTTTCTGCCCCTTTCTCTGTGTGGTCATTGTTGCCCTCTTGTCTGGCTTTCATGTGTCTTGTCAAGCATCTTGTGGAGTTGTGTTTTATCTTGCTTTTCTCCAAGCCATAGGGAAAGGAGAAAGCTACACTTATTATGTTTCGCCGGTGACAACTTAAGGTAACCAAAACAAACCGCATCTCCGAACAAGAAGTTGCAATGTGCAACAACCAAAAAAAATATATATATCATCTGTCATCTTATACACTGAATAGATAATAGCAGATTTATAACGGATTTAAAGTTTAAAAGTATGAATAGAAATTTGGTTTAATAAGGAATGATTTTCGTGTAAGTAATACACAAAGTTGAAAATGAAGCTTAATATCGTTGAATTATGATGTCATTGGAATATAAAATTAAATAAATAATTAAATAAATCCTCTGACAGCCCCACCTCCCAATATAAAAGAGCTCCAGAGAAAGACAAGTAAAGATGACTCATCTTTCCTTTCTCCATCCCAAAAGAACATGTGTAGGGAAGGGGAATGTAAGAGCTGCCCCCAACCCAAAGGAGTTCACTTTTCTAGTGGTATTTCTCGCCTTTAATTAAACATCTCCCTCGGAATCTCAGTTGGATACTGCAAGGAATCTTTTTGTTTACCTTTCTAATGAGGCTAAAATGAGACCAATCCTCTCACATTGTCTGTACTCAAGTGTTTTTTGTCAAGACCAATTTGGATTTGCATTGTAGAGGTTAGTTGTGTGTGTGTGTGTGAGAGAGAGAGAGAGAGGAAGGATCTATCCACCAAGTTGAGTGGAGTGATTGAAGATCCTCTCCAGTGGGTCAACCACTATTCACTTTCTTGGACTTCTGTGAACTTATACATAATATTATCGACCCTACGACTGAACATTCCCATAATGATTACCCTAATGAATCCACTGACCCTTTTGGGCCCAATTTGAGAATTTGATCTTTCCCCTTAACCAAGAAAGTCTCTTGAATCTCAATACCAAAATTTCAAGTACTTACCACACTCCACACTTTTTCCTGGTATCTGATCACATCCACCTCCAAAATCCTCTGAACCATTGTGCATCCTTTACAGTCTCAGAGATTTTCCTGCTTTTTTTTTTTTTTTGGGAGGGGGTTGGGGGAATGAGAAACTTATCCTTGGTATCTAACCCAAAGTCTGGATTGCGAGATAGCACCCCTTCAATAAAAAGCCTACTCACAAAATCCTTTCTCTATTTTTTTTTTTTAATTCTACAAATTTAGAGGCTTGCCCTTTAGAAAAATACTTTTATTTTTTCCTGAGAAATAAGGGTTTCGGGAGGTAAAACTGTTCTTCTCACTTTGAACTCTATCCGCCTCTAATACTCTTGCACAAACCATATATATATATATATATATAAATATATATATGTGTGTATATATATGTATGTATGTATGCATAATTCAAAGGAAACGATAGGCCCATGAGATCGATAGATACTTGAACCGGGTTGAACGTTCAAATGTGGGGCACTCCATGTACAGAAATTGGCCTGAGCCCAACTCTGGAAACCCAATATGGGAGTCCAACTTGGTGGCTGAAGATTAAACAGGCTGGGTCCTTTGAAAGAAGCATGGAAACGTGGTTTAACAGCACATGTTATAACAATTTGTCTCTGTTGTTGGGCCCAATTTAAAAGGGCAGATGACCTTGAAATGTCCACGTCTCGTGCAAACATCGTTTATTAATATTATCTACTAATCCACCTTTGTTTGACAGCCAAGGTGGTCTAATGGCAACAGCTTTGACGCCCCTTGTGTTCATGGAATTGCAAGTTCATTCAATCATTGCTGAGAATGGCATCCTTTTTTGGCCCTTTTTTCTTTTTATAATTGATCATCGGTATTTAAAATCATGTTTCGATTAATTTGATTTGAGTTATGATTTGGCTCAAATTAGAGAAGAGTTCTCTTAATATAAATTATTTTATTTTCATAATTTAAACTCGAGATTATAATTAAAAAGTCTTAACAGGTGAATCAACAAGTTGATTCCTTTTTGGGCCTTTGGTGTAAGCATCGTTGGGTAGAGTTTCGTACGTTAATTTTATTTCTTGAAAGAAATGAATTAATATGGAAATTGTGAGCTCATTAATAGGAATCTGCTTTGTTCTGGCAAGGCACTTCATCGGGATTGAGGCATTTGCTCATGGTAGGGCGTTTGGGGTTTTTGAGTTTTGTAAATTGTAAGTGATTTCTTTGGTACAAAATAAATAAATAAATAAATGGAAGTTGAATTTGTTCATAAAAGTAATTTGGAAACCAGACTGGATAAGTACTAGACCACTGCATTGAAATGTTCCATGACGGTAGGGGGAGGGACAGGGAGGCAAAAGAAAGGGTCATTTTTTTGTTTGTCTGGCACATATCATTAGAAAACTATTAGCCCTTTTTTCTAGGGTTTAAAAATTAATGGTTGCTTTTTTTAATTTGGGCACAGTTTTTTTTTTTTTTTTTTATGATGGTAAAAATTTTAACATATACATTTTAAGTATGTGCCAATAAATCTATAATACCCGCACAATAATGCACAAATTATCTTCCCATGGCCCAATTAGAGGAGTCAAACGTTGAAGAGTCCATTAAGAGTGCCTACTAACCGATGTCCAACGATTACTATTGAAATCTATCAAAGAGTCTTAGCCACCCAGATTTCCTGAACAATAGGGTTTTAGTCACCCCGCTAACCGAATGTAGTATACCTAGCAAGGGTGATCGTCTCGATCGGACAATCAAGCGTCAATTCCACAACCGAACAAGATCTAAAGACTCCTCAACGGTCGAGTGACTGATCGATAGCCAACATTTCTAACGATTCTAAGGGAATGCCAAAACATCCTAACAACCCTAACTTCCTATTGCAAAACGACATCTTTGGGATCTTTCAATCAAGGAAAATATCCTTCTCGAAGATGAAAATTTTTCAAAGAATGAGAATTGCAACCAACACAGAATATTAAGTTCTCGAGATTTTTGGATCAGTCTGATAAGGAATGTAGGGTTAAAACCCTCAAACAGAGCACTACTCTAAAATGTATAAAATCTCTCAAAACTCTCTAAAACCAGGTACACTCTCGAGGTCAAACACATTGGGCACACCGATCACAGGGAATCATTCCCTCAAATTCTCAATCTGTTATTTCATTTGAAAATCGCTCTTTACTGAGTTGAGCATCGAAGTTTCCTGTTGGAGCATCTTCTGATGATTTTTGCAAGGGTTTTCCTTTCCACTAACACTACAAAAAAACATAATTTTAGCGATAAAATTTAGCGACGGAAAAAATTCGTCGCTATTTAGCGACGAATTTAGTGACAAAAATCAAAATCCGTCACTAATTAGAGACGGATTCATATCCGTTACTAAATTTAGTGACGGATTCATATTTCCATTATTAATTAGCGACGGATTTCCTTTTTTGTTACTAAATTTAAAGACAAAAAAAAATTTGTCGCTAAATTTAGCGACGGATTTCAAATCCGTTATTAAATTTAACGACGAAAACATAATCTGTCGCTAAATTTAACGACGAAAAAAAATTCGTCGCTAAAATTAACCACAGAAAACAAAATCCATAGTTAAATTTAGTCACGGATTTAGCTATCCGTCACTAAATTCGTCATTAGATATAATTTTATGTTTTTATTAAATATATATTTGTAATTTATATTTTTATTAAATTAGGGTATTGATTTTTATTAAATATAATTTTATGATTTTTTTTAAGATAATTAGTAATTATATTAAATATAATTTTGTGTTTTTATTAAATATAATTTTGTATTTTGTATTTTTATTAGATTATGGAATTATATTTTTAATTGTTAGAGTTAGAAAAAAAGTATAGAAGTAAATATATATATATATATATATATATATATATATATATATATATTAGATAAGCTAATGTAATATAATGATTAAGAGCGTTTTAAACAACTCCTTAAATCCATATTCGAATATGGGTAAAAACACATTTTTTGTCCAAAAAAATAATAATAATAAAGCAGCAAAAGGTGATCCCCGGACGTAATGGTGGGTGAAGTGGGAGGGGCGGTGGCAGACAAGGTCACAAAAAAAGGTTAAGGTGAAATTTGGCTAAACTCTTTTCGTCGCGGAAACCCAAATCCATAGCTAAATTTTTGAACATGACGAAAATTTTTCCGTCGCTAAAAGTTTTAGCGACAAATTTTTCTACAATTTCTGTCGCTAAATCCGTCGCTAAACTCTTGTTTTTTTGTAGTGTGATGAAGACCATTCGAGTTTACAAGGAGCCGGTATCTGTGAAGTTATCACCTACCTCCAACACCTAGGGACAGGTCAAACGGTAGAGTCTTCTCATTTTTATCTTCTCTTCTCTGATTTGATTCCGTTTAATTATATTTTCTTATAGAAAAAAATACAAAATTAATGTAAGTTGAGCATATATGCTATGGTATAGGTTTAACATTTCTTTTGGATAAATTTAAAAATAGAAACTTTTGATCTTAATTTGAGAGAAAGTGCATCTCCAATGAATCAATTTGGAATTTGAAAACGACTAGCCTTTTGATTTGGATAACAAATATCACTCACGCCCAACAAGTCCAAGCGTGCGCACGCTTTTGACGGTTTCAAGCCAAACCTTGGAGGTGAGTGGACAAGCCTTTTGGGTGCAAGCCCAGACCAGTCGAAGTGCGCCCATACAGGCCAAAAACCAAGCCGACTCATGGAGCTGCTGGTTCAAGAGTGCAGGAAGATCATGGAGGAAATCAATGTTGCCACTGTTAACCACATTTTTAGAGAGGCCAACAAGTGTGCAGCCAAGCTTGCCGAGATGGGTCAAAAGTCTGTGCCAGGTTTGATGGAGCTGTTCAATCCTCCGCCCGAGATGGAGGAGCTTCTTCGTCAAGATGCTGAAGGTGTTGAGTGGTTTAGGCGGCAGGGTGGTCCTATGCGTGGTGGTTAGGGGGTTCTTGTTTTCTTTCTTTCCTCTTGCACCAAAAAAAAAATATATATATATATATATATAGTAGTGAAGGGCTTTCAAAGGCCACCTAATTTGAAGACTTCAAAATCTACGGCCACTCCACACAATTCACCACCCAAGAGATGCACACCTCTCACCTAATTATTTTGTCATGATCTTAGCCAAAAGCCGAGAAAGGCATACCAAATTATTTTGTCTTCATGGGATGCTTCCCCTCTTTGATCATTTCTCAAATAATGTAATCCACTTCATAATTAATCACACGAACATAAAAAAAATAAATACTATTTTATAATGATCAATGAGACTAATTCTTGAACTTAGGAAACCAAATATAAAAATATATTACACTAAAAAATCAAGAAAATTTATTATTAGTCGAGGAAGGTCTACAGATTTATTAAGAATACCAAACCTGACCTAGAAATTAGCAATGCAAACTAATTCCTCTAGATCGAGAAAGATCTTCATACATGTCCAGAAAAAAATTATCAACAATATCAACATAGGCGGGACAAGTAAGGCGAGAATAGTAATGCAAAACCTCTTCTATGTCCAACACATGATCAACATCGTTGATGTCCAACATTTCCAATTCCTTCAATTTTTGTGCTACCAGACAAGCCCTTCTTTCCTCTCTCATCACGCCTCTTGCTTGTGAGATTGGCTTCTCTCTCTTCTTATTGGATGCAATTGTCTTCCTCTTATGATCATCATCACTTTTTCTTTGCACCTCCATTGAGCTTGCCTGCTCAACCTTCCGATATCCTCCATTGCTGATGGCTTCTTTTTCTTGCTTTGTCGTTGGGATTATATTCTTGTTTCTCTTTTTAAAATGTTCCTTCTCGCTATCCCATTGATCGGTGAATTCGTTGTAGAATTTATCCAATTCTACATAGTTTGCGTTGAGAGGAGAAGATTTAGGTAGCCTTTCATACCCTCCAAAGAATAAAGACTTGAAGCTGTCGAAAGTTTTTCTGAAGAAATTTTTGGTACTGGAAATGGACTTTCTTAGCATCATTTTTTGAATCTAGTCTGGTGAGAAAGAAAATAGAGACGTTCGTTCTTTGAAGGATTGAGAGGGTGAGAAATGGGTGGGTGTATTGAACTTACTCATGAAATAAATGGAAGAGGAGAGAAAAAGAGGTGAATCATCATCTTTTTGGCTTGCAATTTAATTTTCCATCTTCACACGCTCCTTGGCCACCTTTGGTTGTCTATGTGTTCTCTTCTTGCTTAGCTAAGTTATCCCCTCCACTCTCCTCCTCTTCTTCTTCTCTTCTTTCTCTCTCTCATTCTCTTCCCATATCCCTAAAAATATATTTTTTAAGGATTCATGGTGATTAGTGTGTCTAAATAAATATTTCGTCACTTTTACTTTAGAAGGTGGGAGTTGGTGTGTTTCCTCTTTAGGGAGATGGAAAATTTGGGAGGAGCGGGTTGCTGTTGATTACGATTTGAGACTCTCTCTCTCTCTCTCTCTCTCTCTCTCTCTCAAAGTACAATTCACGGTGGAAGCTAGATGTCCTAAAGGATATACGGTTTTGCTGTTTAAAAATGGAAGAATAACAGCATGTTTGGGAGATACAGAGAGAGAAAAAAAATGATAAATCAGGAGAGAGAAAAAAAAGAAAAAATTATAATTTTTTTTCATTTTGTTTGGGAGTTTTATGAAAGAAAAGAAAAAAAAATAGGATTCATTAGTAATAAAAATCTTTAATTTCAGTTTTTAAAGCATATTTTTAGAATATAAAAATATTTTAACTCCAATATTTTATTTTCTTTTCACTTTTTTTTTTATTTTTAGGAGAGAAAAAATTTTAAATTGAAATTCCTCCAAATCTCTCATTTTCTCTCATATTAAAACTTTCAAAGAAAAAAAAATCATAATTTTTTCCCCTAATCTTTTTTTTTCTCTCCAAATTTTTTTATCCAAACTAAATAAGAGGAAGTTCTCATAAACTTACCTTTTATGAATGAGTGCGGAATTATAATTGCACATTTTTTTTTGTATGCTATTTTCTTAGATGATTGCATAACACGTCAGTTAATTAAAAAAAAAAAAAGGATTTTTTTTTCATGACAAATCCATTTTCTTTTTTTCTTTTTTTTTTTTTTTGATTTTCATCAACTCATATCCAAACTTTACCCAATTAATTCAATTCGAATACTGTAGAGTCAATTGAGGGATTGATTCTCCCATATCATTTTTTCTCTATTCTCAGATATCAAACTCAAGATCTCTTATTAAAGAAATAGAGTGTCCGACTACTCAATCAAAACGAATTTGATATGACAAATCCATTTTCTAATATACGTAAAATGAGCCTATACAGTATTACACATATATAGTGTGACACTTTTTAATGCAAAACGCTAAGAAAGAGATCTTTTCTTTGAAATCTTTTCTTCTTTTGGTGTCTCTTTCTCCCCTCTTATAGCTATTGGGAATGTTTTACAATAGATGGAAATTTAAAAATAAATTAATGAAATATTTGCTTAATTGCAAGAAAATTCAAAATAAAAATAATATATATATGGGACAAGTAACCCAAATTGTTTAAGAGGGAATATGAAACATTCTTAAGGAGGCAGATAATTTGAATTTTAAATTTTGTACCAAATAAAATCAATTTGATAGTGCCCTACTTTATTGATAAGAATTTATGAGATGAGCTGATTGAAAAATAAAAAGAGAATAAGTAAAATAAAATAATGAAATTTTATGGTAATATAAAACCCTCATCCAACATAAAGAAAAAGTTTTTGCTAATGGTGTCTTCTCTTGATTAGGTTAAGATCCTCCTTTTCTTGATTATGTCCGAACACCTGTTTCCCACTTTTGGCCCTTTTCCTTTTTTCTGTAATCAGGGTGTTATTAATTTAGGAATCCTATGCTTCTCTAAGTTTTATTTTATTTTAATTTTAAAATAAAAGATTGTCCCAAAAAAAGGGCACCTTCAGATCATTCTGTCTGCCTTCTATTATTTAAAAAAAAAAAAAAAAAACACACACACACATAATTATGAGAAATGTATTATGACGTTATCAATAAATTATAACTCAATTCAGTTTGAAGCACAAACCTTTCAAAAAGAAAAAATATATATATGTATGATCATGCTCATGTGTCCCTCACTATATTTAAAGGTCAGAAAATGCTTCATTTGATGCACCTTTACCATCTTATATATTGATAAAATTGTGAGATATTAAAATGATAGCAAAATAAAACTAATAACACAGGTAAAAAATAAAAGTCACAATCCAAGTTTATGAGCAACTTATTAAAATATTTTAAAACATAATTTAATTCAAGAAAATCTGGAATGGATGTGGGTGGATCATAATTAGGTGAGTGTAGATTAAGGTGGAAACTCACATCACATTATACTAAAATGGATGACTCAATAATTATTTTATTGATACATTAATTAGTAACAATTACTTGCAACTAACAATTTTTTTTTCATTATCGATATTAAGAATTATATTTTGATTTATTTGATTCAAATATTTATGGATTTTATTTAAGGGATAATTTTTTTTATTTTTTAATTTTAAATTTAAAATTTAATTAAAAAATTTAATATTTTTTACTATTAAATTAACTGTTCCCTCGTCGTGTTACTACCAAATAATAATACGGTGACGGTGATGGGTTTGATGTTTGATTTGATTAGGTCAAACTTGCTGATTGATATGACCGGAGAACAGCTGGATGTGGACTCCATAAGGGTTTTACTAAGACCGGAGAAGACACGTTTTCATCTGGGTTGGAACTCGTCTTTATCAGTTGGCTTGCAGAGTCAGCCTCATGCCCCACATCACTCTTGCTTCCCAAGATTAGCCACACAGGAGGTGGTTGTTTCTCATTTGACATGATCAATTTGATAATCCTCCAACTCCATCAATATTGTTTTGCAGCCATCAAGACATATTACATTTAATCAAGTTTAAACTGTCTCAAAAATCCGATTGAATGTTGAGCAATTTGATACTGTAATGTAAGAGCAAGTTCATCTGCCTTTGATATCAATAGTCCAATTTCATTGCCTTGTAAAGATATTCACAAATGGTGAAGAACCCTTGTTCAAAAATCTTTTCCGAGATCGAGATCTAATATTCGAATCTCTAGTTCCATATATGGCCCGTGATGAGACCCCGACCTCAACCCCACCAGGATTCCTTGGAGATGATCAGGGGGGTTTCTAGTTTGGGATTTCCATCAGAGGGATAAAATTGATTTTAATGCCACAATACCAAATAGTGGACTGGACAAAACACAAACAAAGAGGGGACCCAATGGCAAAAATGGCCTACCCATTCCCTCGCTTTATCTATTTTTCATGACTTGCGTTAGGCGTAAGAGTAAGACCTTCTTACACATAGATAACGTTTGATTAATTTGAAGTAAAAGAAAATCTCAAAGTACTCGATTTAATCTACATTTTCATGTTTGGGTATACAAAATTTAATTCAAATATATTATCAAATCAAGTAAAAATATTTTTCAGATAAGGGATATAAGTATATGCATTTTATAAAATGTTAAAACCATCAACTCCTTCCAAAATAATGCATTTAGATGGTAAAATTTTAATTTTTTTTTAGAGAGAAAAAATTTATATACTTAATTTTAGAAAGAGAAAATGAAATTTTGTATTTTGAGAGAAAAAACTTAATAACAATGTGATTAGATAGAAAATGTAAAAAAAAATATATTTTTTACGGAGAGAAAATTGATATGCTTAAAATTTAGAGAGAAAACCAAATTTGACTTTTTTTTTAGAAAGAGAAATTTTAAAATAAATATATTTAGAGAAAGAAAATTTAAACTAAATTGATTTTTTTTAAGAGATAAAGATAACATGTTTAGTTTTAAAAAGAGAAAAATTGAATTTATTATTTTCGAAGAGAAAAATTAAAAATCAATACGTTTAAAGAGATAAATTTCAAAATAATTAATTTTTTTGAGAGAGAATTAAATATGTTTAATTTTAAAAAGAGAAAAACAATTTTTTTCAGAGAGAAAAAGCTTATTATCTATTTATTTAGAGAGAGAAAGAATGAATTAAATTATTTTTTAAAAAGAAAAAATAATATGTTTAGTTTAAATAGACAAAATTTAAAATAAGAATAAATTAGTGATGAGGAACCCATATAAACATAAATTAGAACCATATCTATGCCTTTGGAATCCAATTCTCTAAGTGGACTTAATACCTGAATCCTTGAAAAAATTGTAAACAAAATCATTTTTCTTTTCCAAAAGTCGCTCCTCTCATGATCAACACCCATTCATAAGGTCTTGTTTGAGGTCTTTGATCTGTCATCTTTTTCTTGTAGGAGAGAATATAAAAAAAAGAATTGTGATCATTAAGCTATACTCTCGAGGACAACATGTCATCTTTCTTGAGCAAAATCATTTTTCTTTTCCAAAAGTCATTCTTCTCATGATCAACACCCTTTCATAGGGTCTCATTTGAAGTCTTTAGCCTGTCTTCTTTCTTTTCTTTTCTTTTTTTTTTTTGGAGGGGGTTATTGACCACTCGTAGAAGGAAACAAGTGATGTAGTTTTTTCACTCCTAAACATTGGGCCCCAATAAAAGTTCCTTAATCCCAAGCTTGCTTCTTGCTAAAGTTCTTCATGCTATTATGAAATGGTGAAATCAAAACTCCTTTTTCGCTTATTGATATAATAAATAAATGGTACCTTCTGCTATTTGTAAATCTCAAAATATAATTTTAGAAAAAAAATTATTTTTGGAATTTTGTAATACTTCAAAAATTTTCACTAGGTAAACCGGGTAGCCCTAAATTGGAAGATTATTTTCTTATACAATGTTAAATTATTATATTTATTAAACACGATAAGAATTTAAAAAGATCTTTTAATTAAAAAAAATTAGGGAAAAATATTTTCAAAATTTGTATTATCTTTTCTTAGTATGCTACTTTTCTTTCTCTTTAGTTGCTTCCCAAAAAAAAAAAAAGGGAAGAAAATGTGGTGGTAAAAGTATTACAATTGAACTAACAAATTATAAGATTTTCCCTATTGGGAGTGGGGAAAAGGGCCCATGTCTAGACAACTTGAGTTGAAGTCCAACAAATGACCACATCCATTTTGTGATTAAGTGGGTGCTAAGAAACTTGGTTTAGGCCTAAAACCCTTTCCTATGTTTATGCAAGTAGACCCATATTACAATCTTTTTTGGGTATCTCAATAAGCTAATCATAAACCTTTGATGGGTTAGCTTTCCGTATTTGGAACCCTCTAATTTCCGATTACGAGAGAGAGAGAGAGAGAGAGAGAGAGAGAGAGGGACAATTTAGGGCAATACCATTTTCCAATATTATATTCTTGGACAAACTAGAAGCACGTTAACAGCTCATGCAAAGGGCAAAATGCATGACTGCAAAATCACCGATTAAACTCGCAAAAGTAGTTGCAGAAATCGCAGAGAGGTTATTTTCAAGAATTTTTCTTTAAAAGAAAAGTCCAAAGCTGAATATTGTAGCTCAAGACCCAAAAAAATGCGACCATAAATGAGTTTCGTCCTTGGACCTCGGTGCTCAAAGCCCCAAACAAAGGCCATGGCCACCCATAACATAAGAGAGAGAAAGAGAGAGAGGTGTCTGAAAAGAAACCTACTTTGACTGGCCGCTACCCTACCAATAAAGACTCATAAAACTCTGCCCTTTGCCAGACGTTTTTAAATTTTCTTTCCATCCTCAACCCTCAACTGGGTATTGCCTATTGCGTCGCCTCTTGTTCTCGAAATTTAGTTTCTTTTTTTTTTTTGTCCAAAGGGTTGTTTTATAATGTTATGAATTTTTCAAGACCTTATTCACACGTGACACTACGCAGGACAAAAAAGGACAGATGTAAATTTGGCCACAGTCACGTCAATTTGAACCACCACTCCTATATGCAAATACCTGGTAAATTCAATATTTTTACATTTACTATATAAATTTGAAATACTAACAAGAAGCAAATACTAGGTGGTTTCAAAATAATATTTTTAAGAATGTTTGCCACAAAATCTTGCTTCAAAGTTGTTTGCTTTAATCTGTGATGTTGTTTTCTAATTTTTTTTTTTTAAAAAAAAAAAATCTCTTCTTTTATCATTTGAATATTTGACACGATAGTTAATACTCAATTTTTTTGTTGAAAATTTTATTTTCAATTATTATGTTAAAATATTTTTAAATCCATATCTTGAATAATGTCTTGATAACAATAACATCATCATTAAACTCTCATGCAAATCTTTTTTCAAAAAAAATAAAATAATTCTTCTAATAACGAAATCAAAACTTTATATCAAAATAGAAATCTAAGAATAAAAAAAAAAATTTGTGCTCCTTCTCTCACTGGCTTGATTTTTTTTTTTTTTTTCTCTCTCTCTCCTAAATATTGTGTAACATAGCTTTCAAGAAACAGTTAAGAAGGGTAAGGTACAGACAAGACCCGAATTCCAAAAAGTGTAGTCAATTCCGGATATTGGAATAGGAAGCACTTCGGTTTTATTCTCCCTGTACACCCTCGCCGTAGGCAAATGGCCTGTTTCCTCATTGCGTTATGCTGTCACAATTATTTAAATATTTGAATTTCTTTGTTTTTTTCTTCCTTCTTCCTCTTCTTTCATTGAAACATACCCATCAAACGCCATGTCCTTGGGTTACGATGAATGAAGAATAAGGACCCTTTTTCTAAAATTGACGCATCAGTTTCAAAATTGCAATAGTTTTGTGAAAGGGTTTCAGGGACACATGACCCCTTTTGTAGTGGGTCTGACTTTCTTGAGAAGGGCAGATGAAAAGAAATGAAACGAGAAAGTAGCTTCATGTGGATGAGGGTGGTACAAAGGACAAACCTATGTTTGAATTGAATGCACCTTTGCAGCGTCGGTTGTGGGATTTTAAAAACAAGATTTGCATGAATGCAAAATTTGGGCCATTTTTTATTTTCCAAATGGTCTACTTGATCATTTGCCAATGTATCCAACAATGGTTAATGGTACCAAGGTCACCCAGATTGGATATCACATAGTGAGAAGCTCTCATGGTTATACCAAAAATAATAATGACGATCAGCATAGGCCTCTCTTTTCTTCGACTGAAATATATTAAAATTATGAATATACTGCATTTACAGGTACATTATACTAAATATTTTGATCATACCACACTTAATGTCTCAATGTTAAACATATGAAAAACTATGGGTTTGTTTGAAAAATTAAGATCAATAAGATTTCGACTCAAAAAAATTATTAATATTTAATATTAATCTTTTAGTATTATTTATAGAGATATTTAGCTCTGCCTATAAAATCCTATTTTTTCACAAAAAAATAATTTAACTAAAAATATTATAATTATAATAATATAAAACATAGAAAAATTAAAATGTTTACACGAGATTAATAAAGGAGTCTGACAAAATTGAAATTCAAAATCTTTCGTATAACTTGTAATTTATGTAGGCAAAGTAAGCAGTTTTAAAATAAAAAAGTGTTTTTAAATCTTCCATTTAAATCAAAACAAAAGTTTTCGAACTGGAATACTAATCGTTTGAAATATTTGTTTTTGTTTTTGTTTTTTTTTTTTTTATTTCTCATCCGATATTCAGAGTTTCGTTTGAAATACTAATCGTTTGAACTCGTTGCCAACATGATATGCTTCATAATTTCGACCATAATGTATTTTAAAAAATTATACAGTAGAAGTCTCATTTTTCTATTTATTTATCTTTTTGTATGTTTCAATGGAAGGCTGAATTATCAATCAACGGTTGGTTTAGTAGAAATGACACTAAATTTTTTAATTAAGAGTCAAGTTCGATTGGGAGTTTAAAAAAAAAAAAAAAAAGCCTATGTTAGAAAAGCTTTCCCTATAGAGGGTCTAAAAGTAATTTAAATCGGATTAATCAGAGTATGATTTCGGATAATGATTAATTAAGAAAAAAAAATGATAGGTAGAATTGTAAGATGAGTTCAAATCTGAAGGATACAAAGACTAAAATAAGCACAAAGGTGTAAGAACAATGCTATGTCTTTAGCCCATTTGATCAGTAAATCATCGATGTTCTTCCCATAATGAAAACAAATTACTTATGTTAATCAAATGTACTAGATTAATGATATAAACAAAATAGAGGTACCTAAAATTTTTGTCTCCTTTTGTGGGCAATAATTTTTATTTGTATTTTAAAATTTGGGTCTTACTTGTCTTTAGGCCACAAGCCAATTATTTTTCATAATCTTATGGACTGACATTGTTTCTCTCTAGCCGATTGATCAAGATCATGTGGATTTCCAGATGTGATAGTTCGAATTTGAGTCAGTTTTTTTAGAAATAGTCAATTAAATTAGAATTTTCAGAGGTACTTTAGTGAATTTTGAGGAATTAGATAATCATATCATATCATCCAACAAGCAATTTTTGTGGTAATTCAAACTTGCTCTAGAAAATATATTATTTTAAATAAATTAGCAGCGAGATTAGTGGGAGTCTACCCAACTTGAATGTCACTTTTTGGTTATTTAAATCAAACTTTTTTTTTCTTTTTCAAATGAATTATTTAGAGGAAAAAGTTGTATGAACTCAAGGCCCCAAAAAATGGAATTTTGACAAATAAAAGCTATAAAGTACCTTTAGTAGAAAGTAGCCCTTTTTCCCATGTTCCAACTTCCCTCTGATGAAGAAAAATTTCAATCCAATTTAAATTTAAATTATATTTTACAATATAAAATGTTTATCACAACAAATATGTTTCCAAGTTCCATGGTCAACCCATAATGGAGGCACACCATGATGAAGTTTTTATATTAAATTTAGATAATGGGAAGCTTTATTAATTCAAATAATCATAGATAAAATTTTTATTTTGTTATAAAAGTTATTAACATTAATTTGTAAATTATGGAAATTGTGTGAGAGGTACATGACTAATATGATTTTATGCCACCAATTTAATTTTATATTCATAACTTTTGGGAGTGCATTTCCTTGAACAAGGTTTTTGGTCATGTGAGCATCAATAACTAAGAATATTGGTACAGGTTAAAGAACTTTTTTTTTTTTTTATTTCTGTTACCGATATCCAAAATCATATTTTAACTAATTCATTATGAATTGCAGGGATTCTATTTTGGAGATAACTTTTCTATCGTAATTTTCTTTATTTTTAATTTTTAAATTTAAGATTTGATTAAATGATTTAATATTCTATTCTATTAAATCAATTGTTCATCGGTCAAGTTAAAGACCTATTAGGGAAACTATAGTTAGATTTAAAGAAATTGTTCCAAGCACACATTTAAGGGAGTCCAAAGCATATAAACCTTGGTCAATCAAGTCCCACTATAATTAATGGAAGAATAAGCTAATAATTCCTACAAATGGCACCTTAATAACATTAAAGTTCTAATATATATATATATATATATATATATTATAAGAATGATGAAGACATAAAAACATAATGAGAGGTTGGCGGAGCAAGAAATTATAGGGTAATAACTTTTTTATTCGGCTAATAAACAAAGAAACAAGTTTAGAATCAAACAAAACATCCCTTCGATTTCAATCTCCATCTTTCAAAAGTCCCATCTATTTTGATCTTCCAAACTGAAAATGGAATCAAAAGAAAGTACCTTGTCCTTATCTCTCTCTCTCTCTCTCTCTCTCCCCCCGATCTTTTTCAATAGAATCAATAAAGCGAATGCTGTCATCAAGTCAAAAACCCAGCGGGCAAAAAGGAGGAACCAGCTTCTCTTACTCCCCTTCGTCCTCTGGTGACATGAACAGCACAAAGCAGTATGTTGATAAACATAACAAGCAGAGATTCTAAATTATTTGATAAACTAATCCCAATTAAAATTAGTAGAAAACATAAACATGAGTTATATCAAAATCCATTTTAACAAACGACGTAAACGCAAATTTAACCACACAAATTAGATAAAGATTTTCTTTTTCTCTTTGTGGAATCATAAAAAGAATAAAAACATGAACAGCAGAAAAGCAGAGAATTTGTAAGCAAAAAAGGAGCACTCACCGTAAAGGATCAGATCAACTAAGTCAAATTAAGATAAACAGGAAACAGAAACATGAGTTATGTTTAAAACCCATTTCTACAAACAAAAGTTAGACGCTGAATCCTAAAACTAAACACATTTAAGAAAAGATACAATTTTTCTTTCACTTTTCTTTTTTTTTTTCCTCTTAAGACCAGCTGGAAAACAGAGCTTCCCAAATCTCAGTAAAGACTTCCACGATAATCCGATGATGATTCGCAGAATTCAGAGAAAGAAAACACTGCAAAAGCTGCTCCAAATCCCTCGCTGCAAATATTTGCTTCTCTATTATCATCTCCACCATTGACGTCCTAAAATCATTGTACGGATCACTCGATCTCTTCACAACAGCAAAGCTATCTTTCACTTTCCCATTTCTAACCTCAAATGGAGAAACCCCCATATCGGAAACTTCACTCCTCACTCTTCTCCGGCGATGTCTTGGTGGTCTCCGGCGAGAACTCTTCTTTTTCTGTCGAAATGATTCAGACGAATCTGAAGAAAAACTCTTTGACGAGAATAAGGTTTCCGTCTCATCTTCTTCTTCTTCTTCCAATTCTTCTTCACTGCTAAACCAACCGTTGTTCGAACTCAAAATGTGGCCTTTCCTCTGTTTTCTCAAATGGGTTTTGGCCTTGCTCTGTTTTTTGCTGTACTTCTGAATTCTTGAGTAGTAGTAGTTATTGAGAGGAGATATTGGGGAAGCGGGAGGGCATTTTTGTCCATCCAAATTGTAGTTTCTGCGACGAATGCAGTTTTGGTCGAACATTTGGTGAGCAAAAACAGAGGATCTAGGTTTGCATAAAGACGCGAAGCTGGGTCGCTGTTTTAGAGGAAGAGGAGGAGGAGAAAGCGGTTCTTGAATTTGGGTTTGGGAGGTAAAAACAGGCTGTTGTTCAATAACGTCGGATATTCGGGTTTTGCATGACCCGAATGAGGATTTGAACATGCGAGAGAGTTTGAGTTTGAATTTGTTTTCCATGGAGGAAGAAGAAGGAGATGAAGAAGACATGAGAGAGAGAGAGAGAATTTATGTTTGGAGATTGATGATGTTGTCCTTCTTCTGGTATTTAAAAGGGTGAGAGATTCTGATGATGCCTTTTGCTGTTTTCCTCTTCTATGCCCTCGAAATATATACTCAATGATGGTCTCATCATTTAAGCCATGCTCTCCTATGATTTTGCATTTTTTAATGTTATTGTTTATGTTTATCACTTTGGAATTCAATTTTGTTATAACATGCTAATTAATAATCATTCTTATGCCAAAAAAATTCCATCAGATATTTAAAAAAAAAATACTTTTAGCACAAAAGGTTTTGAAATCACGTCATAAGTTGATAATAAAGGTTAGAAATTTTAAAAATTGGGATAGTTTATAAGCAACGTGGACATTTCTTAAAGAGATAAAGAGTTTTTTCTCCCATTGAGTTTATCTCAAACATTTCCCAAATCTCAATTACTCATCATTTAGTGGGCATGAAGTTCCAAAATTTTGACTTTTTTTTCTTATAAAAAATACCGAATAAACAAAATAATTAAAAATAGTTTTTTTTCCTATCGATTAACCCTCACTCTAGCAAAAATCATTCACGAATTAAAAATTCTTAACAATCGAATTAGATGATGGGGCGTGTGCAAAAGTTAAAAACTTAATATATATATATATATATATATATATTAAAAATCTTTCAACATTAGTGCTAATTTTGGACGGTTCTTATGTAGTTTTACTATGTATCAGCAAAAGTTGCAGTGCATGGCATGTTTTCTTTAAGTAATTGGTCATTTTGACCCAATTGGGGTACATCACAATGAAGTACCATAACAATTGGACCACATCAATACCTTAAAAGAAAGGGTACCACTGGATCACATCCCTGCAAGATAAATAGTGTTATTTTTTGGTACGCGGTGGAGATACCAACACTACACATGATGCTCTGCAAATGTTGGGTTGTTCTATATTTGGTTCTTCAGTAAAAGCCTCGTCTGCCATTTCTATTTGGCAAGAATAGTGATGTTGGGACCCATGTCAATTAAAGTCTTACGATTTAAATTTCCAAAATGGGCTTGGAAGAATGTTATCTCTGTGCTTCAATTAAGAAATTGTATAGCTTCTCATCAATCTATGGAAAAGTAAATAGATTCTGGGACTACTAAAATTTTAGAGGGCAGCAAGTCTTCCTTTAAAAAGTTGACAAATCAAACATGATGATTTGCTCAATTTGAAAATATATGAAAAGAAAAATTCGTAACATATTCAATATATTTTGATAAGTATTAAATATAATTTTTGTACACTATTGTGAATAATAATTTTTTATCTGATAATATTAAACTTTAATTGTTTCTTAGAGATAACTCAAGCAGTAGAGTCTATCTATTTTCATCTTTCCTTTTTCGATTCAATTTCATTTGATTACATTTTCTTATACCAAAAAAAAAATAAACTTTAAGTTTTTACTCTTTGCTTTTATGTCTATTATATAGTTTTTCGAGTTAATATTAGATATGTAATGTATAAGTAGGTGGGGTTAGGAAGTATGTAACCAATTATATATATATCTCAACAATGAGCAATAGAATTTAAAAAAAAAAATGTTGGAACGTGGTGTGGACCTGATGGAAATGACTATGAAATTGTTGTATTTTTCAGGTAGATCACGTTACAATTTCTTTTGAATGCCATGCTAATGCAAGATGAAGCGAGCAAAGCAACCATTGTGAATGAAATATCAATGTGTAACATATATGAAAAATCACAATGTCTCCCCGTCAATATCTCTCTCTCTCTCTATGTATCTTTTTCCTCATTAATTAGTATGTGCAATAGATACTAGCAATAGCTTTTGAATTTTTTTTTTAAAAACAAAAATCGAATTCTGATTCATGAGATTGAAAAAGGGAACTATTGTTACTGGGCTGTCCCTTTGGAGACAGGTTTTGAATTTTTTTGGAGAAGAGAGATGATACAAGTTAAACTATAACTTGTTGGTAGTAGATTTTGGCTGATTTTTTTATCAATTTCTCTGGCTTCTGACTTTACTCTCAATAAAGGCTAGGGTGCTTGACCAATGTCAATCTGCAAAGTATATTTTTTAACAGATTAATATATAATAAACAAGAGATTTTGAAATGTGAGAAAAGAGGGAATGACGGAGGCAATATTGTCATCTTACCCATGTTTGATACTGATCTCTCTCTCTCTCTCTCTCTCTCTCTCTCTCTCTCTCTCTCTATATATATACAATGTCTCCTTTTCATGTTACAATTTCAAATCTTTCCCATCGATTTTACTTGAAATTGAAGGCCCCCTTGTTGATTAGTTCATGTCCTCTACGAACTGGAACATTAGTTAAAAGACAAAAATGAAGGGTCTTTAGGCTTTGTTTTTACCTGCAAAGGAACTTCAATTCCTATTTAGAGAAGCCTTAACCATGTCCCAAAAATCACATTTTCAAAATCTCTCTCTCTCTCTCTCTCTCTAAAAGAGAGTATCTTTGATGTTTAAGAAGCTTCCAAGTAAACAAAAACATACAAGAGAGCTTCTCCCTTCACTCGAGAAGTTGTAACAAAAGCTAACAGACAGTTTTTGATAGTTGGATGCAACTTTTTTAAGCTCAAGTTTGCTCTGTGACAAGAAGAAACTTATCGTCCTTGACATAGATTTCCTGACCCACTATTGCTTGTTTTTGATGCTTTGATTATGATCACAAAAATTTGGCTCTGAAAAATTCAAACCCCACCCTATGCATATGTCTACTCAGAGGGAGGGAGGGAGAGAGTTTCTAAGGAGGTTATGACCTTCTGATTAGGTAAGATTTGAGCACCTTTTAATGTGAGATTGTCTTATGTGATGGAGGTAAGGCTAACCATATAATTGTGCAATACAAATCACAGTTTCTAGCAATACTAATTAATTGATTATTTAATCACACGAGAATAATGGTAAAGCAACAAACATAGAACATGGAATCAAAGTATAAAAAATTAGGCAATTTTTTTTTTATAAAAAAATATAATTAAAAGGGATCAACAGAAAAGAAATGATAGAAGTGAGAGAGTTCTACTACTTGAACTGTCTTATTCGAACAAAATATTAGGCAATTTATCAAATGATAGAGTTTAGTTTGGACAAGATTGAAGCAACGTGGCCGATGTTGGGAGCTTTCAGTTTACTTTGATATTTCATATTTTTTATTTTTTTCAACTTTTTTTTTAAAAAAAAAAAAAAAAATCAATCTTCTTTTGTAGGATAAAGATAACTATCCACTTCTTTGGCGTGAATTCAAATGGAAGCCTGTGATTCATTTCTTGTTTTGAGAGCTTTCAATTGACTTTGAATCCAGATGGACAGGCCACTTCCACACAAAACTTGGGACCTAAGATTGATCTTGAGTCATGAACATTGCTTGGGATTTGCTGAACAATTTTCACTCTCTTAGGCTCTCAGCCTCAACTGTCCTACTCTAGGGATTTTTTTCCCCCCACTAATCGCGGACTTTTGTCCGATTAATCCGATCCAAACATTGTATGGTCCATTGAGAGATCGACTTTTCTAAATTTTTTTTTTCATTCTCAATGTTCAAATTCAAGACCGACCATTCAATTCAAAGAAGTTTACAACAAAGAACAGAGATATTTCACATGAGAGTTTGCATCCAAAGGAGTTTGCAACCTATTCTAGGGATTCTGTTTGCAACTAAGAATGGAGATATTTCACAGTGAGAGTTTGACCACCGATTCCGAGTGGCCCCATTTGCAACAAACTAATGTTTCATGTTGCTCAAGTAGACAGTACAGAGGAGTGAGGCCTGATATGGTGATGCCCATAAAAATAACTATATAGTCAATAGAGAAATAGGGAAAAAAATGTGAATTACCTGATGTTCTTGTGAGTTTTAAAGTCATAAGTTGGCAAGAAAACGAACCACATAATTCTGTTTGTCCGTTTATAGGGAAGAAGCTGCCAATCTTGCATAGAACAAGGGGGCAAAATTTTATAGTACCGCAACCTATTTTTTAATGTTTGGTATGGTAATGATAAACAAAATCCATTTATGATAAACAGAATCCATCAATGACAAAAATTCTCCCAATCTATAGTAAAATCTTGATTTTTGATAAATATATCTCATCTAGATAAATGAAGTATAATAGGGTTATTTATAATTTTTCCCAAAAAAAAAAGGAGCGCCCACAGGTACAAGTTCATAATCAACTTTGGCGTAGCAACATAATCTGCATAAGGAGTCTAAAGGGAAGACAACATGTGTCACCCTTTTGCGGTAAATGCAATTATAGTTCATAAACATTATGTCCTATACTATCAGTCAACTACGTCCCTTCTACCACTGCTACCATCTCTTTTCTTATTCTCAAACAGTGCCCCAATCTCTTCTAAACTCTTACCTTTTGTTTCAGGCAAAAGGAAGAAAAAGAAAACAGTAGCTAAAGCCATAATTCCTGAAAGCACAAAAAACATTCCTCCAAATGTGATCTTCTCAGATATGCTCAGAAAGCTCATCGCCACAACGCCGCTAACCAAGCGGTTTACTGACACCGCAAGACTTGAACCCTGAGCCCGCAATCTTGAAGGGAAGATCTCGGATGAGTAGACCCAGGTAATAGGCCCAAGCCCAATTGAAAAGAATGAGACATCAGCACAGACAGCCAGTATGCATAGCGCGATGACCCAAGTGGGCTTGCTACCTGAATGCTCGAGGAATTTTGAGCCCAGCCCAAGCCCAGCCAATGAAAATGCCATTCCGGTAGTGCCCAGCAACAAAAGAGGCCTCCTCCCATACCTATCTAGATAAAGAGCCGATATCAAAACAAAAGATGTCTTGGCAATTCCCATTATCACAGTGACCCCAACAAGCTGCTTCCTCTCGTGAATACCTGCAGCTTTGAACACTGCAGGACAGTAATAGACAACTGCATCATTTCCTGATGCTTGCATGAAGAAATTGATTCCAAGGGCCGCAATTAGAATCCGGCGAATAGGCGCTGTTGGTCTAATCAACAGCTCTTTCCAAGCGCCTTGTCCATGCCATATGCCACTATCAGAAACCTCAACCAATGCAGCTCCGGTTATCTCCTGGAGCCTTGTCTCCGCTTCCTGAGCACTTTCCGAAGTTCTCATCAAAATTCTTTTTGCTTCATCTATCCTGCCTCGCATTACAAGCCACCGGGGTGACTCCGGCATGGCTAGCACCCCAAATCCAATGGCAGTAGCAGGAACAGCTGCAATGCCCAACATGAGTCTCCAATTTATATGTTCCGGTAGACCAGACAATGCATAGTTTAAAACATAACCTAGGAGAATTCCTATGTTAATGAACACTTCAGGGAGTGCAGTGAGGAAGCCTCTGGTCATGGCAGGTGATAGCTCTGCAGTGTAGACGGGCGCAATCATGAGAGAGAAACCAACTCCAATTCCAGCAATGACACGGCCCATCATGAGAAATGCATATGAAGGTGCTAGCCCCATTAGAAGTGCACCTATGAAAAATGTGGCTGCTGCTAGTACTATGGTGTATCGCCTACCGATCAAATCTGATGTTTTGCCTGAGGCCAGTGATCCTATCAATGAACACACATTTAATGAACCCACCAAGATCTCTTCTTCAATTGATGTTATTTTGAGGTTGTCCTTAATGTACAACACTGCACCACTCATCACCCCAATATCTGCACATGACAAATTCGAAAAGAGAAAAAGGGGGAATAAGTATCATTTTCCCTATATTTTGCTGCCATTCTAACCCAATGGGAAAAAGATTGAGTTCGTCCAAATTGAAATTCTTAATTTACTCGCTTCTAATGAATATTTTCTTTGCTAAAGCCTAAAATATGGAATTACTCTACTGGGGAAAAAAAATGCCGTGAGCTCAATTCTAAGCCTTGCCGGACCTACAGACTTTTGTATAGAACGTAAATTTACAAATCTACACTTTTTTTATATATAAAATTATAACAAATCCCTCTTTTTATATATATTTTTATTTTTACGCTCAAAGCAACAAATAATAAAATTAGAATTGATACCACAATTTTTTTTAAATAAAATTCATTAGGTTTGAAGCAGATGATATAAAAAAGCTCCATACTGGAACAGTTCTTTTCTATATTTAAGTAGAGAGAGAGAGAGAGTGAGAGTACTAATTAAGACAAGACGAACTCACCATAACCTAAGAGAATGGAGTTTGTGGAAGCCAACAGAGCACAAGCAAGAGCATACTTGTTGAGACTTGCCCTCTTCTTAGGAACAATTCCATCTTCTTCACCAATTTTGGATTCCTGTGATCCAACCTCAGTGGCATCCATTTGAGTTTTTTAACACAGACCCGAGAAGAAGCCTGTGCTTTTTCTCCTCCTTTTCTTAACACAAAAAGAAGAATAAAAAGAGTCCTTCAGTTTTGGTATTTTCTATGTGCGCCTTGTATCTGCACAAACAGAGAAGTAAATGCTGTTTTTGTTTGGATCCACAACACAGTGTAGGTGATTTCATGAAACTTGTATGAATCGGGAAAAAGGGTTCAGCTCGGTTTCTTTGAATTGAAATACTAGGCATTGTGGAACAAGTTCATCGTACGGTTCCCCTCGGAAAAGTTCAGATGAGAATTTAGCTTATATTTTTAATATAAAAAAATAAATTAATAACCATATGGCAATTTTGTTTACAGTTTTAGTAAAATATAGCTTATATTTTTAATATTTTCTACAGTTTTATCACCTAATTATTAATTTTTTTATATAATAATCATAAAAATAATTTTAGAGAATAGAAAATAAGGGATGGATGACTTTATCCTTTATTGTGATCCGATCTTAACTTTCCCTCCTCAATTTTCTCCCACTGGAAAGAGTTTAGTTAAAATCATGATTTTTTTTTTCCGAAACCTTCAAATAATACATATATGCACATCCAATTACTTTGAAAAATGGATCGTTTAGGGTTAAAATAAAAATACTATTCATACTTAGTATTGTGCTATTGCTTACATATTACGAAAGTACAAATTTTTGTATATAATTTTGATGTTCCATCAATATCATATGAGAATTATTTTTATTACTTTTTAAATTGTGACCAAATAAGTAAGAGAGGAAAGAAAACCCTAAAAACTGTGTAGTGGGAAAAATATTAAATCTATAAATCAATATTTGAGTTCGAATGTTGAGAATAGAAAGAATTATATTGGGAAAATTCTTTCTTAAAGAGAGTTCAATAATAGTTTGGGTCAGATTAATTAAAATACGACTCCGGATTTAAATACTAAAAATAAGAGACCAATTTGTATGGAGGGCTACCCCTAACAGCCATGACCAAAGAATCCCATGCGAAGTGTGACAAAATTTGTTCCCTTTGGAATTGCTGTTTTATGGGGGGGGGGTATTCCTTAATTAACCCACATAAAGCTTAAATGACAAAAATTTAATACTTTACCTAACCACAAATATTTTGGTCAAAAGGTTACAAATTTTTGGATCATCTCTGATTTTCGGGTTCATGGACATGGCTCACACATTCAGACCCCCCCCCCCAAAAAAAAAAAAAGTTCCACACCAACGAAAAAACACTTTGCTTTGAATAAAATGAACTTTACATATTTTGTCGAGTTTATTTTTTAAATTTAAATTTTTTTATTTAGAATTAAAAATAAAGTGTGGACTTTACATATACGAACTTTACATATTTGGTTCCAAATAGAAAATAAAGCAAGAAGTTAATATACAACCATTGATAAATATAACAAGTTTACAGCTAGCTAGCTATGTGCATAAAAAGAATGATAGTCTATGTGAGGCAACTGATGTGGTTAATGTCCTGATCAATTCTGGTTGAGAGGACCACACAACAATCTCTTCCCTCTGCTATTCTTCCTCATACAGTAGGTTTCTTTTAACTTCTTTGGACATATTTTTGGTTATTTTATATAATATTTTGGCTTATAAAATAATTTAAAATAATAATAAAGTAGAAAAAAGAGGACCACTTAATAATTTTTTTTTTTAATATAAGAAGATATAATCAAATAAAATATAAACTATTGTCTAAATAATCATACAACTTTAAAGGCACTAAATCCTTAATACTTTTCACTTCCATCGCTTCTCCCTCTCTCTGATGACAAAAGTGGGATCACATTTACGTCGATCAGGTTAAAATATAACCCAACTTTTAATTAAAAGTCTCGAGTCGAAAGATGAATTAAAAGAAAAAGGATTATTGTGAATTGCTAAAAGGGTAATAGAGATTTTTTATAACTGCAGCTATGAATTTACTTAAGCAAGGAAGCTTCACTCTGGTGTTACAAAAAAAAAAAAAAAAAAAAAGTATTTTTGACTTTTTCTGTCCTATTCATTTTTTACAAGCAATAAAATATATATATAATATCATGATAACATTATCGATTTATAAAACGATCCGATCAATGAATCAATAAATTGATAAATTATCTGAATTATTTACTGATTTGAGCCTTTCACTATTTGTATATCTTTATCAAGGAAAAATACCAGACAAAAATAAATCTGCAAAATCACTCATGTTAGTCTTCTCATTCCGTCTCGTGGGTTTGGTCCTATGTAGCATTCAGACTGAAATTAAAATATCACCCACTGTTTAATTATAAGAGCCTAATAATTATAAGGTTGTCTTTCATGCCTTTCACTATGGGAGAAACCACTCTTTATATTTATAATTATAACTTTCAAAAGGGCTAGTAAAAATATACCTTACCTCATAAATGCAAAGCATAACACTACATCTTAGAAGAAATAAATATCCGGAAAATCCCAAATTTGATGAAGTAATAAATTATTAGAAGTTCATAATTTGGTTACAACGTCACTCCAATATGCTATCAAAATATGAAAAATGTACTAAGTTTATGTGAAAATATATCAGGTCACTTCATCTTCAGATGGAGAGCATTCTCTCATTCGCAGCGTGATTGATACGAATGGAGTTAGAATGCTGTCCACTTAATGTTAGAAGCTAAAAAAAAAGGTTTATCACTTGAGAAACGGTGTATTTTCTTTAGTTATATAGCAATTTGAACTCTTAGTATTAGGATCGGAAAGAAAGATTATGATCACTAAACTATCTCCTTAAAATCGAAATCGGTCTTGGCTTAGTTTGTCTACAAGCAAAATAACTACTCGGTTTATTCGAATCAATCTAGACCAACTTAAACCAAACTTTTTTTTTTTTTTGTATACAAAGACTCAAATCCGATTCTAGAGTGACCACTGGCCCTCAATTTAGGTCTGGGCCCAGTTAAAAGCAGTACCTTTCACCTTGGCCCAGGCCTAATTTGGGCCTAGCAAACCCTACCTTGGCTCACCAACGTCTTGCTAAACTCCTTCACTTAAAATCTCAAACTCCTTCGATTAAAATCTTAAATTTAAATTTTAAAAATAAAAAAAAATAAATATTAAAAGAACCACTCCTTAAATTAAGCCCAAAAGTACTCAAATTGAATAATCAGTATATTGATTGGAAAAAAAAAACTAGCATTGGCTCGAATAAGGGATTTATGCTCTAAAGGGGTTGAGGTTGAGTTTCTCAAATTCGATTTACACGATATATTGAGATTAAGCAAGTTGAACCCATTTGACTATGACCACGTTGAGTGAATGATCCGGTTTTCATTTAAATCTACTTATTAATACATATTGAGTGAATAGTCTAATTTTTTATTAAATCTATTTGTTAGTATAGATAAGGAATAACTAAGTTAATCTTACATTACGGAGTTTGATTAACCCAATCTAGTGAAACAAAATGCAAGAAATTTATATCAAAAAAGGAAAAAAAAAATACAAAATACAAGAATAAATGAACAGTATTTAAAAGTTTTTTACATCATTTTTAACATATTTAATTTTATTTACTAAAGTACAACTAAATATATATATATTTTTTTGTTTTTCAAAATTTGGGAGGCAGTTTTGCATGGCCTCCTAACTAAACCGCTGCGAGCAGAGTTGAAATACAGAAACTACCGACTAAAATAATAAATTTAATAAAACGCGCCGTTTCAATGTCATTGTGGACTCTTCAAACCCTAGCAATAAAACCACGAAGCTCATAGACCTCACCTTCCCAGAGGAGCCGACGAAGCTAGGGTTTCTCTCCCCAACCGCGCGAAAATGGTTCCTTCTCTCTCTCTCTCTGAATCTTAATTTCTAAATAGATCTTGTATGTGATGGATCTGTTGTTTGTGATATAGGGCAAAGGAACAGGAAGTTTCGGTAAGAGAAGAAACAAGACTCACACTCTCTGCATTCGTTGTGGCCGTCGCAGCTTTCATCTCCAGAAAAGTCGTTGCGGTGCTTGCGGTTATCCTTCTGCCCGCATCCGAAAATGTAATCCCTCTGTCTCCCTCTCTGTTTGAGTATTTTTGATGATGTTGTCGTGTGTTATGATGAAATCAGATAACTGGAGCGTGAAGGCGATTAGGAGGAAGACGACCGGAACTGGAAGGATGAGGTATCTCCGTCATGTCGCTGTCAGATTCAAGAGTAACTTCAGAGAAGGTATAAATTTTCATCTTCAATTCGTTTTGTTATCTCTCTCTCTCTCTCTCTTTAAAATTTTGTATATATGTTTTGATTTGTTCATTTTCGTTAAATCCATCTCATTCATGCATGAACTATTTTTAGCTTGAAATAAAATATTATGTGGAATTTATTTGAGCTATACAAGAAATTTTGTGAAACTTGGTAACTATAGGTCTGTGTTTGGAACCAAATGAACTGAAGCTGATGGTCGATTACATTTCTAAATGAATTCTTCTGTTTGGAAAACAAAGATTAATAATGTGGAATTTATTTGAATTCCACATCTAAAAACACCAAAACACTCGGAATTCACTTTCAGAGATTGTTGATTATTAATAATTATAAAGTAATTGCTTGGGATCCACTAGCTCTCATAGTTTTTATTTACATATCCCCTTGTGTCTTTTAATGATTTACAGATCCCTAGAGTCTGTGGAGATAAATTGAACACCGCACCTTTGTGGAATTCATTTGGTTCCAAAAGGGTGTGACTTCATTTATGGTTCTCTTCACTTTTGTGGCATTTGGAAACACCACATGTTCTACTACAATTTTTTTTCAAGCACCCAAATTGTGGTAATTAAAATCCTATTCACGTTGTGGCACCTTTTGGACAATGGATGAATGTTGCACCAGTTAGTACTTTCATGGGGGTTAGGGTGGGTGATTCACCTCCTAATATGTGGTATCTATAGCTAAACGTAGGTATTCCACAATCGATTGGAGGAACTTGTGGTAACACCCACACAGGGAGCTGTGCGAGTATCTCCATCCACCATTTGTTAAACAAAGAAGTGAATTTTATGCTTCTTGTAGAGTTCATTAGATTCCAAGTAGCATATGAAATGATTTACATGATATTTTTCAGAACCTAAATGGAAATTTTTCTTTTGATCAGGCACTCAGGCAGCTCCAAGGAAGAAGGGAGCATCAGCATCTTCTTAAATTCAGAACAAGTTGGGTCACATTCAAGATTTTGTAGTTTGTTATGGGGTTTTAGCTGTTCTAATCTCAGTGCGTATATTTCATTTGTTGAGCGCATTCAGTGTCATGTATGTCTAATACTCTAGGGCTGTGGAGGTGGAAACTGCACAATGTTTTGTTGCAATCAGATTTTGAGACTATCGCATTGAATCTTGTGTGTGATTCCTTTTTGGCATTTTCAAGTGTTGGACAATTGCCGTTCTATGCTGGCATGCAATTTGTCGTGATTTTGGTTGGAGTGCTTCTGAGTTGCCTAACAATTGCCCAGCACTAGAAAGGTTGAAGAGTCTGACTTGTTTTTAACCAGTAATTGTTGATACCATAGTCTTTGCTCGTGAGTTTTTTATTCCCTTTAGTTTTGCATTTCTCATTGCGAGAGGTCATGAGAAGGTTGGACACAATGAACGGTAAAAAGTCTAAATTTATGCACGGCTCCTATCTCTCCAAGAGCAATGGTTTTTCATTTTTTTCTTATGCTACTGGAATTGGGATTGAATGACATTGCACCATGCCACTGTTGATCCTGTGCTACACCAAAATCCACATACCAGGAACTGGTGTGCCTGTACGTGGGTGCAGCTTCAATCAGGATGTAAAGCAATTGTAAGGTTTTTCTTTTGTCATGAGCTACCTTCTGTTTGCTTCCTCATTTAATCTGCATTTGATGTTCATCCAGTCTTTTACCACTCTGTAACTTCCTTTGCCTGTTAGTTCCTCAAGTCCAAAGGCATCCAAACATTTGAGTTTGTTCCCCTGCTTACGATAAAATGTTTACACTGCATTCATACCATCTCTCAGTATATTTCCTTCATGTGCCATCTGCAAAGGCAAAGGAGTCCCGTTCCATTTCAAAGATGACTACTTTTTCTTGATGAAAGATTTTGTCCTTGTGTATTCATAGGCTGCCTGATGCACAATTTTACCATTATAATCATGAGCACAAATATCATGCAAGGACTGAAACATTATAATCTGATTGTACTGACAAGCGTATAGCTTGGTCAGATGCTGCGTCAGATATGGCAGCAAATAGATGAGAGACCAAAGATTTTGCAGTTAATTAAATGGCTCTAGCACTTGACCATTTGTTAATAAAAGGGTACATTATTTACACACGCCTATATTTACCAACTTCATCCATGTTAATCCAACTAATTCCCTAAAATACTGCTTTTAAATCATGTGTGAGCTATCAGCTTGTATTGTAAGGCTTCTGAAGCAGCATTGGAGATCCGGTTAGCAGCGGTGCCAAAAAAGAGTTCCCAAAACCAGAGATACAACGCAAGAATTGTGGAGAAGATGAGCAATGCTAGAGTCTGGTACCAGTTTAGCGGCCAACCTGAGATTTCAGCCATTGTTTTCAGAAATGGCAGGGAACTACTTTTCACGTCTCTTTTCTCGATAGACCATGCTGTTATCCACTGCACTCTAGATGGTAGTATCATGTCAAATTCCTCTCTCAATCGTCTTCCTAAGTCTGGCATGAGTCCACCATAAAGGATTGCAATTTTGTTGGGCCCTTCCTCAATTGCTCTTTGAAGTGCCTCAACTGCATCCCTGTTCCTCTCACCAATGATTACAGATCTCTCCTCCACAGCTGCTGTCACTTGTGTGAACCTTCATAAATAAGACGCACTTTGTCAATAACCATACAGTGACACCACACTCTTGAACCTTGCATGGTGAAGGCATGACTCTCTACCGGATCACAAATACTTACTCAGACGTTAGTCGCTTTGCCAGGAAGACCTTCATAGCAGCACCAAAATCAAGTCCAGACAAGGCTTCTACTTCTGGATATTCTGACGCCTAACTTCCCACATCAGCACGAACACTTCCAATTATTACAAGCCCAACAAGTGACATGGGCAGCACACGGGAAGCCCATAGAAGCTTAGATCTCCAACGACCAAGGTTCTCTCGAATTGAAGCTGGTTGCACCATTGCTTTTGTTGATTTGAGAATCATATCTCTAGCAAAGGTGAAAAAGCTTTCACCCTTTTCTAGCTGAAAGGATGGAATAAGACAGGAACTCAGGTCAAAGAACGTTGTACACAGAGCAGAGTCCTTAAACCTATATTACACAGAGACTTCTAGAAATACTCTTGTATGTGTCGTGTTGTGTCATGTCAACACATATTTTGGGCATAATACGATATTTTGTTAATTGGAATTGTGGGAAACTTTTGTAACTTCGTCAGGTTAGTCTCTATCATGTCTGCATCCATATTCGTGTTCGTGTCACATAGCCTCAAACTAATTTTAGTATGAATTCGATGTAGCATGAAACCAAGATAAATGCAGATGCAATAGATGACTTCATCAGTTTTTATCAAAATAATCACTATCATCTTGAGCCCTCAGCATTCAAAAACTCCCTACCAAACCCCACCTTCAACCTAAAAAGAAATTAAATAAATGTACATTTTTAAGAATTTGGCCAAATAGTCAACAACATCTCTAGAGTGCATGTTGCACATTATAAAAACTTTTGCCGAGGTCAGAGAGTTGAACCTGGAGTATCTTGAAGGTCTCAAAATCAAGATCTGCATGATACCAATTCTCAGCAGACAGTCTAATTGGAAATCATGCGTAAGAATTCATGCCATCTGTCTTTGAATGCATCGAAGAATGTTGAAAGCTCGTGATTGAGAAATTTAAGTCTTTTTTAGTAGCACTAGGGTTTCTTCATTTCTCTAAACTCTCCCTGCTTGCTACCATCTCATAGAGAACACAGTCATAGTGTTCAAGTTCCTTTTGGAGGGTAGCAAAGTACCTGCACAAAGGTAATACCCAAGTTGAGATTCAAGTAGCAAAAGAAAATAGAAGAGTTACATAAGAAATAAGAATACCAATATCATAGTTAACTCCTTAGGGTCTATACTTGCATCCAGTCATAGATATAGCTTAGGAATTGGATTAGATGAGTTTGATCTGCCCCTTATTAGACCAGTTCCAAATGGTCTTACAGCATCCAACTATCAACATCATAGCCCAAAATGCGGTAGAAACATCAATAGAACCATTTGGGCCAAAACCTTTGGACGACATGATAATCTTAACACTATAAAGACCAGGCATGGACACAAGAGACGACACACCACACACATAATAACACAACAAAGTTATAAAAATTTACACTACCATAAATACAATCATAAAGTGTTGAGAAACATTTTTAAAAGCGTTGAAACAACACAACTAACACTTGTTGAAGCGCTTGTAAACCAATACTCAATAGAAGCATACGTTGCATATACAATTCCCAGAATGAATGCGTCAATGTCGAGACCATATTAGACATGTCCTTTGGAAATGAGAAAACACGACATTTTTGCAACTTGGAAATGGTGTAAAATTTTTATAAGTTTCATCCTATCTCTTTATCCGTGTCATGTCCCATGTCTGCCTCCATGCTACATATATAGAAGCTAATTCAGAAAAGGAAAGGAATAACTACGAAGGAAACACACTCTTCATCTGCAATATGAATTGTTGAAACTAAATCAACCTGCGAAAATACCAACCGCAAAACATCTTAGCGAAATGTCCAATTAAACGAACCAAACCATTAAGAAAATTAGGAACAAACCCAGATTAGAAACCAAGTTAGAAGTGTCAAACCAAGAATAATAATCAGAAACGGAATGAACCCCAGTACCTGAAGAAAAGATTGAAGAAGAAACTAAGGAAAGCGTTTTTTATAGCTAAAAACAGCAGTCTGTAACTCCCCACTTCCTCTTCTATCATCGATTTCTCTTTTGAATCTCATGAAATCAGCAATTGAATTGTTCTGCAGAAACTGCTCCGCCGATCCATCCTCCCCAACTTGCTTCGTCTATGAAGCCCTAATTCGGAGAAATTTAGTGGGTTTGGGAACAGCAGTTGAGGAATTGAAATTGAAAATTCTAGGTGTGGAAGGTGAAGCGTCTTTGGTGGTGGAATTGGAGTGAAATGAAGATGTGGTTGTGGATGATAGAATGGATAATGAGCTACCCACCATGCTTCTTTAGATTTCTCGTTTGCATGGAAAATTTTGGAGAGAGAAAAAAAGATATTACAAAAGGAAAAGGAAGTTATGATTTTTTTTTTCTCTTAAGATATGAAGGAGAAAGAAGAGATTCAGAAGGATTTGTTTTTTAAGTTTAAATTAAAAAAAAAAAAAAAAAAGTGAAAAGGAATCGAGGGGAAAAGAAATATTAAAATTAAATATTTTTTATATTTTAAAAATAATCTTTAAAAATTGAACGTAAAATTCTCAAATAAGTTAGAAAAAAATTAATTTTTTTTCTTTTCTGCCCTCTCCTTATTAATTTTTATTTTTCTTTTTAAAACTTCCAAACACAGTGTCAGAGTGAGAGAGAGAGAGAGAGAGAGGAACCAGAGCCCGGAGAGATTTTAGGTTACTCTGGTTCTGGTTTGTTTGTGGGAGTGAGCTAGTGCCAGTTCATGGCTCTATTGTTTTATATAGTTTTTTTTTTTAGAATTAAAAGATAATAAAAATTATTAATCTTAAGTTACGGGGCAAAAGGCTTGACTGTAAGTAACTTTCTCTATTGTCTTTCCTTTGGGTTAATTAGAAGTGTTAAATTTTCAATAAATATATATATTTTTATTTAATCTCCCTTTCTCCCCGTTTTAAAAATAAATCCAATTTTCACTTTTCACGGTGAGTTTTTTGTTACATAGAGTTTAAGCATTCCTCAAAAAGAATTTTTAAGATGAACATAAAATAAAAAGAATTTTTTTTAAAGAAAATAATAATATTAATATATTCATCTCTTGTCATGTTTAAGAAAATAATGGCATATCATATGAATTATGAAGGATTTCGCTTTTAACAAAATTTCGGAGATGTATAATAGTTTGGATATAAATGGAGCATGAAAATGAGTCACAATAACTCTTCACACAAAAAATTAAAAATTTTCTAACAATGTTGACATATGACATTATCTCTTCTACAAAAAATTCCAATTTAATACTCAAAATGGGTGATTACAAATACAAGTCCTCCTTTCAAATCAACCAATATACCAAAGCAAAACCCTTGGTATGAATTTCAACCCAAACCAACAAAACCTCCATGCCGTGACAATCAATGCAGGAAATACCCAACTAGGATAATCCAACCTCTCAAAAACGGCGTTGACATATATTGCTGCTTGCGCTAATGGTACAAGAAAAAGAACAGAAAGGTTGAATTAGGAAAATTTATAAAAAGAATTATCTTCCAAATAAATCCTTCGATTGCAACTGCATTGCATGCCCAGTTGACTCTTTGGCCATGTTGTATCCTGAAGAATGCATATATAAGAATAGTTTCCTTTCAAATGATTCCATCCCAAAATGCCAAGAGAACCTTTCCTTCAACTCTTTCCATGACCTTCCCGTACTAATAATCGAATACCAGCTTCTAAATCTTCTAAGGTAATAGTAAGAAGTTCATCCTCACTCACACAATCAAAACTAAGCCGAAGGTCTAAGTTTTCTCTGGCATTAACTAGCATCGGATCAATCAAACCTCCATTCATCTCCTTACGCTGCTTTTCGGTCATCTCTTTTTCTATCAGTTTCGATACAGCTTCAATGGTACAGGATGAATGCAGCTTAAATCCATACAACAAGCTATCTTCGACCTGATCATTCATCTTCTGATGCAGAATCAACGCTAATTCTTCCACACTGAAATCATCAAAGTAGAAAAATTTTGTTACCCTTCTACAAAAGCCTTCATTGGAAGAGATTACACGCATCATGGGCTCCTTGTAACCAGCGAATACGACCACAATTTTCCCACTGTCCATGACAGACATGATCTCCTCTAAGGCTTCTAAGCCATAGTCCTTATCATCTGCCTTCTGCATAGGAATCAACCGATAAGCTTCATCCACAAAGAGGATTCCTCCCTCTGCTTCCTTTATCTGCGAAGATGTTGAGACTTGTTTTGTTAAAATTGCAATGAAACAGATACATAAAATTGTGAAAAGCTATGTAGCATACCTTTTTCCTAGTCTTTGGCCCTGTATGACCAACAAATTCCCCAACTAAATCAGTACGTTGTACCTCAGTCACTTTGTCAGTGGGAAGAATTCCCACCATATGTAGCAATTTTCCAAGAATCCGAGCTATCATAGTTTTCCCTGTATATGATTCAACCTTAATTAATTACAAGTGAGATATAAAATTTGTAAGGAGCCAAATAGAATACTTTCCCTTTGATAGAAGAATTTCATAGTTATAATTTGGATTTGTCTAAATGCCTTTAGTGAAAGATAACTAGCATCGCATCAATCTATTGCACTTGCATCTCATTTTTATAATATTTTTCGGATAAGACTCAAGACAAAGCAAGAGATCCTTCAAATGATGGCTAACAAGATCTTGTATAAGCTCGGGGCACATATTCTTGATTTTCAAGATGTAAGGAGCTTTTTCAAGAAAACTAACTTTACAAGAAATAGCACATGGTATGGCATGAGTTTTTTTTTTTTTTTTTTTTTTGGGGGGGGGGGGGAGGGCAGAGAAGAAATTTAAATATGGATGCAAAAGGCATATAGAAATGTAGCCCAATGACTTGAACTTGCAAACTGATTACCTGTTCCAGGGTTGCCCATGAACGCCATATGAGGAGGTCTTCGAAAGCCAATTTTCAGACCCAAGGCCCTGCGCCTCTCATCCAAAAGCATACCCTTTGCCCATGTCCTGAGTTGTGTCTTAAGCTCATGCAATCCCACAACATTTGATATTGCCCGTTCAAGTTCATCCATCTTACCTTGTGTTTCACTGCATGCTTCAAGGGCTTTCTGTTTCCTTTGCTGTTCAAGATGCTTATTTAGAAGGTTCCGCAACTTCTCATTTCCAGGGCCTAATGAAAGATGATTTAGTGGAGTCATGCCCTCCTGCAATTAAAAGAACTCATTAATTACGTAGCTGTAAGATTACATTGTACTTGTATCATCAGAAACATGTAAAATCAGCAATACATCATCTTTGGCGCTGCAATCGGCATTGTATTCCAGCAATGTCTTCACAGTTGAACAATCTTCAGATCGGAGGGAAAACCAAACAGCAAGGTGCAATGGTGTCATTCCATTCTGCACAATCTCAATAGGTAAAAGTCAAAAACAAGGAACCTGAGACTCCTGGGAAGTTTCAGATTCAGTCAAAGCATGATGCTGCAATGGCAAGAAACATACATTTGCTTTGGCTTCAATAAATGCACCATGAGCAAGAAGTAACCGTGCTGCTTCACTGCAACCATTCTTTGCAGCCATGTGCAAAGGAGTTTCTCCATACTGCAAAACTCGACATGATTATAAGTTACTTTATTGCTTATACTGACTTTTAAAGAACAACGAACTTAAATACACTAGTATAAAAGAAAGTTTAATGTACCATATTTTTGGCTTCCAATTCAACTTTTTCTGATCCTTGCCAATCAAGCAAACACTTAACAATCTCAAACTTGTTGTAACCTGCAGAAACATGAAGGGGTGTCTGCGCCATCTGCATTTGAAGCCAAAATTTGGGAAAATGTTAAAATAGGCCTGAAGATCTAGTTGCCCATAATTAGCAAGTTATCAATGCATTATGCACATAACAAACAACAAATTTTGGTGCTTTCTCAATCATGCATAGCCAGCAGTTCCACTAGCACCCTGTTACTGAAACATGTTACTTCCTGTCTATGCAGTTGGCACCAAATGGTGAGACATTTCTCCTTGATTAAATAACATTGAACTCATCAAAACACAGTCCAAGCAACTGCCTCCCATGTTCGTTTGTTTAGGAAAAAGGATCTTTCAAATTCCCCATTATCATGGGAAAATCAAATACTCTACGACTCCATTAACAATGGCATCGAATTTCCCTCTTCTGTGCACATGATTCTGAGTTTATATCCAGCAAAATCGCCAACAGGAATGCTAATAAACTTGTAAATATAAGATACTCCAAAAATATAATTAGAGTTTGACGATCATAGCAGACTCAATCCTAATTTACATTTTCATTTGTACTCCTCCAAGTGGATCAAGTAATTCTCTGCCTTAATCTAAATCACATGTAAAACCAAGATCTGGGCATTTCTAGGTCTAACCTTAAATTTCAAGAACAACGTTATAGATCAGCATATTAAAAAGAGGACAAGGAAGCACAACAAAGAATTGATACCCAGAAAGAAGAACACAAAGAATAACGAGAATCAAATCTCATAGAGATTTTGCTGTGATAGAGAGAGAGAGAGGGAGAAAGAACTTACAACAGGGTTACGATCATTGAGAAGAGATGGGTTGTCACGAAGCAACTTCTGGAAAGAGAGAAGATCGCCGGACTGCGCGAAGCCGTGTATGGTTGTCGGCTTCGTCGATCTTGTTGATCTTTGATTTTCTTGATTTCGCTGCATTGTTTCCCTTTATCCTTTTCTGATTTTTTTTTTTTTTTTTTTGTGGGAATGTTACTTGCTCAAATGATATTTCTTCTCCTACCCCCAAACAGGGGACCGAAGATTTAGACGGAGGAAGAGAGAGGGGTTTGGTATGTGAGGAGAGGAGAGGAGAGGAGAGGAGAGGAATCTATGGGGTGCAATGTGTGTTTGAGGTGTGTTGTTTTTGGAAACAAAGGTGGAAGGAAGTCGTTTGGAAGTCAGAGACGAAAACGAAGTCCGCTTCCGACTCCTCCGACCCAAATCTGACAACAAAGGAAATCCCTCTCCCTCCCAGTCCCACCCAATTTCGTCGCTGATTCTCTCTCTCGCAATTCGCCACCCGCCAATCAATTATTTTTCCCTTTTTAACTTAATTTGTCAAATTACTTATGAAAATGCTTGTTTTTTATTTCCAAGTTAAAAGAAAAAAAAATAAATAAATGAAGTGCCAAGATTATAACGTTAACAGCTTTGTTTGGACTCCATCAACTGTAAAATAATTGAATTATAATATCAAAAAATAATTTCCCCTCCCCTCCACAATTCCACTACTATTTGAGATGTTAATGTCAACAATAATTGAAGGGTACATACGAAATTAAGTTCTGCATATTAATTATCTAAATTCTTGTGAGGTTTCAGTTTGTGTAAACCCCGACTGAATATTGGTAAGCATTTCCTCCTGGGTAACCCACCTTTTGAGTTGTATTGCACTCTTCGAGCTCAAGTTTACACCTACTCCATCTGCCCTTATCAGTTCCATTGCTGGCCAATGAGTAAGAAGGCTAAGCCCTCTATTTTTCTCATAATTTTGTTGAACCTAAACTCACCTTTATTCATAAAAAAAAACACAATTTAAACTCAATATCTCTCTGTAAAATTTTAAACAATTTAAATTTTGCAATTTTTTAAAAAATTTATTATTTAAAAATACAATTAGATCCCTATAATTTTTTAAAAATAACAAAACTTAAAATTAAAAATGTTGGGGGGCACGTGCTATTATGTCGAGTCGAGGTCGGAGGGAATGCGGAGAACTATAAACAAAAGCGACGTGACACTCAGCAAAAAGTGCCACGTGGCGATCCAGCATGCCGAGTTGAGGTTGCTTTAACGTGTGGTCTTCACACCACCCCAACCCCTTCTTCCTCGTCTCTCTCTCTCTCTCTCTCTCTCTCTCTCCATATTTTTAAGATTTTTCATTTTCTGGTAAATTTAAACAAATTTCATCACATTCACGACGGTAGAGCCTATCCCTTAATCTTATTCTTGAGGAAAAAATATTACCAAAAAAATATCCCCGCTTGAACCTGTACATGAACTCACACGGAAGCTTTACACTCGAGCACCAAATCGACAGATTTCTCCGGCATGTCTCATGTGTCAAAGCTCCCCATATCTCCTCACACTACTATCCATTACTTGACCTTCACAGATCACAATAGATATGCTCATTTTCTCTCTCTCCGCCCAGGATTTCACCGGAATCCTTCCACTTCAAACCCTGCCCGTCCTGGATTCTCTTTTTTGCCTTGCAGATCCTTCAAGTCCGAGGACGGAGATAAAGCTTGGAGGAGTGAGAATTTGAAGGAGACAAAAATTGGGATTTTCGTTTTCAAGTATGCGGTGGTTAGGGTTTCGAAATTGAGCTCGTTGTCTAAGGATAAGTTTGGTGGGGAGGGAAAGGTAGAGAAGGGAAAGATTTATCGGAAGTAAATAGATTTTTTTTTTTTTTATCATATATATTTTTTTATTTTTTAACTTAAAATATTTTTAAAAGATATAATTTTTTAAAAAATAGTTATTTAATATTTTTTTTATTTTTATAAATTATTTTTATTATTATTTTATATTAAATAAAATTAAAATATTAATATAAAAAAATAAAAAAGTAAAATTAGAAAAAATAATTTTTTTAATAAAATTGAAATAAAAAAATAAATAATAAAATAAATAAATAATTTTATAAATATAAAAAAAGGGCTAAATTTATTCAAAAATCTCATTTTCTTTTATTTCTGTCTATTTTGGGATGGAAATAATTTTTTTTTAAAAAAAAAAGAAATTACATTTCACTTTTACTTCCTCTTGATATTTTTTTCCTTACCAAATAAATAAAATGTCTCATTTTTTTTAAATTTTATTTCTCCTTTCCTTTTTCTTTCACTTTTTATCTCAATCAAATTACCACCGTTACCACCAAGAGTGAGCATAGAGATGCTGTTATCAAGATGGAGGAGGTTTTCTTCAAAGTGAGAATTTTTTTTAAAAAAAATTATATATGTGCCCATTTGTGCTTTTTCTTTTAGGAATAAATACTTAATGATATATATTTTTTAGGGGAATTTTGTCTCATATGTGGTGTATAATTAGGTCGGGGTTCAAGTTGGGAGATACATTGTGACCATGATGAGCACCGGTGTGATACTTGCTCCAGATGTCAAGTTTGCAAACAAATTTAGGTTTTAAAAGCTTTTCATTTTCATTTTTCCATGATAGTTAATTTTGATAGTTTGGGGCCTATCCCTTGATTCATAACTTTCCGCGTGAACTTATTCTATTGCACCTACACTTCCACTTCCTTAAATGACTAAGAGTGTGTCATATGCTGTCTTTAGGCACGGTATAATACCAACTTTATAATCTACTAGTATAAAATTTTTACAACTGTGCCATGTCAATTTTGGTGTTCGTGTCATGATGTCCAGTGTCTGTGTTGCTTGTCTACTTAGATGAGCTCGATATGAACATGGCCATTAGTAATAGCCTGCTCTGCTGGATTATAAAAAGAGAAAAGACATGAAGTGAAATTCTTTATTAATGAAAATGAGCCATAAAGGATTTTTCTATCAAAATGAAGCATCCTACACCCATTCCCATTTGCTTGTCAAGTTCACTTGGATACAGTGTAGGCAGGGACACTCAAGAATGAAAACTTCATGAAACATGTGTTTATATGAAGCTCGCGTTGGATGGACTAGGGGTCATTGAGTTTATTTCTAATGCCAATTCTTTCCAATGACCCATGCAAACCAAAGTTCATATTTATTCACGTGGAGTATTACAGTTTTGTGGTGCAACTTTTACGAGTTTGTAGCATGTGGGTGGGTGCCTGTCTTATACGAAACTAATTATTTTCAATTTCTCATAGGTGGAGACGCTAAGATGGATGCCTTGATCTGGTATAGCTGGCTTGGAAGAGTTATAATCAGAACTATGATAGGGGCCAATTGGGTTTTGGAGGAACATCGTCGAGCTGGTTCAAGAAATGTAGTAATGACTGGAAGGTACCTTCTTTTTCTCATTCTTTATCATTGTAATTATGGAGTTTTCACCTACTTATGTTAGTTTGTTGCTACCAAATGAAAAATGACACACCTCATTTCTTCAATAAATATGGACCTACAAATGAGTTTTGTTGCTTGTAATATACTATCATCTTCTTTTATCAATTTTGACCAGTCATGAACTTTTTCTGTATATGCCATTAACAAGCTGGATGCTCTTGATACAGTACTAGGGGACTGGGGAAAGCGCTCGCCCAAGAATTTCTTCTTTCCGGAGATTGTGTGGTTGTAACTTCCCGAAGGTTGAATTTAAAGCATTGATGTGGTGTCTGGCCCATTAGTTTATCTTTCTATAATCCATGATTCCTGTTAATTGATCACTCATTATAGCATGTTCTTGCTTGTATCTTGTGAAGGCAGCCCCGAGTCTGTGGATATGACTGTCAAAGAGCTTGAGGAGAACTTAAAGGAAGGAATTCTCACTACAGTTGGCAAATCTAAGAAAAATCTTGCTCATGCAAAGGTGGTGTCTGCCAACCCAATGATGTGGAGAAATTGGCAAACTTTGTTGTTAAAGCTAGGATCTATTGATATTTGGGTAAGTGAACCTTGCTATTAAGGTGCAACCATAAACAATTTCTGGTTCTTAATGCATGTACTTATTTTGGTTGGATTGCTAAACACCAACCGTTCAACCTTTTCAGCTCGTTGGTTCATATGGCCATCAAACCCCTAAGAAAGGGGATGGGTGGGGGAATAAAATTGAGAGTTCCTTAATTCTATAATTAATATTGTTGCATTGTAGTGACTTTGCGCTGTCAAATTCCCCATACTTGATGCTGTCAAATACTCATATTTTCAACTTAGCGATTCTTACTTTGTAGATCTCCATCACTTTCTGCAGTGGCTCAACCATACAAAACAAACAAATGTTCAACATAATCTGTGAGCTACCTGAAACAGTTGCTAGAACATTGGTTCCAAGGATGCAAGTTGTAAAGGGAACTGGTAAGGCTATCGGTTACTTGACCCCCCCCCCCAAGGATTTTGCTTGCATTAGTCACTGCATGGCTGCGTCGAGGTCGTTGGTTTGATGACAAGCTAAATTCAGTTCTTTTTAAAGGCTTCTTTCAGCTCAACACCCCTTGTATTCCGATACCAAAAAACACAATTCTTTTTCAATAAGCCAACATACGTGTGAGATATCCTGCCTTGGTTGACATTATATTGCCAAAATCAGTTCAACTGGCGGAATTCTACCATCTACAAATAATAGAGTTATCTTATTTAATTCAAAGATTGGATTTCCAATTCCCATTTATCCTTGTTAAACTAATCATTTCCCATTTGTCCCAAAAGATTTGCCAAGATGACGCATTTATAGCTACCACTCCATTCTGACTCCAAGTTAACAAAATTTAAGGGGGGTGGTTTCCATTATTTATTGATTTTATACTGACGTGATACCATCTGATGAATTCTTCAGGGAAGAGCATTATATGCAGCGGAGGCAGACAGATTACGCAACTGGGCTGAAAGTCGCACGCAATTCTATTTCACAGATGCCATGGGGATGTATAAGGAGAACACATGGGTGTCTGTCTGCTCACTGTCCGTTGTTTGTGCCTTCATAATCCTTTCCAGTACAAGCAACACATTTCCTGGCACCTGATCCCTAACCAAATTAGCATCTATAAAGCATGATAAAGAGAACAAGCTACTCTTCTAGTGGACCAAAAACAAGGGACAATAAGCTACAGTGCCATCTCGTGGAAGGAAGCCGATCAAAGTGCTAAAAGGTGCAGATTACAGGAACGGATGCATGGTTTTTCTCCCTGCATCCTCGGAATGCATCTTCATTCAACTATTCATTCTTATTATAGTGCCTAAACATTGGTCATGGGCCTTCAAATTAACCATCAGATGTACTTGCCTTTTAGGACTCCATAAACGACAGTATATAGAATGTAATGCGGGTGAATTCCCATTCAAGAGACGATGGTAACATGGAAATGCAATTTTTTTTCCCTTTTTGAATTTATGATGGGGTGTGGCCTTTTCGCGGTTCAATTGCTGAGCATGTGAAGTCCCAAAGTGGTCAGGAAATAAATTGTCCACTTCCTGCGCCTTGATTGGGCTTGTTGGACGGTATTGGTCTTCTTTCTTTATACTATGTAGCCCATGTCATGTTATCTAAAGGACCGGAGAAAGAGAGAGATTGTGTAACTTTCAATGGTGACACTATACTATATTGTCTGTTTGGAAGTGGGGCGAGGTGGACATTGCTGGATGAAAATGAAAGACATTTATTTGAACACTAAGAAAACCAAACGTTGAGCTACAACTCAGGGGCGACTGTCATGCCGTAGATTGGGTTCAAGAGAGCATCACTAAACTACAAATGGCAAGGCCACGTGATTGTCTATTGCCACATCTTACCTCTTGGAGTTGGTCTTTGTTGGTTCATACTCGTCTATTCATATTTTCTTTTGAACAAAATGGAAACGGTAATTTAATTTTTTTTTTTAAATGACAGACATACATTTTAATTCAAAAACCACTAAATATATTGGTGTTAAAACTCACAGAAATGATTGGCGAGCAAGTAGCCGAGACCTATATTAGGCAAATAAGATAGCTTCATTTGTTTTACAGTACTCTGTGAAAGAGAGAACTACAGTAGAAACATATCATGTTTTATTTGCAGAAATAAAGAAAAGAATAAAAAAATTATTTCTATTTTTGGAATAAAAATAAATTAAATTTTTGTATCTCTATGGTGATTTCAAATCACGAATTCGAAATATGAAAACAGTTTTTTTATAAAATTACAATGATAAGACTATATACATATATATCCATTCCCTGACACTAAATTGAGAAATATTTTATAGACTTTTTTATCTTCTTTTAAAACATATATATATATATATATATATATATATATATATATATATATATATATATATTCAATTTTTAAAAGATCCATCCCGGACAATATGGAAGAATGTAGGGTGGGGCCCTATTTTTGCTTGTTTTCCATTATGATCTTAGCTTTTCATGCTTTGGACCAACAAAATAATCAGACTTTTGAAGGATGGGGAGGCCGACGAACTGTTCTTCACATGATTGCAGAAAACTCCATTTAGGCTGCCCTCTAATTGGACCCCACCTGAATTTTTCAGATGGTCTTCACCGGCAGCTTTAGTTTATTAAATTTGGGTTAACGCGGTTGGAACCTTCCAAAATATAAATATTTTTGTTATTGTAAGACAAAAATGTCTTTGAATTGAAGGCTGCTGCCTTCCTGGTTTGAACATTACATTTTGGCCGTCTCAACCAACTTAGTCCAACCCCATTTCTGACTTTCTTTCTAGAAACCAATATTACTGGAAATTGCCTGCAAGAAGAACAAATCCATTAAAAAAAATGAAAAGAAAAAAAGGGGGAGGGAGGGAGGGAAAAAAAATTTAAAATAAAAAAAAAAAAAAAAAAAAGAAAAAAAAAAAAATTTTTTATTCAAAAAAAAAAAAGAGGAGGGGAAAAGGGGGGGGGGGGGGGGGAAAAAAAAATTTTTTTAAAAAAAAAAAAAAAAATTTTTTCCCCTTAGCCCCTGCTAGCATCAGATCCGAGTGTTCATATGGTGCTGTTTAGGTCATAGATCGTAACCATAACAAGCTCCTATTTTTATTTAGGGAATCAACCCCACAATTTTATGCTTTGATTGTTGCCTCGACATCTTGCTGCAACCATAATTAACCTCAAAATGACAAGAAGCCGGTGGGTTCATTTTTCCAGCTCATATACACCATTTGCTTTCCAAAAAAAAAAAAACCCTAAAGTTTATTTCTTAAAATATTCCAATAATAAAATGCATAATTCCAATTTTGAGTCTTTTCATGCGTGTGGGGTCCTCCATCCATCCACAATAGGAAAAAGAGAGAAGGAAAAAAAAAATAGATCTCATAATTCTTGAGTCTTTTCTGCCATGATGTGCTCTACATGAATTGGACCCACATGCCCTTAAAGCCTTTAAATTAGTTTAGTTGTACCCCTTTATCATAATAATTTAATTAAAATTTATATTATTACTACGGGTGAGATGTATATTTACTTGAAATATCATAAATTATTTGATACATAAATTTGTTATTGTATTTTTTAAAAAAATTCCAGCAAATAAAGAAAAGTAATTAATTTACATGTTTGTTGGGGTCCCACTAACATGGTCGAGTTGTTTCTTCGGATTGTAGTTAATTTTGGTGGTCTTTCTGGTCCAACCTTATCTTCCCCCACATGATCCCATTCCCACACCGAAATTTGTGGTGTGTGAAAGTGAATTCCAATTAAGCATAGACTTCGCTCCCCTGCCCCACCAATGTAATATTCCTTTCAAATTGTTAAGGCAATGTTTGGTTGCTCTATTAACTTTGATTAAGTTGTTAACATTTTGTTTCTAATTCCATTATGCATTTGGTTGGAGGGGGGGTTTTTTTTAAAAAAAAAAAAAAAAAAAATTTGAACTCATATTTTTATTAATTTAATTTAATTATTATCATATTTAATTTAATGAGAGTTCTCACCAACGTAGTTTTTTCTGTTTTTAAATTTTGAATCTAAAATTTAGTAAAGAGATTTAACATTTTTATCCATTAGCTGATCTGAACTTGGTGGAGGGCTTCTTTTTGAATCAGCTTCAAAAATCTGTCAATGCTTTGAAAATTTGTTTCGATGGTTAAAGGCATTGTTTTGGAAATTTGTGGCATGAAGTAGAGGTAGAGTTGAGGATAATAAATTTCTTAAGTTGGTTTGGTAGTAAGGTGTTTCATTAAATAAATAAAACTTTAGATGCACATGTACGCATGAATTGCCAAAATTAAATTTTCTAACCATATATTACTATATAACTCTTTTGGGCCTTTTCATTAATAATGAATGGTTGAGGGTATAAGTGGAAAAAGAAAAAAGGGAGCTTATTGAGCACTTAGATAATGAGTATTGATTTTTACTATTAAAATTTCTAAACTCTTGTGTTGGGATGATTAAAATATTCAATAACTTTTTACAAGAGAGTAGATTTGTAGTAAATTTGATTAATTTAATAGTTATATAAAGAGAATTATTTTTTATAACGTAGATTTAGGTTTATGTAAGAGTGAATCTTGATATAACAGTAGAGTTGTTTTTTTTATCGCCTTGAGATCAAGGAATTAAGACGTAAAAATAATTTTTTTACAAAAATACAAAAAAAGATTGTGTATTTATATGTCCATTTTCTTTTTATTCTATATGAAATTAAAAAACACTTTTTAATCGAATAAGTCCTTTTTATTTAGGTTTATATATTTATCATTAAACTAAAGAAAATAGAAAGAACAAAGAAAAATTCTAGGGGAAAATAAAGCTTTAGTTTTAATAAAAGGCAAAAGTTTCGAGTATTTCTAGGGGAAAATAAATCTTGGAGCCATTACTCTAGAATAATATTGAACAATAAAAGTAAAAAGGACCTTAGCATTAATGAGATTCAATAACAAAAGGACAGGACCCCATCGTGAACAACATCAAACCTTTGAATTCCAAATGAAAAAAAAAAGGCTAAATTCCCCAAGACAAAAGGAGCTTTGAATTTGAGCACATGAACTTTCATTGTCAACATGCTCATGCGCCAAAATTACAAACGCAACGCCCGTGGACTGCGGCCTCTTTAATTCAAGGTAGTGTCTCCAATTTCAATTTTCATACTTTTGCAAATGGAAGCCAAACTCTGGGATTTCCAAGTCTTGGTAAATGCCAGTCATCTACCCTTTCCACTTCGACACCATGAATCCTCCCCCCCAGGGGACTTTTGGGTTACGCTGAGTTTAAACCAGATATTTTTGTGTGCATGCTCGAGCTTGTTTGATACGTCCGCCAATCTAAGAAGAGTTAAAATGTAAATTTTTTTGAATAAAAAGGGTTTGACACAACGGTAGTTGTTCTCCGCTTGGAATGAAGACATTTTAGGTTTGACTTTCATAGATAGAAGAGAAAGGAGAAATCGAGCTGTTATGGCGGTGGTGGTCATCTGGCGTAGGGTTATCGAGAGTGTAGGCCTATGATGGAAATGAAAATGGATTTAAAAAAAAAAATCAATACAATGATATAGAAAATGATATCTTATATCGTATAAGAACAAAAACAGTTATAAAATGATAAGATAAAATAATATTTTTTAAAAATATAAAAAGAGCATATTTAGTAATGAAACTCTTACATGGTAAGCTCTGGGGAAGGAAATATCTAAACAATCTTTCCCTTACTTTTTTCTTCTTTTTTTTATTTGTAAGGAAGCTGATTCGAATAATATTTTTTTAAAAAAAATATATAATAAATGAAAACGTAGGTAAATATATAAATATAAACAATATAAGAATAAAAATAATAGAATAGTCATATTTTGTAATAAAAATCTAAAATGATTAAATTTATAATATTAATCATAAGATAATTAATATGAAAATAAAAATTATAATTAAATAAATAAATAATTTATTAAATATAAAAAATATATAATAATAGAAAATATAAGAATTTTTATGTAAATATAAATTAATTTAGTATATTAAAATATTTAAAAAATGAAAACACTTTTGAAATAAAAAAAAATGTTAAGTTTTAGAAGCTTCATGCATCATAGATGATATTTAATAAAAATATAAGAAATAAAATGTAGACAAACGTGTAAATCAATAGGTTGATTAACAGGAAAAATGTTGTGAATTAATATGTTGATTTAACGTGGACAACTGAGATTACGCGAAATCAATCATGATACAAAATTTGAGAATCCAAGCCATGAAAAACACCTGCCAAAGTTTCTAGCAGGAAGTTCATTTTTTTCTTTTTTTTTTTAATGCCCTTGAATCAGCTCCGTTAATCCAAATCGATTCAATTAAAATCTTTCTTAAAGGTCTTTTATCAACTTTATATCCAAATTATGAATTAAATTTATAATTTTGATTAAAGAATATAATGATTTACCTATTGTATTAAATTTCTATTATTCTAATAGAAAGTTCATATTAATTAATTTGAAATTTTCATAGATTAAGAAAGTAATAAACAAATAAATAAATCCCATGTAGGTTTGTACTCTATTTAAAATATTATTTGATTCGTTAACTACAAATTGATAGAATTACCATCTGACTCTGATCTGATGAAATAGCATATATGTTTTATGTATCTGATTCCTTTTTCTTGCTTTAAATAAATAATATAAAGTTGGGGGTGAATTAATTTAGGAAGGATGTCCATGTCGAATGAGGGATGTCAGCTGTTGGTGTCCAGCTGGCGTTGCTTTTGCTTTGGGTAAGAGCTACAGCTGAGTTGTGAACTGTGATCAAAATGTACTAAATCAAACTTCGCCACCATCACCTAATCCTTTGACCTCGTATTAATCTTAATTTTAATAATCATAAATTCTATAATTAATTAATATTTTTTAATTATTTTAATAAAAATATTGCATTTGTAGAGATTAAAAGAAGATGTAGTGAGTTGTGAGTGAGTCATAATTGAATCATCATTTATTCACATATCATCTTGTAAAGGCAAATAATGATTATATTTTAGTCTATAATTATGCTCTATATTTCAAATCTCGTTATGGGTGTTTAGAAAAGAACAGAAAATTCTTTAATATATTTTTATTTTATATTTTTTTTATTTTAATTAAAAACTATTACAAAAAGAATAGAAGAAAATAAAGGCAAATTGAGGTTTCCAAAAAAGTACTTAAGCGTTGATAAATTTATTTAGCTGTGTCATATCAACAATTTAGGTCATGTTTTTTTTCTCCAATTAAAGTTAACTAGTTGCATTAATTCTAATATATATTTTTACCATACGAAAATAAGATTGAACTTCATCATAATATTTTATCCAACAAATCTTCACAATAATCGGGGAATGTCGTAGTAATTACTATAAAGATAGAAAATAGCTTAATTGGATCACTTAGCAAAAGGAAAAACAAAGGGAGAGAGAACATTAATTTCCTAATTTGTTGGAGTTTACCTTTTTTTAATTGAATTCATTTTATTTATTATAATTGTTTGATATATATATATATATATATTTTTACACATGACTTATATAGGTAATGAAATAGATATATCATCTTTCGATATTGAATTTTCAAAGAAATTAAGAGAATATTTAACATTATTATGTAGTTAGAGCAAAATGTTATATGCTGATAAAACTTTATTGCAAAGTGTAATATATGAAAATATAAGATACAGAATGTTATTAGTTATAAATCATAATGTATGTAGAGGTAAATATTATTGGATAGCCAAGGGGTTTGATCAGGTGCAACACAACAGCCAAGCACATAACCTATTGTATGTTTCAAGACAACAATTAATAATCATAATTTTTTCCTTTAATTTAGTAATTTCAGATTTATATTGTGATATAAAAAATTACCCTATTGTATTAACAACAACACATAATCCAAATATTAAATTAAAAACAAAAAAAAAGGAAAAATGAAAGAAGGGGAAACGCAAATCCCAGGGGGTGACGGGGGAGTGCCTCAGCTCAGTGCTGAGAGAGAGAGAGAGAGAGAGATTTTATTTTATATTTATCCTTCAGTTCAGCGATGGGTGGATCCAATCATACCCATTCTTTTACGCAGTGCAAGACGCGGGCCGGTCGTGTGGGTCCTACTTCCCCTTTCCTTTTGCTTCTCCTCTGTCGAGTCTTGACAGCCATGTGAGAGCCGTGGCAAAAAGGCTAATTCCTCCTTCTAAGCTCAGTTAACAATTAACGTCACTCTCTGCCCTCTTTCTCTCTCTCTTACTTATTACTCCACTATATTCTCTGTCTCTCTCTCTCTCTCTCTCTCTCAAAGTTATAACCCTCATTTGTGTCTCTCTCTCTCTCTCTCTCAAAGTTGAAGGGAGAGAAAAAGTAAAGGCACGAAACTCCGGCGAAGGACCTCCCTTCAAAAATCTCACCAAATTTCTAGAGAGAGAGAGATTCGAATCATTTGCTTAGTTACTTTTCCGATCAATGTCATCGCCATCACCAGGAGCCGCGCCGGCTCCTACGTCACCACCATCTCCGCCATCTAACTCCACATCTCCTCCACCATCCTCACCATCTCCACCGGCACCTCCTCCATCTAACTCCACATCTCCTCCTCCATCCTCTTCGTCTCCGCCCCCACCAGCTTCCTCTCCTCCTCCGACTTCCTCTCCACCTCCACCACCGTCCTCCACTCCGCCTCCCTCGTCTTCTCCACCACCTCCTCCTTCCTCCACTCCATCTCCGCCGCCACCGCCGTCCACCACTCCCTCCCCGCCTCCTCCGTCATCCGTCAAATCTCCGCCGCCTCCTCCCTCTTCCCCGTCACCGTCTTCAAATTCCTCGTCGTTATCGACGGGTGTTGTTGTTGGAATAGCAGTTGGTGGTGTAATACTGCTTATAGTGTTGAGTTTGATGTGTATTTGTTGCAAAAAGAAGAGGAGAAGAGAGAGACCTTCAGAATACTATATTCCTCCTCCTCCTCCTCCTCCTCCTGGTCCGAAAGGTAAAAATCACATATTTTTTGCGGTCTCCTTCCTTGATTTCATATTCCATTGTGGTCTCAATTCTAGTGACTATTGAATCTGTTCTTTTGTTTTGGACATCATTAATGGAATGAAAGAATCATAGGGTCTAATGGTGCTTGAAGGCATTTGGTAGATTAGTCGATTCTTCATGTAAGCTGTTTTCATGGGTTTTATTTGTTCAGTTATTAAGGTTTTGAGGGGCTAAGATTATGTCTTTCCATTTTTTTTTTCCAGGTTATTTTGAGGGGTAATTTGAAATATTTCTGGGTATCTGTACTTCTATAATTTTGGGATGAATTTCTAGATTTACTATCTCCTTCTTTTGCCCTGACTGGAGTTAGGTTAGGTGAAGGTGACAGAATCATCTAGTCAATCTTCCCTTTTTTTTTTGGGGGGGGGGGGGGTTAGTTCGAGGTGCATGACCAATGAAATGGGGAGCTTTTTCTATTCTGATTCAGATTTCTATTTGACCGGAGAATCAATTTGATGGAAAGGGGGTTAACTTGCATTTGGCTAATGACCAGTTTAGTTGAAGAGACTAGAGAAAGGGAAATACCTATTTCAAATACCCATAACAAATAATCATTTCTTGATCTAATTGAGGTACAATTTGCTAATAGTGAGTGGTTTTGCTTGAAATTCTCCAGATGATCCATATGGTCGCCCACCGCAGCAGTGGCAGCAAAATGCCCCACCACCAGCTGATCATGTCGTCACAATGTATAACAAGCCAACACCTCCGCCCCCAGTTGCCTCGCGGCCTCCACATTCCCCCCCAGCTCGGACTCCAACACCTCCACCGCCGCCGCCACCTCCTTTTGGGAGTAGCAGTGGTGGTTCTGAGTCGAATTATTCTGGATCTGCTAACCCACTTCCGCCTCCCTCTCCCGGCATTGCATTAGGTTTCTCTAAAAGCACATTCACATATGAAGAATTGGCTATGGCGACTAACGGGTTCTCAAATGCTAACCTTCTTGGACAAGGTGGTTTTGGGTATGTGCATCGGGGTGTCCTTCCTAATGGTAAAGAAGTTGCAATTAAGCAGCTGAAAGCGGGGAGTGGCCAAGGGGAACGAGAGTTTCAGGCCGAGGTTGAGATTATTAGCCGTGTACATCATAAGCATCTTGTCTCATTGGTTGGTTACTGCATTGCTGGCTCCCAAAGACTGCTTGTTTATGAATTTGTTCCAAATAACACCTTGGAGTTCCACTTACATGGTAAGTATCTAATTGGTGCTCTTAATTCTGTTTATTTACTCGCACTTTTTTTTTTTTTTGGTTTTTTCCTCTCCATTTAAGATGTGATAAAGCAGAAACCAAATTGATTAATCATTTTTCTGGATGTTAGTCCTTATTACTATTGTTGTTGTTATTTTGTTCCCTTCATTATGGCATATATGAGATGATTTTCCTGAAAATTTTCTCTGCATCTGTTATCCCCAATACAATGTTCGTACTGAAGATAAATTGTTGTAGGAAAGGGAAGACCTACCATGGAATGGCCAATAAGACTAAAAATTGCACTAGGATCTGCAAAAGGACTGGCATATTTGCATGAGGACTGTAAGTTCTGGAGTTTTTTTCCCATTATAAGAAAAGGAACAAAAATTGGCTTCATTTATGTGCTTATTTATATTAGTTTATGTGCTAGTCTAATTATACATTGACCTTTATATGCAGGCCATCCTAAGATTATACATAGAGATATCAAGGCGGCCAATATTCTTCTAGATTTCAAGTTTGAGGCAAAGGTAGGATCTTCATGTTTGATTTCTGAGTTTATCCATCAGTGGGCTTTAGGACCTAAATTTTGTTAAATTCTTTAGTAACAGCTGAAATGTTTGATTAGGTCATGTCGTCCAGCCATTTGAAATTTGTTTCTAATCAAACTGGCTCTCAAACAACAGTGTTATATCATTAGTTTTTTGGACCATATATGTTGTTTCAAATGCTTTTGCAAATGAGAAACAGCTGCTGAGAGATGACCTGGTCATAGTGCAAGTTGTAGTGAAAACAACTTTTGAATGTTATGAGAAGCTCAGAGGATTGCTCAATTTATACCCTCTTCTAGGATGTTAAATTTTGAATTACTGTATGGGTTGGCTTTTAGAGATGTTGACCTGACTTTTTCTGTAGGTTGCTGATTTCGGACTAGCCAAGTTTTCGTCTGATGTCAATACTCATGTCTCCACCCGGGTGATGGGAACTTTTGGGTAAGATTCTTTGCACTTTGTTCTACTTGGACTTGCATGTTAGTAATTCTATCTGAAGAAAATGGCGGTACGGGCTGAAATTTTTGTTTCAAGTCATGCTTTCTGAGTTTATTTGGTCTACAAGTTGGGTCCTTTTGCTAGTGGAGGTTCTTCACTTTATTCAACACTGGAACCCTGTGTTTATTGTTTGTATTGATTTTGTTTTTCTGAGACTAAGACCTACATTTTGTGAACCACTAAATTTCTTATGCCCAATTCATGACAATGATGCAATATATTTCCTTATATCATTGCCAAGAGTAGACAGCAAAACTGTCCACCATTTGTCTTACTTCATGGCTGAAGCAAGGGGCTTTGCTGAGTTCCAGGCCGACCATTAACCATGTTTTCTTTTACTACAACCCCTACAGGTACCTGGCTCCAGAATATGCTTCCAGTGGGAAACTCACAGACAAATCTGATGTTTTCTCCTTTGGAATAATGCTTTTGGAGTTGATCACTGGGCGCCGACCTGTGGACTCATCTCAAACATTCATGGAAGACAGTTTGGTGGATTGGGTAAGTGATCACTCTCACGATGAGTTTCATGGAATTTTCTCTGTTAAAGTATTTGCACTTACCTGTTACTTATGGAAAGAGTTGGGGCTAACTACACTAGGGGCAGAGGTAGAAAGAAAATTTAGTGAGGTCAAATGTAAAAATTAAGTGGGGTTAAACGATATGAATTTTTATTTTTATTTTTTATGGGATCAAATATAAAAATTAAGTGGGGTCAAATGATATGAATTTTTATTTTTATTTTTTATGGGGTCAAATATAAAAATTAAGTGGAGTCAAATTTATATATTTTATATATTTAATAAAAATTTTTAAAATTTAAGTGGAGTCATTTGAACCCCCCTCAATGTGCTATACATCCGCCTTGAACTACACAGACCCCATTTTTTCTGTTCCTCTCCTATTAAGGTGGAGACTCAGTTTTATTTTGCTGGCATCACAGGCAAGGCCTTTGCTAACACGAGCACTGGAAGATGAAAATTTTGACTCTCTAGTTGATCCACGGCTGGAAGAGAATTACAATCGCAATGAGATGGCTCGCATGGTTGCTTGTGCGGCTGCTTGTGTGCGCCATTCGGCAAGGCGTCGACCACGCATGAGCCAGGTATCTAATTCTTCTGTTAATCCTGAGGGGCTAATTTTTGAGACCCACATTACTCACAATTATAAGGCAATGGTCTTGCTTTCTATCTTCCCTGGTTTTTGAACTATTAGAAACTTTGGATGTGTGCTGTCTTTAAAAAAAAAGTAATAATAAATAATAATAATAATAAAAGATGAAAAAAACCCAGAAAAAGAGCATCCGATTGTCTAGGAGTTGGTTGGAGGGTATTATCTGCCATATAGGAGATTTAAATTGTCATTCTGGTTCAATTAGTCACTGGAAGTTTTAAATACTTCAAAATGTTTGTGGCAGTCTTATAGGGCCTTTCATGATGATTCCTATATATATATTTTTTAAGACAGAAACAATATATTAATTATGATTTGTTAAGCGATACTGACCTAAGATCATGAATTAAGCAGATTGTCCGTGCCTTAGAAGGTGATGTGTCTTTATCTGACCTAAACGAAGGAATCAGACCAGGACACAGCACTGTCTATGGCTCTCATGGAAGTTCTGATTACGACACACATCAATACAAGGAAGACATGCAGAAATTTAGGAAATTGGCATTGGGTAGCCAAGAGTATGGTAGCAGCGAGTACAGTGGCCCAACCAGTGAATACGGTTTGTATCCTTCAGGTTCAAGCAGCGAAGGCCAAACCACTCGAGAAATGGAAATGAGAAAGATGAAGAAAAACAGTCAAGCCTTCAGAGGACCATCGTCTTGACAACTTATGCCCGGTTTTGCCTAAAGCCAGCCCCAAGCCTTTAGATTTACATTGATAAATCCTACCTGTATGCGTGAATTGTGGAAAAAGGCATTGTCTGCAAGAGACCTGAAGTTGAAATTTTTCTTTTTGCTGTATTTATTTAGTGGTCACACAACAAAATAATTGAGATGCTGAATTGATTCTTTTATTTGATCGGCGTAGTGTTGATTTTGATTGTACATAGAGATATATTCATGATGAATGAAACAGATGCTTATGATGGATTGACCTCGGAACATTTCTCTTACTGAGATTTTGAATTGTTTGGCTGGAAATTTCTTCTCTATGGATAGATTGACCGAGGATGGATTCTTGCCCATTATCCAGATTGTCATGAGTTGTCTGAAGATTCTCACGGGTGCTTGATTTTGAAACATTCCCACTATTCAATGCTCTCTGCAGAGCTGTCGGTTGACTTTGCCCTCATGGTTGTTAGGGAGAGAGAGTCCAACTTGAGTTGTTTTCAAAGGCGTAGAGTAGGCAAGTGGCCCATTTTAAAGGAGGAATAATAGGCATTGATGCCCTTATTCATGCACATGGCTTTCTTTTTGTCCCTACAAGAACAAAAACAAAGAAACAAACGCAGCTTGAGCAGTTGTTGGGTTGGCAACCAAACCTTTTTGTTTTTTTTTCAGTTACGAAGGAGGGAAGGCAACCAAACATTTGATGATGACCTTTTTGTAGATTAGGCAAAAGCTCAAAAGATGAAGGGCCAAAGCCTAACTGCCCTTACCATTTACCAAGATTATACCCTTTACATAATTGAAGCTGAAGACCCTTTTTTGGGATACAAAAGTGTGAGGAGTAGCCATAGTCCATACTCATTATTATGGAATGTCCAGCTTGAGCCCTAGTATGAATCTGTCTACACATCCCATCAAGATGTCATTTGATTACGTACCTCTTAGCCATTTCATCAGCTACCTTCACAGTGGAGCAAGCTCAGTATTTTTTCACCATTTGCCAACTCAAGTAGAGCGAAACAATATAAAGAGTTTGTATAAGGGGAGTAATGGTTAAGATGTTCCGTATGTTCTCTAAAATGGTGCTCAGCCCTAGAGAAAGGGATCTATATTTTCATTACTATCAAAAGAAAATTTTGTTAATGTTGTAAATTGTCTAACATTTAACGCTACATAACAATATGAATACAAAACTGGTTCTTGTGATGACTGTCCCCAAGATCCTCGAGGACACCTAGTGATATTGCTGCAGCCGTGGACACCCATCATGTAAAATATTACAAGAGAAAAAAAAGACCTCTGCTCTATAGATTGGCCAAACGACTAGAAATGGACCCTTTCCTTCGTCTTCGTCGCTTCTGCCTTATTCTCCAGAAGCTCAAAAAAACCAGCAGACCTACAAATGGCAGACGAGCAAGTGAGAAAAATCAAAGTAGAGCACAAGCTCTCTTTAAGTTGATGGCACTTATGATGAAATTTGAGGTTAACGTACCAGAAACGGCAATAACAGCAGGTAAAAGCCAATGGCTTCCAACTAGCACAGGCATATCAACCTGCAAAGTGATGTATCATGAAGGAAAGCTCATCATAACCATTCTAAAAGAAAGTCTTGATTTCAAGCACGACAAAAGTTTCTTACCTCATCTCGATAAAGCAATCCCAGATACTTGTTTCCAACAGTGTCTGCCTTATTCTTTTGAATAAATTTGGGACTATCTACTATAGTGGGAGTCTCCAAGGTCGAGTTTAGACCTCTGCCTAAATCAATAACCTGGACGCCTGGTAACCTTCTGTTCCTTCCCCTCACATGCAATCCATATCCCTTTGTTCCCCAAACCTCAAACCTGGAATCAAACCTGCAGATTAACTCCTTCCCCACTACTGAAGAATAAGAAGAGAAGTTCACATCAGTTCTTCGAGATGGTAATTGGTTGTCAGCTTGGTATAAAGGGGCATTTTGTCGGACTGAATTGGAGAAAAGCACTGGATCCTTAATCCTCCTGCTTGTGAAATCCAGTATCTTCCTTAGTAGCCAATAACAATTAGTGACCATATGACTACTGTCCAAACAGTTAGAATCTCCATAGACAGCAATTCGACCCCCGCCAACCTCCAAAAGTCCAAGAATAGGGGAGTCTGCCTGCATTGTAGGTGGACAACATAAATATATAACCCACAATTTATAAATATTATTCATGGGAAATAAAAATCACCTATATTTTTTAATGCATCTGATGGCATAAACCTAAGATTTATGGTCGAATCCAGTCATTGATGTTAATTACCAGTGATCAGAAGTAAAATAGAGCCTAAATTGCGCACCTTGTTCATGCCAGATGTCAGTATGTTTTGAGTGGCCCCACTTTCTGAACTATCCAAGAAAGGGAAGCTGTGCACAAACCCACCTCGTGGAAACTTCATGATATCTGTTCCAGATGCATATCGGCTCTGCTCACCATCAATAGAAAAATCACCATTGAGAATCTTGTCACCAAAAGCAATACCAAATGGGGCCAAAAGATCATTCAATGCTGGTATATTTGCGCCTCCAGTGACCGGAGTCCACCAACTTCGAGTGTTATCATCAAAAAATCTCATCTTTACCATTGTGTCTACATTATACCACTCGGCAAATACAGCCACCCCCAGTCCAGTATTAATCACATCATCTCTCAGCTTTTCAATCTCTTCCTCGAAGTACTCCTCTTCAAGATCCACTAGCAGAAGCGTCCCATAATGACGTGCATCAAAGCACGTGAGAGGTGAACCCAGTGTTTCAACATAGTATCCAGCATCTCTTAACATGTTAAACATGATGTGGAAGTTTGTATGCAGGTGATCACCATGCCAGTCAAGAATGTCATTTCGAACATCTAAAGAGTCCCTTGGAATATAGCCAGGTGGGTATTTAATACTATGAAATTGATCCCACAGAATCCGTTTTGCTCTTGCTGGCGTAGGAACCACTTTCAATTTCAACATAAGCACACAAGTACTTCTTCGAGGCTCTATCTCTCCTATAGCAGGAGGACTGTATACCCTCACAGTAACATTTCCTTCAATTTCTCCAGAGAATTGTGCACCTTCCTCTTTAATTTGCATGTGCAGTGCTAAGTAACCAGTCCACGGCCAAATGACGTCTGAGTAAGTGAAGTGGATGCTAAGAAGATTGCCTTCCTCATTTATTGGATGCCATGTTGGTGGACTTTCAACATAGCCAATCACATCCATCCCATTCAGAATAGTAGTGTTGAAAATAACAGGCATGGCCCCAGCATATAGTGGTTGGCGGCAGAAGGGCCAAGAATAAGGGCAATCCTTATAATCAAGCAAACTAGGAAAGATACTCGCTCGAGGCTTGTAATTCTTCAAGATTTCATATGATTCTAACCTGACACAAAGGTCAAAAATCAGATGTGGAACGCTAATATTTTATTCGATAATGATCTCTACAAGAGAATGCAACAACCACAACAGCAATGTCAATTACCAAGCTGAAATGAAAAACAAATAGAAAATCCACATGCAAAAGCAAGAGGTGCTATAATTTGGATAACTCACAGATCAACTCTGCCTGCACCTTGCTCATACATATTGGGACCAGAAAGCTTAGCAGCCCCCTCAACAAGTGCTTGCTTCATGCTTGCAGGATTTAAAATATTCTTCCTCTTTCCTTCAGGAATGACACTAACAAGAAGGCATACAACACCGGCAACCACAGGACTTGCTACACTAGTGCCAGACAAGCTTTTGCAACCTGTACTAATCTTGGATCCCATAATCTCCCGTCCATAGGCAACAACATCAGGCTTCACTCGCCCATACCTGTCAAGCACCAAACAAGTGATTAAGTACTTGCAGAAGCACCAATATTACATTCACAAGGCATTATATATGCGGAAACTAGAGACCTGTCATATATGGTAGCATAGACAGGGTGATTAACAAGAGAGCTAGTCAAATAATTTTTTCCAAACTAATGCAAAGCTTACCCATGAGGAATCTCCCACGTACTCATGCCACGGGAGGAGAATGAGGCTATGTGATCACTATAGTCAATTCCACCAACACCAATGACATCACTTTGATCTGCAGGATTATTTAATGTGCCATAAAGGGGGCCATCATTTCCAATTGCTGAAACCATGATGATGTTATTTGCTGTGAGTTCCCAAACCTGATGAACAAGAAACAACACGCCATTACCAACAGTTCAAATATCAGGCATTACAGCATTTCATATTTACAAAGCTTATGAGGATTGCGCAATAATCTTCTTCAGACTACAGTACTAAGCAGGCGTTTCAGCATTTCATAATTACAAAGCTTGTGAGGATTAGAAAATAATCTTCTTCAGACTACAGTACTAAGCAGGCATTTCAGCATTTCATAATTAAAAAGCTTACAAGGATTGCAAAATAATCTTCTTCAGACTACAGTACTAAGCTACAATAAATCAAGTTAAAACTCTTCATCCATAGATGCCGGTATCAATCAACTTGGAATTACATATTAAGATACTAGGCCGCAATGTGAAGAAATTAGTCATACCTTCTCTACAAATGGCAGATCCAAATAATCAGGTCCACCAATACTTAAATTAAGCACATCCATATTGGTTGCAATTGCATAGTTAAATGCATCCAGGAACCACGATGTATATGATACCTGCAACAGGCTGAAAACAATCTTCTCATAATCCAGGCTAAGTCAGATTGTCTGATCAATGCATTGTTTGTTTAAGAATTATGAAACATTGAACAACTGACATACAACAAATAGTGCATGTCAGCACTTGCGATTTTAGTGGACGATCAGAATGTGTGGTGACAGATTATAGTTTTCATGCCATAAGGAAAAACAAACTTGACTACAAATCTTCCCATTCTTAAGACAAAAGAAAAGAAAGCACATAAAGCCATATAAGTTGTCTGTCTGAAATAGATGGAGAAAAAAGAAGATACAGCAATTTAAGTACTTCATGTCTTCTCCTTCCTTTTTTCTGCTCGTTGCTTCAAATCCTCTCAATTAGTCAAATGCATCCTGTGCTAAAATGTGGTAAGTATTTCAAAGGCTTTCAACGTGGCATCACAAGGATAAAAAGTATTGCTTGCCACAAGAATCATTCTTCACTTTTGCTTACAGAAAAGAACACGTGAATATTGATTTTTCTTCTACCACGTTGCACCCATTTTTTTTTGTTTCTGCTCACATCAATAGAGGCCAATTCATGTAATTTGCCATTCAATCCTGCCCACCCCCTCCCCAACCAAAAAGAAAAAGTAACATGTATTTTATGATAAACTGCTAGAATTTCATTGTCCTTTGACTATTCTCAATCAAGTTGATTTCAATAGTAGCAAATTAACTGCTTAACAGCTATACATCTAACTAGATGTATCTTTAAAAATTAAACAAATCATAGCAAATACAGAAAGGATGCAAATTAATTTCAAAAACAGGTGTTAGAAATTAAACAAACTTTAATAGAAACAACATCCTCCTCCCCCATCAGACAGGCCCCTCTACTACTTTGATATGTTTCTAGTGCTCAAGATAAATAATGGCATAACTATATCTGCAGTAGAATCACTTACCTCCAAAAAGAGAAGTTTGGATTGGATATTATCTTGTCAAAATAATGCAAACCTACTCTCCGTTTATAAGTACTCCTATTTCTTAGCTAACATAAATATAAGAATCTCAAGAGAAAGGCTGGTGTGATATACAAGGGTCACGTCAAATTTTTATGCAATGTGCTTCAAAGATGTTTCTAGTTCAAAGATCTTTCATTTACAAAGATAAACCCTACCAACCAGATACATCAAACCACACCAACAATGCTGGCCTGAAAAAGAAGATCAGCTGGTTTGGCAAAGTCAGGCTAATAGAATGCTTATTTAAGAGACAATACAGCAGAAGAAGAAGAAGAATGAGGAAGGTGACATTTTAATCACTCATCTTTGTTATTCAAATAGCCTCGTGCAATTCCATACTAGTGGGCAAATCCAATGAACATCATTAAGTGCATAGTCCATAATTTCAAAGATGCAATTACCTGTGCATCTGTAAACACACGAAATGCATAGATCTCTGTGTCTGGGGCAAAACCAAGACATTCTGAGTCAATACCAGCAATCACACCAGCAACAAATGTCCCATGTCCAAGATTATCATTCAAGGTGTCCTCATTTGTCCAATTTGTGCGCTCCTGAAAATTTTTCCATGTGATATCAACCAACTATTAAAACCTTTATAAATTCTGCTATTTTACATATGACAATTCCTGAAATTTGTTCAGAGCAAAAGCTACCTTTATGTTCCGGAAATGTGGGTGATTAGACCGAATGCCTGTATCAAATATTGCCATCTTGACCTTCTTCCCTGTATACCCTTTTGCCCAAAGCACATCAGCTCCGAACATGGATGTCACTTGTGACCTCTACACGATGGCAGTGAACATCAAATCAGACCAAATCATTTCAGATAAAGTAAGAGATTTGAAAAGTAAGAACAAAGCGTGAAATTGATGCAAGTGTTGCATATTGTAAACTAGAAAATAAGTTGCTGAAAAGGGCAAATATATCAATTGACAAAAAAAAATGTGCTTAGTTAGAGATTTTGATCACTAATAGTTCGTAACTCTTTTTATTAAAGTAATGAAAGTTGAGCAAATCTTTTGAAATGCTTTTATCAAACGGACTTAGAAATGACAATCGCCAATAGTTCGTAACTATATTAAGTAATGAAAGTTGAGCAAATCTTTTGAAATGATTTTATCAAGCGGACTGAGAAATGACAATTTCTCATTAAGCAAGCCTTTTGCATTAAACCCATTAATTGTCCCTCTACGAGCTTCTAAAATTAAAGATAAGTTCCCCCAAAAAAAAAAAAAAAGATCAGCATTCGCCTATATAGTTTCTTGAACAGACAAATTAAGTCACAAATAATTACCAATCATAAGCTCAAAATCCAAAAAAAATTAAAAATAACGTGAATTTTTAAACAAATTCATAATTATCTAATCATAATCATAACATCCACGGTAAAATTAAATCACTGACAAAATCAAACAATCCTAACCTGCATTAACAAGCGACGATTGAAGTTTAACGAAGAAGCATTAGTAATCGCTACATAGTGCTCTCCCTCACCGAACGACATTGACGTGAAGATCTTCCCTGGCCGCTTCTTCCCGTCGATGAAAGCACCGACTCGCTCCGATTCATCGGCAAGCAACACTCTCTTATAGCTCAAATCGAGCGAGACATCTTTCACAGCCTCCAGTTTCGCGAACGAAATAACAATCTTCTCCTTCTTCGCAGCATCATCATCGTCGATCGCGACGACGCCGAAATCAGTCGGAAACCTGGCCGCCGGATTGTTTCTGTCGATCCATATCCAGCCGTCGGATCTGATGCTCTCTTCGAGATAGTGTTTGTGGTCTTTCGCTGACTTGTAGTGGTAAAACCTAACTATATAATTAGTGCGAGAGGAGAGAGAGGAGTTGATTGGGGAAGTAGGATTTGGTTGTGTTAGGATTAGGGTTTGGTTTAGAGTTGTGTGAGGAGAGGGAAGGAGGGAGAGAGAAATGAGACAGGTGAGGAGAGACAGAGAGAGTTTGTCGTGGTTGTGGTTGATCATGGCGTTTCCTCCGGCGATTGCGCTGAGCTGAGGTGATTAAGTCGGCCGGAAAGCTCCGGCATCGGGGGAGAGAGAGAGAGAGAGAGAGAGAGAGAGAGAGAGAGAGGTTTATTTTGACGAACTGTTATGTTAGTTCGGTCTTCATTCGCAGATTCAGAATCAGAGACGAAGAGAGAGAGAAAGAGAGCGGAGAGAGAAAGTAAGGAAAACGGAGAACTTCATCGTTCGATCTTCATCCGCAGGATTTTTTTTTTCCCTGTTTCCCCTCCAGTGGCAGTAAAACGACGCCGTCTTGCATTGTTATTTTTCCTAACTATGACAGCACGGGCAGTTGAGTCAAAAGCTCACGTGTTCAAACTTTTCGATTTTTGTATTGTATTACAAAACAAAATCATGCTAATGCAATTAGTGTTCATTTCTCTTTTTTTGCTTATAGTTCATAAAGAACTTAGACTGATAATAATTTACATGTCCAAAGTTTTAAATTGATATTAGTTATAATTTTTTCTGTTAAAAAGTAATAATAAAATAATTTAGTTATAATCTCTAAAACTACAAAATAGAAAGATCTGACAATCATTTTAAATTTTATTTAAAGAATAAAAAATAAAAAAATTTTCTAATAAATACCATAAATGTATCAACAAAATAAATTTAACAATCATTTCACTCGATTACAGATTGTGAAGATTGTGAAAATGTTTGAATCTTGCTAAGCAATCAAAAAATTTATGGATTACAAAGGCAATGTTATCCGATCTTTCATTTGATACAAGACAATGAAAACATGATCGGCAACCCAATTAATATCTAAATAGTAAGATATGAAATTTTATAATATTTCCTTTAAAAATGGTTTTCAATTTTTTTATTCAATTATTGACGTATTTATGTCTAATAAAAAATTATATAGCATAACGAAGCATCACCTTTTTCATTGTTTTTAAGTTGGTTAGGTGACATTGAACAAATTTAATTAGGTTTTAATCGAGCCTTATGAAGGTCAAGCCAAAGAGTTGGGTACGGTATAAAAGTCAAGTTTATATTTAATTGTCAAAACTTTTAAAAATACTTAAAACAAGAATATTAAAACGATTTATTTTTTTTAGAAAGAAAAACCATTAGATGGCTTTTAAAAACAACAATCTCAATATTAGAATTTCAGAAACGATGCTAGAAATGGAGGATTTTTATGGTTTTATGATGTTATTAATGTGGGACTTCAAGTGGGAGGCCCGAGCTCAGCCCATTTTAAAGGACCGAGTTTTGTTCATTTTGGGCTTGGGCCAACACGGGCCCTTTTTAAGGCTAGTTTTAATTATGGGTCGAGATTGGATATCAATATGTTAGCTTGTTATAGGGTTGACCCGTTTATTTTTTATTTTTTAAATTAAAAATCAAATATTATGATATTTAAATGATGATTTTAATATATTATTTTTAATATAATTTTTTAATTTTTTATAATAATGTAATTATTAATTTTCATAATAGTGTGTAATTTTGAATTTGACATCTGTTTTGTATTTTATTTTGAATTATTTATATATTTTTATTTTATATTTATTATATTATAAAATGAGTTAAAAATATAAAAAATAAAATTATATCATAAAAAAAATAATAATAAAATTATGTTTTGGACACCCATAATGGGTTTGAGGCCCTACTAAATTTTTGGACCGAGTCCAAATTTGATTTTTCTAGTTTTCTCGAGTTGAACTCGAGCTAGGACTGGGGCCCCGAGCTGAGCTCGGGTTTCACAAAACCCGGCTTAAAAACCCGATTGCCTCCCCTAACATAAAGTTTTAGTCTCGTAAAGAGCCAGAGGACAGAATCGGGCCGGGCTCCAGCCCGTGGCCTTAAAATACCTCCAGCCCTTTCTAGGTAGGGGCAGGGCCGGCCCGCTCATGTCCACCTTATAGGCAAGACGACAGAACAAACCCGGTACAGAGCTCGACGAGAGCAGGGATGGCGAGAAGTCTCATTCTCTCTCCTCCAACTCCAGCCCCAAATCCATCTCTCTCCTTCCTGTTTTCACTTCCTAGATTCTCAAAAACTAAATTCAACTCCATTTTCAGTTCAAACACTCGCACCCGATCTTTCTCTTTGTCTCCAATTCGCTTTCTTTGTAACCTCTCTCTATCTAAACCCCTTCAGCCAATAAACATCTCCAAACACAAAGAAACCTTTGCAAGTCGAATGGCAATGTCAGGACTCAAACCCCATGACCGTATCGGTCAGTTTCTTCTCTCTCCACTTTTGCTTATTCTTACTTGTAAACAATTTGAAAATTTGAGTCTTTTTTCTTTCTGGGTTTTGTCCTTTTTAGCTATTGGGGTTTCTGGGGGTCCTGATAGTATGGCACTTTGTGTTTTGGCTGCAAATTGGAAAACGGAATGCATTGGGTTCGTTGATGGGCTTTTGGGGATTGTTGTTGATCATGGACTGCGTGCAGAGAGTGGTGAAGAAGCGATTTTGGTTAGTCACAGGGTTTCTGAGATGGGTATGTGCTTCATTTTGATGTCTGATAATTTGAACAAGAAAAGGAAATTCGGGTCTTGTGCTTTGCGATATAGTGTTTGAGAATTTTCATTTCAAGTAAGTGAAATTGTGTAGTAGTTTGGAGTTAGTAAAAGCGTTTCTGAGATGGTGACGTGCTACATTTTGATTTCTGATAGGTTGAGACATGAGAATCAAATTTGGGTCTTGCTTTGTGGTGTTTAAAAATTTTAAATTCAACTACGGCAATGTTTGTACCAAATGAAATATCTTGCTTGGAACCAAAAGACTAAAATGTGGAATTCAATTGAATTCCGTTTGCTTGAAACACCAATACAATGTGTGTTTTTGACTTATAAAACTTTTTGTGACTTTTTGTGAAACCCAATACTTTGCAGAGTTTATTTATGAATTAATTTCCCCTTTTTTTTATTAATTTGGTTCTTTTCCTTTTTTAAATCAGCAATTACAAACATACGCCTTTTATGGAGTTAGAATCTTCCAAGCAACAAGTATTTGATGTATGGGGAATGATTAAGTCGTTGGAGATTTGGTTCTCTTTTGTTTCCTTTAGTGATTTTTGATGTAGACTGTGTATAGGAATCAAATGTGAGGTTGCCAAATGTGAATGGCCGGATGGGAAACCAAAATGGGGCCGCTTGCAAGAAGCAGCCCGTGAAATGAGGTAATCTTGTGCTTGCATTTTGATATTATGGATGTTTTGATATTATTATTGGTTGTTTTAGATGATAGCTTGTAACTTGTTTGAACTTTGAAGGTATCAAATTTTGCAGAAGGTATGCAACCAGCACAGTATTAGTTCACTGCTTATTGCCCATCATGCAGATGACCAGGTTTGGACTGCGCTTTATTTTCATGAAAAATAAAGTTTGTTATGCATTTTATGTCATTTAGATGATTGTGTTTGTACCCAATGACAGTAGACACAAATGAACTTTGGAAGCGAGCATGTAATGATAACCTGCATTTATTTTCCTATTTTCCTTTTTTGATATCTGTTCCATTTTGAGCTCAGCTGAAAATTTTAAATCTTGAAGGCATTGTTCTAGAGTTAAACTGATTGATAAGGCATGACTGCAGGCCGAGTTATTTATTCTCAGACTGTCTCGCAGTAGTGGTGTGCTCGGACTTGCTGGAATGGCATTCACATCCCAGTTGTTCTCTTCACATGCTCATTCTTTTGGTGACACTCCAGATGATCAAGGAATTCTGTTAGTCAGGCCACTGCTGGACTTCTCAAAGGATGATTTATATGAGGTAGTCTTTTACTCTAAATTATATTTTTTAGGCACAAACTCCTTATGTTTGAAGTTTTGTTGATTTTGCTTTTTGCCCTTTTATGCTTTCTTCATGTTATGATTAGTGAGATCATTCTTTTTTTTGAAAATGTTCGGTCTAAGTCAATTTTGGCTTGTTTTGGGGGGGCAGGGGGGAGTTCTCCTGTCAAGTAACTTAGAACTGTAAATGTTAAGTGTTTATTTTAAGATGATATCAGGAACTGTGGATTGACAGTGTTTAAGAATGTCACGGCCGTAATATGGCTCATTCAAGCTCAACTATTCTATCTAACTGCTCGTAGCCTTTGTGGCTGCAGACCTGAAGAGCAGTTCTGATATTTCATGATTAGATGATATTGTTAGTGATATTGTTGTTGTGATGATGTTAAAATTGATGCTAGTGGTGCAGATTTGTGTATGGGCTGGTCTGGAATGGGTGGAAGACCCAACAAATAAGAGTACAATATTTTCCCGCAACCGGATCCGCTTGTCATTAGGAAATCTATCATGTGAGTTGTGATGGTATATTTTGATTGTTAGGTATTCTTTAACTCAGTCAAAATACCAAACTCTTTATTGCGTGCTTTCCTTTTTTCTGATATTCATTTGATTTAATTACCTAACACCGTTGTGCTTGGTTGTTCCTTCAAACTTTAATTTGATATGAAATATACACTATTTTTTCCCTTCTTTGTCTTTCTGATTCATGGTTATGTAATGTTCAACAATGTACTTACACATGTTTCAGGTAGTTTGAAGGCTGAACTGCAAGCAGTTATTGCTGCTTGCAGAAAGACAAGATTATATGTTGACCATACTTGTAACGCTTTGATCGCTAGAGCTGTGACCATCATGGCTGTATGTAAACTTTATAGTGATTAAGAGCTTCTTTTATTATTATTTTTCCTTTTTTTTCCCTTCATGCTTGTAGGTCAAGCTTACTTTCTTTTGTCCGGGCATTTGATGTTTCAATTGCATACTTTTACTGTTAACTAACATTGATGCCATTTTGGTTGCCATGCCCTCGGTGGCGTTGTTACCATCTGCAGCAGGGCTATGCAGTTATTAACCTAGAGGTGTTAGATCCATCGAACATTGAAGACATAAGCCTTTCAAAGTTTATTGCTTTAGTTTTGCAGGTACTACCCCTTTTGGCCATCTTCATTGCTGTTTCAAAATTGTTTTTTATCATGTGCAGGATTGTTGTTGTTTTTAAGTGCTTGTCAAGGGTGTTTCTTATTGACTGGCAGTTTATTTCCCAAAGGCATAGGCCTGTTCGAGGTGGTACTTTGAAATTGCTGTTGGAATATTTCAGGACCTTTCCATGCAAGGTATATGCAATTGAAAGGATGAACTTCAGTTACTCTGAAATTGCCTGCACATGTGATTGTTCTTTTCTATAATTTATAAACTAATATTAATTTGTTAATGTATGAACGGTTTCTGGATAAATAATTAAGGCCTTACCTTTTAAAATAGGCCCAATTTGATGTCATAGTCCTTTATGGCTCACTTTCATGCATTTCCCCATTTCCTTCCACAAGTTTTGAATTTTGGCAAAAGTTGGTGTTTCAAAACATAGAGGGAGACAAGTTATGTTCCTTTTTTGTCATTTCCTAGCTGTTTCTAGGTGTACATATTTTCACTGGGATCAGAAAACTGCAACTGTTGCATAAAGTTGCTAAAACAAGGTGAAGAAGTTGCCCTCAAATGCATGGCTTGAATCGCCAAGAAGAGTGTATTTGACTTTGTACCTATTACCTGTTAGTTTTGGAACTTAAATAATAGGAAATACATGTAAATAGGCACACATTTTTGTCCCAATTTCGATCTTTGTTATGTGTGCATGTCTGAGCATTGAATCTTTGAAATTGAATCACAATGTTAAATTTAATAGAAGTTCTAGAAATGCATCATATAAATGTATCAGTATGTTCTTTTGGGGGGGTGTTAGAGCCCTGAGCTCCAGGGAGAAGTTGATCCCTTTCTTCTTTTGCTGTCTTACCACATAAGAGTCTCTCTCTCTCAAAACTGTTAACTTGCTTCTGTTAATATTGTACTTTTGAAAACCTTGCAGAACTCCTTGACTGCTGCTGGTTGTTACCTTTGTCCTGCTCCCGGTTCTAAAGGATCAAACATCTTGGTCTGCTGTTCTGTTAATTGTCCTCTGCCTTCCAAGATGGATTTTTTCAAGAAAATATCTTATGAAGGAGAAAAGCATTTAATCCAAAGTGAAGTAGAACACATTACAGTAGACATCAAATCCTATTCACATGCCTTTGTCCCAGATTCTTCAGATGTGCATTTTCTGGATTTGACACCATCTGAATCTGTTCTAGATGAGGCAAAAAGAGTTGGTATTCTGAGCGAGTCCTCCTTTAGAAGCATCCTCTTGTTGCAGCGGGAAGAAATGGAGCATTTTAGGCTGAAAACTGAATCTGGAGAAGAGTTAAAACATGGAGTGAAGTTTGCCAGTACCCTAAGTGATTCTCTTCTCCCCTGGCAGATTGGCTACTTTATGAATAGATTCTTGATGAAGTGGGAGCCTTTCAAGAGGATTTCTGAAAATGCTTTTGCTACAGAGACAGCAAGCTTATCTACTAGAAACGTGGAAGAAGACAGTCAAAATTCTTGCTGTGGATTCTGTGAAGGATGCGATCATACAGTAGCTATTGTCCGCTGCATGATTGATGCTGATTGGATCAATCTTGTCAAGTTGTCAAACTGCCAGAAGTTTGAAGATTTTCAAGATGAATTTGTTCTGTCACCTCATGAGATGAAGCATGTGGAAGGAAAAACTAGGTTATTTGATTATTTGAGGTCTTCTGCAAGGGGTGCTGTTATATATTTGAAGTCTATTCCAGTCTCCGCAAGAAGAGCTTTGCCTGTCCTAGTTAATCCTCAAGGTCACCTCTTAAGCATCCCGGTATGAATTTGTACTTATTTTTCTTTAAATATTCATAACTTAACCTTCAAGTGCTGCATTTACAAACACTAGCCATGGGTTTAAGGAATTCTCCGATTCCCTTGATTCAGTTTTATTTTCCCTTTTTTGGTTGTCATTCAGCCTTAGGTGTCTTTTATTTACCAAGTCACTTCTTTGATGCTTACTTTCATGCTAAATTTGATAGTCACGAAACAGTCACTGCTTCAATCAAAATTGCGATTAGAAGTGGTGACACTCTCTCCCCTTAAAGTATATCTTGTTAGTGCTGCTTAAATTCTTGCTCATCTACTTGCCGGTACTTTTATTTTGAATTCCATATGCATGTTTCTCTATTTCTTAATTTTCTACCTTTGTCTTCTGAAGAAATTGTCATCTCTTGGCCAAAGGTCATCCAATTGAGTTTTAAGTTGCGGGCATATCATTTGAAGAATGATTGCTTCTGCTTCATTGCTCTTGTATATTTTTCTCATTCATTTTCATAGCTGACATGTTGTCTTGTTTTCTTTACCTTCAGAGCATAGGCTTCAATGTTTGCCCTTGCCTGATGGTATCTGCAGTATTTAAGCCAAGAGTGCCACTTGGAGGAGGTCATAGTTCTTTCATCTAGTTCGAGAAGGCTTCCAAAGGTTCATGTTGCATAACATCCAAATGGATTTGCATTTGACTTGTATCTGCATCCAGTGATGTTGAAGAAATTCCAGGGACTATAGGACCAACCCCTTTGCACCCATGGCCATTAGAAGGAAAACCGGACTCTGATTTTATATAAGGCCAGGAACTTGAATCTTCACTCCTCTTTTCCCAAACTAAAAGCAATAGTCTGCGTACAGGGAATGAGGATCCAATGAGTCTGTGAGTTCAGCTGCGAGATGTGGGTTCTGATGCTAGAAATGTTGATACTAGTTGTGAATAAGTGGTCCTGCATGGATAATCTTGAACTGTGTCTAGGCCATCCGAATCTGTGGCTTGTTTCCTATCTTCCAATGAGGACGAAGAGGTAACATGGTAGAATTTCAAGTGGTCCTGCATGGGTAATCTTGAACTGTGCCTAGGCCATCTGAATCTGTGGCTTGTTTCCTATTTTCCAATCAGGACGAAGAGGTAACATGGTAGAATTTCAATTGGAAGCCTGAGAATACTGGATAATACCTGCAGCTAGATTACTGTTATACTTAACTATTGTTCATGATTCTGCCATTGGCAGATCATGCTACTGTAATGACAGACAAGAACATGGGATTAAGAACCTGTCTTTTGATCTTTGATTTCAATTTTCCTATAGCTTTGTAATATTATGTAGCATTTTTTCTTCGAAGAAAATGAACTAAGTTCCAATCTGTCTGTGACAGTGGTGTTGCAATCATCATAGCCTGATTAATGATGAAAAATCTTGAGAAAAACTGGGAATGTTGAGTAATCAATGTTTTGAACTGATTGGGCTTTGCATGTACCTAAAACATTTTCATGGTATCAAGACCAAGAATTGGTTATATGGCATGTCACACGTGCCCCTTAGGAACCAATTCTCACGAGTTCATGAGTCCTTGTTAAGCTTAGGCAATGATAGATGCTAGATATAGACACCCTCAGGTACTGAACCGAATTGATAGAAGGGATGATAGTTCCAGTTCTTGTGGAATGATGTTGATCGAAGGGATGATGGTTCTAGGTCTAGTTCCCGTGCTAAAATTGAAATGTTTTGGAATTTCGATTGGATCCATCTAATTTTTATTTATTTATTTATTTATTATTATTATTATTATTATGATTCTCAATTCTTTTAATGTTTCTCAAAGTTTAGTTTTTGGTTCTGACTCTATATTCCTTGAAGGTTCCGATTGTGGTTCTAAAAATTAAGAAACGGGAACCCATAGCTTGATAGTTCGGGTTCCAAAACCCGACCCGAACTATTTTCTAGGCTCTAGTTGAAGATTTGGATCAAACGAGAATAGCGGACCTCTCTAGCTAGTTATCACAAAAGAAGGGAAGAAAAAAAATAAGGATCTCTAACAAACATGAGGAATCATTTTTCGTATGATCAAAAGCAAAGAGCAGTACATAAAAACCTAGAATAAAGTGAAGGGGAATAAAAATCAAGCAGGCACTTTTAAGGCCTTCTGAATGTTTTCCAACTAATGAAGTTTCTAAAATGACTTTCCTCAAGATTACAGGAGTGAATACAAAATTGGGAAGTCTATACTATCTTCCTTCGCTTTTTTCTTCCTTTAAAGATAAAAATGAAGTGAACCACCGCTTCCAAGCAGCATCTTTTTGTTGCTCAAGCCATGACAAGAAGGCACTGTCCAACAAACAGAAGAAATTTACATAGAGGAGTTGATACCTCACAGGAACATAACGGAAATTAATAGCCTGTACAGCCGGCCATACACCACCCTCCAGTACCAAGGCTGGGAGGAAATCCCTCTTCACATCTTCCTTCACTTGATCAACATTCTTTCCGGCTGAAAATCCCATGTAACTGAAAAAGACCAACAAGTCTAAGGGGCCAAAGATAATGCCATCTGCAGCAACTTTAGCACCTACAAACCGGAATGACTTTGGCTGAAGCTGAAGTCTCAGCCTTATAAAACGGTCCAAACCTTCGTACCTGCATATATTGTCCTGAATACTTAGACCCCCTATAACCAAATTTAGATGCATAGAATAGTGGAGGTGTGGGTAGGGCAAAAGCAACGACCTCTCTCTCTCTCTCTCTCTCTCTCTCTCTCTCAGCCTTATAAAACGGTCCAAACCTTCATACCTGCATATATAGTGCTGAATACTTAGATTCCCCCCATAACCAAATTTAGATGCATAGAATAGTGGAGGTGTGGGTAGGGCAAAAGCAAGGACCTCTCTCTCTCTCTCTCTCTCTCTCTCTCTCTCTGTGGGGCTGCCAGGAGGGTATACTTTGATCTGTGGCCACAGCCTAGAAGTCTACCTCATAACCACCTACTTTATATGTGTTGAGTACTATGAAAATCCAAACCCAAAGGTTTATCAAACATGTATTTCCAATTGAAGCTGATTTACTTTGCTCAAATCAGTTTAGAATTTACAACTAAAAGCAGATACCTCATAACCACCTACTTTATATGTGTTGAGTACTATGAACATCCAAGCCCAAAGGTTCATCAAACATGTATATCCAATTAAAGCTGATTTACTTTGCTCAAATCAGTTTAGAATTTACAACTAAAAACACCTGCACTTCCAAAATGACTACATGCTTTATTCTCCATACTTCATTCTTTATTTAATTTGTTCATAATGAGTGAAGTATATAGAAAACTTGTTAAAAATAAGAAAATGGAAGAACCAACCAGAAGTGGCCAACTGGTCCAACAAATCCAAAGCCAAATGCGCTTGTGATGGCTACTCGCTTCCAGTCAATTTTGAATTTATCATTTCCACCCTGATGTATGAAACAGAACAGAAATTCAGTAATCCAGATAAATATGTGCAAATTCAAGTTAATAAGCTTCATCGCTAGCAAAAACTATATTAAGTATCCAAGGTACCATTGACATGAAAATGCTTAACGTCATTTGAAAACTTGAAAGAGGAAAAGCTTGTAGAAAGAGAACACCATGTAAAGCTAAGGTGCATAAGTATTACTAAGGTTTGGAAAAAAGTTTAAAAAATGCCACAGAATCTCAAGCATAAAGTTCACCACCCACAAGTCTCACTAGAAACAAAGGGAAAAAACTATCAATTTGCAGAAGATAGCTAGCACAACTACTCATTTCAGAACAGAGCAACATGGGATTTTTTGATAAGAAAACAAGAGCGTGTAGGTGGAAGAAGTATATAGTCCCAATCAAGGCTGCAATTTTAAGGTATTCATGTTTGGCATGTATAATATTAAACAAGCTTGAGCTCTAGTAGCACTAAGCTTAAGCTTGACTTATTACATGCACACGTGGCACCTAAGCTTGCTTACCTCAATTTAAGTATACACCATTTAATCACTTAAATGAAAAACAAATTTCATCATTTTGCTATTCCTTATCTATAACCTATTACTCTGTCATCTATAATAACTTAATAAAACACCTTTCCTGTTCTTTCTCCCGGGAAATTGCTCCTTTTCTTGTCCTTTTCCCCTCACATTTCTCAACATCTCTAGTCTCCGCGACATTAGCAAAACTACAGAAACCGTAATTAAATGGAATTTCCACCTCCCAATCTCTGCCACCAAATTTCTTGGAGAAGAGTATATACTATCTATTGCTACAATCCGGAAAAAAGAGAGTTATTTACATTATATGACTGACAAAGACCAAGGCGCATCAACAAATACAACCTGTAGTTAATTTCTTCATAAATGGCTCTTCATCAAACAATACATTATGCAACAAAAACAAAAGAAAAGAGAAAAGAAAGTTTTCTTTGCAGAAATGTAAAGAAAAGGAAGAATCAAAAATAAATTCGAAATTGCCCCATAATGATAAGAAAAGACAAAAACATGGCCCAATCGCACAAAAGATTCCGCTAAAAATGAATGAAAAGGACTAATCATTAGGTACATAATCAACAGAAATTACATCCTCGTCTGAATCTTTGAATTCCCTAATTACCTAATTGACTCGTGAGAAAGAAATTAGAGACGTACCCAGAATCAAAAAACTAGGCTAGATCAAGAAATTAGAGACACCCAATTGACAAAAACGATTCATCACATCATGTCCTAAAACGATGAAAAAAATCAAGATTCAAAGAAAAAACAAGGGAAGAAAACCCGGAAAAGGGAAAAGGCAAAATACCGAGATTCGAAGACGCCTTTTAGCAGTGGAATGGGTGATGTATTGAGCAGTAATGTCACCAACACCCCAAAGAATACCAGAACTAATGACTTGGGTCTTTACGGGATGAACAGCCAAACAGTTTTGATACCATCTCCACATCCTCATCATCGTCACATCAACTCAACCACAGGAACAGATCAGTCTAATCAATTAGGATTTGCTTGAAAAAAAATGCGTAGAAAGAGAGAGAGAGGAAAGGGAAGTTTTGAGGCTTCATGCCTTATTAATGAAGGACCGGAGCAAGAGCAAGAGAGGACTTGTCCAATTCTATGCGGCTGCTCTATCCCCGTTCTCCCATCGGTTCGTAAGCCACAGATGGGGTTGGACCTGACCCGATGTTACTCATTTCTTACACACTTTATATTTTTATTTTATTTTCAGTTTTAAGTGTATACAATTTTAAAGAAATGTAATTAAAATTCGAGCATCCGCGCATTACTTCAAAATATTCATAATTAAATTATATTTTAAAAATTATGACAAGATTTTATTTTTCTCAAACTATATGTATAATTCAAATCGCACTTAATTTAAGTTAAATTTGAATATTAAAAGAAATAGTAATTAAAACAAATGACAAGACCAAAGTTTTTCTTTAGAGGCAAATAAAACAGTAATTAATTTTTTATCCCTTAAAGTTATATCAACAAATAATGATTCTATACTTAATACACATTTTAAAGATAAAACAATGATCGGTATGCAAGCATGCAATATGCATTTTTACTGCCATTTTTTGTTTACACAACAAGTCTAGATTTTTATTTTTATTAATAAAATATAAAATAATATAAATATAAAAGATAAATGAATATAACATGTTAAAAAAATATTGGAAATAATATAAAATTATTAAAGTCTCATTGAATAATTATAATAAATTAGGTTTATATAGAAATCTCATTATCACAAATATTAAAATAATTATTACAAATATAAAGATAAAAAAATAAAAAAAGTTAAATATGTATCAAAATCAAATCAATAATTGATTTGATTTTGATATATAACATATTTTTTAATATTCTCTTAAATTCAATGTAACATGATAAAAATCATTTAAATTTAAAAGAAAATTCGGATAGAATATCTAAAAGATTAGAAGTGTTTTTGCAACCCTTGCGTTGGCTTTGAGCTCTAATCTTAAGTTTACCTCTAGCTTTGGCTCCAGGTTTTAACTTTTTTAACTCTGGCTCCGAGCTCAAACTCAAGATCTGACTTTTGGTTCTCGGCTTAAACTATTTGATTTCAGCATTCAATTAGGGCTGGAGCCATGTACGGGTGTGTGGATATATATTTTTTTTTTGGATAAAGGGAGCTCTGATATCACAATAAAATATAAAAGTATTATAAATATAAAAAATAGATAAATATGGTTGTGATATCATATTAGAGAATATTAAAAACAATATAAAAATATTAAAACCTAATATTCTATTGTTTTATTAAACAATTACAATAAATTAGATTTATATAAAAAATTTATTATCATAAATATAAAAATAATTATTATAAATATAAAAATAAAAAATTAAATATGTATCAAAATCAAACCAATAATCAATTTAATTTTGATATATAATATTTTTTTAGTATTTATTATTATTTATTGAATAACTAAAATACAATGACTTGTAAGTATGATTTAGAGAAGAGTAATCAGATACCCGACCCTTCGCTATGGTGTTTTGTTTTGCTTAAAAGCCGTTAATTTTTTTTTTCAGCCGAAGAATGTTTGTATGTGTGAGAGATTAATGGAAGAAAAGATCTAATCTTTATTTTAGAAAAAAAAAAAAAAAAGAGAAGAATCAAAGAAAACTTTTAAATCAAAATAAATTAAATAGAAAGGGGAAGCAAAATTATGACTGAAATATATATGCCAAAGGACTTTAAAATTTAATATTAAAAGAATTTTATAATTTTCAAATTTCGAGTATAAAATCATAACTAGGGGTATATTCGATTTAAGTCGATCCCTAGTATCCCTGCTCTCGAATTTAAACTCAATTTTTTTTCCTCGATTTGAACTCGACTCGATCTCAACAAGTAGTAAATAATAGGACTCGAACTATACTCGACTGTATAATGAACTACTTGAACTCGACTTGAACTTAACTTGAAAACTCAATTATTATATAATATATTAATATATTTTATTTTATTTTTTATCTTATAATTATATATAAATATATATAATATATATTAATATATTTAATCGAGTTATTTATCGAGTTTTCGAGTCTAAAATTTTACTATTCGAACTCGATTTGATTGTATAATAAACTCGACTAGAGTTCAGTCAAAATCAAGTCGAGTCAAGTTGAGTTGTTGATCGAGGACTTGTAAGCGAGTCAAACTCGACTAAGATCGCATATTTATAACTCAATATATATATCAACAATCTTTATCACTATATTTTTTTTTTTTTACTTTTCAAAATCAAATGAGGTTGAAATATTACAAATACGATTAGTATTATGAATTTTGTGCATCAGGAGATACATCCCTTATTGCTAATATGCTTTAACTGATATGACATTTGATAGAAAATTCAACCAATAGAGTAGGGTATTTCCCTCTGAGAGATATATCTCGTTTCGGGCAATAGAAACAAATTGATGGGATGGGACATAACTACCCATTTGAGAGTCACATCCCTTATTGATCACACGCTACATTCAATAGGAATCAATCGATAGGATGGGTCGTGCCTACCCGCTTGGGAGTTGTAGCCCTTATTAACGACATACTACATTCGATAGGAATCAACCGATAGGATGGGCTGTACCTACCCACTTGAAAGTCATATTCTTTATTGACGACAGGCTACATTCGATAGGATTCAACCGATGAGTTGGGTCGTGCCTACCGTCTGGAAGTCATATCCCTTATTAACGACACGCTACGTTCGATAGGAATAGACTGATAGGATGGACCGTGCCTACTCGTCTGTGAGTCACATCCTTTATTGGCGACATGCTACGTTTGTCAGAAAATAACCGAAATAACCGATAGGATAAACAGAAGGAAAGGATATAGAAAACTTACTCGATAGGAGACCCTTCTGACTAAGAGAGATAATGAGATTCACTGGTAATAAATATATAAGTTTTCTGAGTTTCAAGTTCTGGGTACAGCCAATCCATTTAGATTGTTGAGATGATAAGTCCCCAGACAGATTACGGAGCGTATCTGATAGGGGTCTTCCCAATTGGGTGCGAGCTTGCCTCTGGGTAGGGGTTAACCCGTGGCCTCCACTTTCCTTAGAACTAGTTCGTCTGGTTTGAATGTTTTGTTTCTAACTTTTTAGTTGTAATACTAAGTCATCTGTAGTTGGTATACGACTGTCCGAGCAGATACAGAATCACATAGCTCTGGAAGCAGATCGAGTCATTCTTGTAAGGCAGGCTCATTTCGTGTCGCATTGTATTGATCCACCTGGAGCGAGTGAATTCCTATCTTCACAGGTGATTGTTGCATATCACTTCGTGGACTCCCGGAGGACATAGTCTCCTTTTTCTGGGGTTAGACACCTCAGAAATTGGTGAGTGAAGGACTTTCAGTATAGATTCCTGCCGATGATCACTTAATAAGTGGCCTTTTGTTTTAGCTGCACTATCTCCTATGACGAGTTCGGTAGACGATCATACTTTAGATAGGATTCTATGGGATCTTTCCAGCTAGAGGGCTGGTCTGCTGCAAGGATTCATTCTGATTCATCGATGCTGGGGCGTTGTAGGATCTCGATATAGACTGTTCGGATGGAGGCAACTGAGTCTGAACTGGTCAACTTAGAAAGTGTGTCAGCTCTCGCGCTCTTTGATAGAGAGATTTGTTGAATGTCGACTTTGTCTAATATGTTTATCGTTTCGCGCAAATTGCTCAAGTATTTGACCATGATCGAATTTTTAGTCTCATAAACCCCTTCGATTTATTTGACAACTAGTTGACTATCTGTGAACACTTGAATGCTTCAGGCACCCATAGTCGTCGTGATTTGAAGTCGTGTTAGTAAAGCTTCATGCTCCGCTTGATTTTTTTTTGTCTTAAAGTCAAAACAAAGAGCGTACTCCATCTTGAAATCGTCTAGACTCATCAGTATGAGCCCGACACCACTCCCTGAGAAGTTCGATAACCTATGAATGTGTAATGTCCAATCCTTCATGGTTACCGATAGGCTCATGCTCTGCTGGAACTGGAAGGGTGCATTCGAGGATGAAGTCTGCTAGAACTTGGCCTTTGATCGTAGGTTTCGGCTGATACTGAATGTCGAATTTGCCTAACTCTTTATCCATTTGATGAAGAGGCCAGAAGTATCCATTTTCTGAAGGATTTGTTTTAATACTGATCGGTGAATACCATGATAGTATGAGATTAAAAGTATGGTTGAAAGCGCTAGCCGAGACGACTAGAGCATAAGCTATCTTTTCAATCGTTCGATAGTTGATTTCGGATTCTTTGAGTATTCGACTTATGTAGTAGAGTGGTTTCTATACGGTTGACTCCTGTCTCACAAGGGCAGAGCAAAGTGCCTAATTAAAGATAGAGAGATATAAGTAGAGTTTCTCACCAGGAATAGGATGAGAGAGCAATGGGGGCGACATGAGGTATTTTTTTAACTTGCTCGAATGTCGTTTAGCACTCAGGTGTCCATGCGAACTTCTAGAATCTCTTTAGGGCTTCAAAGATGAGTTTGTACTTTTCCCCTACCTTCCACATGAATCAACTTAAAGCTGATATTCTGCCTGTGAGACGTTATACTTATTTCAACGTTTGAGCTGGTGACATGTCCAGTATGACTTGTAAATTCTCGAGATTCGTCTCAATTCCTCGGTTGGTGACCATAAAACCTAAGAATTTATTAGATGTAATTTCAAAGATATACTTTTTCGGGTTCGGCCGCATGTTGTAGTACTTCAGTATCTGAAAAGTTTTTTTGAGATCAACAACATGGGTTTCTAAACTGGTGCTCTTGATGAGCATGCCATCAACATATGCCACCATATTCCTGCCAAATTGGTCCTTAAAAACTTTATTGACCAACTGTTGGAAGGTTGCTCCAGCATTCTTCAGGCCGAATGGCAAACCTAATAGCAGTACGTGCCGAATTCTATAATTAAACTCGTCTTTTCCTCATCTTTTGGCATTATTCGTGTTTGGTTATAGTCAGAATAGGCAACAATGAAACTCAAAAGTCGGTGGCCCGAGGAGTTGTCCACCAGCTTATCGATGTTGGGAAGTAGGTAGCTATCTTTTGGATACTTTTTATTGAGATCGGTGAAATCTACACATATTCTTCATTTACCATTGGCTTTTTTCATCAAGTCCACGTTAGCCAGCCATTTGGGGCACTTAACTTCACGAATGAATTCAGTTGTCAATAGTTTTTAGACTTCTTGTATGACACATTGACATTCTAAGGCAAACACAATTTTCTTCTATTTAATCGGCTTGTATCCGATATTAATGGTCAGCTTGTGGACTACAACCAGAGGATGAATACCCGACATATCTTCAGGAGACCAAACGAAGACTTTCGAATGTCAGTGGAAGCAATCGATAATCTCTTCTCGTAGATGTGTCGATAAGTTAGTCCCGACTCGAATGGTCTGACTAGGGTTATCAGTTAAGGGAATCTCGATTATTTCTTCCACAGGTTCAGGTTTGGTCATCGATTCAACATTGTCTTTGAACTCTAGGGTGTCGATTGAAAAGTTTTTTTGTCCACCTTCGACTGTGAGAAAAGCATAAGGATCGGGGTCGCTACGGAGAGAAGAAATTCCTTCATGCGTTCAAAACTTCATCTTCATATGTTTCGTATTGGGTAGTGCTTCTAGTTCGTCCAGACTAGGATGACCAAGGATAGCGTTGTAAGGTAAAAATAACTTCACCACATGGAAGATAACTTTAAAGGCCGCATGGTTGGGGGGCATCCCCAAGGTTATAGTTAGAGGAATAATACCTTCTGGATAGATGCAATCATCAGAGAGTCCCTTGAGGGACCCAGTGGGAGATCGAAGGTGAGACGAGTTAAGACCCATTCACTGGAAGACGTTCCAAGTGAAGAGATCGCAATCTGCTCCCTGATTAATGAGAACCCTTTTAACGAAGTGAGATTCCACTGTTGTTGTGATAATAAAAGGGTTGTTGCGATTAAGATCGACTTCAATTAGGTCATCGTTGTCGAAGTCAATGATTGGTCTTTTTCTCTTGACGGCTATCATGTTTGGAATAGCAACAAAAGGCGAATGGTATGTTTGTCTAGATAGTCAGCCTGCTCCCACGGACGACGTCAATCTGTTGGATGTAGGTTTTAACTCTATAGATTCCGCCTCCTTTGACTCGAATGATTGCTTCGGAAAGCGGATGGAAACCTATAAAAAACGATGAGGGTGCTCCAGCAAAGGAGACTCGATACTCAAGTCAAAAAGAGCGGTTTTCGATAAAAATGAAAACAAACTGAACCATAGAGAGAGGGCTGAGAATAAGAGTCCTATGGTTTGTGTGTTGGGTGTATGGTATCCAGAGAGCTTACCTGGAATTGTAATGTAGGATGCTTTTATATGTTCCCTCTCTATGAGTCATGTGTAATCTGGACATTGCAACCCTAATTTTCTTGTGAAACTATCCTAAAATCTCGGGACTCTTTAGTCAAATATTCTCGAAAGATTTAGAGCCCTTATTGTTTGGGAAGATTTTGTACCAAGGAGATTCATTCCTTATCGATTAGATTTTAAGAATTTACTTCCTTATTTAGAAGATGTATTTCGTGACTGAATAGAAAACAAATACTGATATGGGTCTTATTTAAATATTACCTTCAACCGGTAATAGTTAGCGATCAGTTCCTTAGTGAGGTTGTCGGTCATCAACCAAGAAAAAAGAGGTATCAGTTTGAGGTCACCGAATGCCTCTACGAACCGATTAGATTGCCACCATTAGAAATCAACTAAATGATCAGTCTATGTCTGTCTTTTAGGGAGATAAATTCCTTATTACTACCATGCAAAAAAAAGAAAGAAAGAAAATTTCAAAATAGTTCTGATTAGTTAAATTTTTTGATCGAAAATAGAAATCAAAAGCTTAAATTAAGATCGGGGTGCAAGTATGGTCCGGCTTTGCATTATTAAATCAGAAGCCAAATTTGGTAGCATAAGCACATGCTTTTGAGTTAGGTGAGTTAAATTCCGATTACAAATATTTGCGAGCTCTTTAGTCAAGTAGCATTAATATAAAGCAATAACTCACAAAATATGACTCTCACCATGACACTTCTGCAATCAACAGTCAAAGGTACAGAGAGAGAGAGAGAGAGACATTAGTAGTAGGGATGAAAATTGAGTGACATTGATGAAAGGCACCAAAAGAGAAAATTCAATACAAATTTGGTGCCAGACTTCTGTTATTTCAATTAATTGCCATTTGGGTAGTTTTCCCCAAGTTTTAATTGTCCATCAAATGTCTGAAACACCAGGTTGATGGATGATCATTAAAGTAACAATCTTGGGAAAGAAATATTAATTTAAGTGCAAATGAATCCATGGACCACCTTCAAGAACATAAATCACAACACCCCTTAATTAATTCAATTCAGATCCCTACCAGTAGAAAAAGAAAAAAAAAAAGCTAAAATAATAGTATTACTATAAAAAGGTTAACGTTAATAAATAAATAAATAAATAAAATATGCAATACATATAGAAGACTTCTATACGTATTTGGAAAAAAAAAATTTAAGAGAGTCAAACTCTTCTATGGGTCTCACTGTATTTTGATCGAATTAATCGGATAAATCCCAAATATATATATATATATATATATATACACACACAGAAGGCCTCTTGATCTAATAATAGACCCGTAACAAGTTTAAATTTGCCTCCTATTTAAAATTTACCAAACAAAAAGGAAAATTGTGGAAGGATTTTGTGCAATAGCTCTATTAATTAGTACCCTTTTTCTGTGGGGGTATCCTATACTCTCAATTGATTTATATTTAATGCTTTTCAGTACCCTTAAAGGTGCATAAAAATATCAATTTGACATGTGATATTGTTATTGGTTTTTATACCAAACGAGCATTCCAAGTTTTTCCTTTTTCAAAAATCATCATAAAAGGACTTTAAAATGGGTAGTCAATTGTGTTATAATTATATAGACGAAATTTGCTCAAAATTTTCCAAACACTTCATTATTCAAACCAAGAAAACGAAAAGGAAATTGAGAGACAACAAAGAAAAAAAAAGAAAGAATAATCATAGTTTTATATCATTTGATTTAGATCATTTAATCAAGTATTCAATTTGAAACTTGAAAATAAAATAATCATGTTAAGGGATTTGTCTCCTAAAAAAAATTTTTTTTATAAATATTTGAATCAAATTAATTAAAATATAATTTTAAATATTCACAATCAAAAAAGAAAAATTAGATATGGCCATATTTTTTAGGACCTGTCTGCAATATTAGGTGCCAACAGACCTGAGGTGGGCCAAACGAGAACATTTGGAAGTGGGCTCTAATTTATGGCAGACACTCCCCTCCACCAAATAAGACTAAACTAAACTCAACTCAATGTTAATTACTACTTGTTCCTGGACTTCTTCGTTCAAGATTTAAATATCGTGTAATAAAAAACAAAAAAAAAAAAAGAGAGTCCACATTTTGCTGCTGTTTGGTGAAATTTATTGCACCTAAGGAACAGCCCTACAGTTTTGGTCTAGGAGTAAAAAAATATTAATTACTGTCTTAATATTTAGGTAAAAAATTTTTGTATTCAAGTCGAAGCCTGTTTTGGACAAGTCCGCAAAAGTACCTGTTGTTGAGATAAGACTTGAGAGTACCTTCACTTAACTGCGCCTACCGTCCTCTTGCAAAAATTCAAATAAAGCGAGCGCACCCTAAGGAATAGGCAGGTGCACAATTACAAGAGATATGAGACACAATTTCACCTTTGAACTCAAATGTCAAATTTTATCTTAATTATTAATATTTTGACTAATTTTTAATTAAATTATGATTATATTTTGATCATTTAAATTTTAATATTGATTTAAACTATTAAACTAAATTTGGTCGACTCATTTAGTAATATAAAATTACTCATAATTATAGAGTATCTTCAATATTATGATTAAAAATATATAAAATATAGACATGATTTGTTTTTAAAAGTGTAAGTGTCACATAATATAAAAATCTGCAAAAACGTTTGAAATAATTGTTGTTCTTATTCTCATTTATGCAATAATACAATGCACTTGTCATATTAATTTAACCTATACCCTACCATGGTGATTGAATCTTCCTAAGAAAAATGTTCCAAGTAATAAATTGGACAATAAAGGGGGTACTTATTGATCTATGATAGATTAGCATCTTAGCTTCATCTAATGAAATCCGTGACTCCTTAAGCCAACTCTCTCTCTCTCTCTCTCCGCACACACGCACAAAATTAGGGAAGCATTACCAAGGCGGTCTGACCTTTTGGATAAATTAAAATTATCATCTTTCTTTTGCTCAGCAAGAGTTGGTTACCTCGAAATAACTACCCTGTGGAGGCATTTTCTTGAGGTTAATCGAACATTGCAAACAAGGAAGCTGGAGAGAGAGAGAGAGAGAGAGAGATCTTCATATGACTCACAAGCACACAGTATCACATTGACAACTTTTCATATCCTATAATTTTAAGAGGTAATCTTCTTCTCTCCTTCAAATTCAACACATTTCTTCCTAGACAATCTGCAGGCACATACGACAACAATAAAATGCTCACATTAAATAATCATAGACCTTCTATATTCAAAACCACCGCTTGTATTCAATTTTGATCAAACAAATTGAAGTGGGTTATACTTCTAACACACACCCCCCCATACATTTAAAGTCAATTTCTTTAGCTGTTGAGTCTACTGTTTTTTTCTTCCATGGATCTGAAACTCTTGAAGGTGAGAGATCCTTTGAAACCCATTAATGGTTCTTCTTCAATGTTGCTTCTAGTTGCATTATCTGTGTATTTTCTCATCTGGGTATTTCAATTTTTCTGATTTTCTGATTTGGGTCTTTGGCAGAACCTAATGAAGGCTGATCTTTAGTTGATCATTCATACCTTCACAATAATTCAGGTCCTTTTTCCTTTTTTTTTTTTGAAAAAGGGTTTTATTCCATTTTGCTTCTAATTGCATTATTTGTGTATTGTCTCATCTGGGCAATTCAATTTCACTGGATTTCTGGCTTGGATCTTGCATAAATTTGAAACGTTTGAAGCTTCTGAGTTGATCATCAACACTATCCCGAGTTCAGTTTTTTTTTTTTTAATTATTTTTCAAAATAATGTGTTGCCTTTTTCTTTTTCCTTTGCTTGTAATTGTATTCTTTTTTTTTTTCCCAAGTTCTCAACTGGATATCTCAATTTTGCTGTTTTTTAATGAAGGGTCTTGAACAGAGTTTACAAGTAGCAAGTTTTTGACTTGATCATCAACACCTTCACAAGAATTCCGGTAATTTTTGTTTTCTCAAAATATGTGTTTACTTTTCCCTGTTTCAAGTTGGTTTCCAATTTACAATATCCAGAGTTTTCATTTATTTTTTAGGTGAAAAGACAAAATATGATTTTGCTCGACTCTTGACAATCAGTTGAGATGGGTTTGCCCGTGAGAGCAACTAATTAGTTTGGATAAAGATTCAATTTAAAAAATAAAATATAAAATATAATGCACTTTGAGCGTATCTCAGGGCTGATATTGAAACTTTCAAAAGCATAATGATGGTAAAGAACCTCTTCTCCTTTTAAAATATTATGTCAATTACATTGTATAATCTTTTGGTTGAAACTGATTGTTTATTTCGCTTTGTTTCTCATTGATATAATGCCGGCAAGTGTCACTTTTATCATCATTTGTGAACGATTTTTGAAGAATTTAACTTAACTTCGCCAAAACAATGTGAATTTTCTGGAGGAATTTTATTATGATTTGTGGGTTCTGAATTCAGTTTCTGACTTTGTCAATACAATTTTTCTCTATAGAATATGCCCCAAGACGGTCTGAGGTCTGTTATGTATAGATCATTTGTCACGTGTGATGATCCTAAAGGAGTTGTAGAATGTGGGACAGTCAGAAAATCCAAGTCTGGATCACACAAGAGAGATATGGAAAGCCGAAGAGTCCAGAACTTGAATGCGGCAAGGGCAGACAAGGAAGAAAGTAAGGAGATTATATCTAGAGGGAACATAAAAGAAGTGCATAATCAAGTTTCTTCATATCAGCTTTTGGAAGTATCTAAAGGGGCCGAGAAGCTGAATAAGGTGATAGATACATGGTCAACTGGGAAGATAATTGACGGGCAATCTAAAAATATTGCAAAAGACTTGTTGATAGGGGCTCTTGATCTCAATGAGTCACTAATCATGCTCAGCAAGATACAGCAAGCGTCTCGCTACATGGCAAAGTTGAAGAAAAAGCAAGAGAAATCTGAGGGAGACGGTATGTATGCAGCAGGCAATGGAAGAACAAATACGGTTCGATTTGGAGATCAATATAGCCAGATGTATGAAGTGGGAAATGGAAGAACGAATTCAGGCCGATTTCGAGATCAATATAGCCAGGTGGGATTTCAAAAGCCTCGTCTTTCTGTTGATGGTTCGGTGAGGAATTATGTTGATGAGCTTAGAGATGTGATCAGAGACAGCCTTGCCAGGCAAAATCTGTTGACTGTTACGAACACTGAGAAGAAGGTATATCCTGACAGAAAGAAACTTGACTTTCCTTCAGATATTCCCTCTACAAGTTCTGGCCAGTCTCCTTCAATTGTTAATAGCAATAGCCTTGCTTCTACCGCTTCATCTCTCTCATCTAATGCTTCGGAGAGGAAGAACAAAGGATCCAAATTGATTGCTAAGCTAATGGGCTTGGAAGAATTCCCCACAAAATCCCCAAAGGCAAATCCCAGAAACCATTTAGGGAATGAAAAAGTCCCCACACAGTCCAGGCCAATCTTTGACATAGATATGCCAAAGGCGAGACATCCTCCACATTTGGTTCAGAACAGAGAAGGGGAGCGGAGGACACTTCAAGAGATACTGGAAACTATTCAATTTAAGGGCCTTCTGAGAAGCCATTCTGGCAAAGAGATAGATTCTCAATTTTTTCACTCGGATGATTTCTATACCAACAAGAGGATGGCTAGAGATATTCCTCCTATTGTAATCATGAAACCTATCGCTAACCCTCATATAGAATCAGAAGAGGCCTTCAATGAGAAAAGAGTTAGGGAAAAGAAAGTTATGGAAATGCTCCAGAAATTGATACTGAAGGAAGAGGTTCCAGGTGAATCAGCTGCCAAATCAGACACTTTTGATTATATTAAGTTGCCGTTGAAATTTGAAGCTCAAGAGAAAACAGTGACATGGCCTACCCAAGTAGATGTTGAGATCATAGGAAAAGAAGTGAAACGAGAAGCAAATTTTGATCACATCAAGTTACCAGTGAAAGATGAAGCCAAGATTCCAATCAAATCTTCACCCCCTGGAGGAACTCAGGAGAGTAAAGGAGTGCAGGTAAAACAAGAAGAGAGAAAAATCAAAATAAAGGATAAGGCGAATTCTGATAAGAAGAAAGCTTCTAGTCCCATCAATCCTAAACCCCAAAGAAGGGAGAGAGTTGAGAAAAAAGCCGAGAATATTCAGAAGGTGTCGCCAAATAAAAAGAAACCATTGGAGAAGGAAAATGCAAAATTAAAAACTGTCTTGAAGCCTCAAGATCAGGCCAAGGCTACCTCAACAAAGCCAAAAAAGGCAGACAACATATCAAGCAGCATAAGGAGTGGTAGCCCTCAGAAGCAAAATAGCGCTTCAAATTACCCTCTGAGAAGGAGACAGTCAGTTTCTTCTAATTCCAGGGACCAGAAAAACAAGGAAAGGCCTGTCAAGGAGATATCAGCGGAAAACTTAGCAGTGAGTTTTTTTCATACTCCATTAACATTTCATGGTCCTAATATTGTCTATTTTGTAGGCTTCTATTGGGTTTTTGTGGTTTCTGTTTAATCCAGACATTGTTTTGACATCTTATTTATTTTGCAGTGGCTGAAATTCAGAATACCTAGATCATTTTCTAACTTGACACCATTTATTGCAAAATTGACACCATTTATTTTTAATTCAGACTGAACATATAGGACATAAAGAATGTGACAAGGAGATTAAGGTCAGAGATGATCCTTTAGTTTGCAGAACCAACAATATGCTTAGCGTGGATCAACTCATCGTAGAGACAAAAGTAAATGATTCCAAATCTCTGAGTAAAGGTAAATCCTTTTCTGGGATAGACTTAATATAAATGGGATTATTAGAAGGGATAGTTTCAATGATTGCATAGCCATTTAAGACACTGCACTGTTTTTTTTTTTTTTTTTGCATATATAAAGTCGAGAAATGCACTCTTATTATGCTTTGCTTCTAATTTGGGTTGCCAACTTTACAAATTAGAATTTTGTTGCATTGAATTTTCTGAAGTTTGCATAGCAGAAATGTAGTATTACTAATGATTCCAATAGCTTCACTATCTAGTCATGTAACACTGAAAAGCAAGCAAGAAATTTGGTTAGATAAGTGTGGTCTTGCCCTGAAACAATAAAGGTAAAAGATATTTGTTTATCAGGAACTTGTTTATTAGAATAATATTTCTCTTTCGAGTATCTGAGGTCTGCAAAATTTACATTCTAAGTTTCAACATTTAGCACTTCCTTTTGATAGCTGAGGAATTCTTTTCCCTTGTTTCAACAGGCCAGTAAAAGAATGAAGTGTATAAACATTTTCTGAATAAATTAAACCTGTTCATCATGGAGTATTTAGGTGAAATGAGATCTCACTTTTATGACTTCCTTTTTTCTTTTTTCCGATTATAGTTGACTGCAGAGATGAACAGAAATCTGTTTATGAAGTAAAACTTCAGATCACCCCTGATCAAGGGGATGCCGAGTCTGTAAAAGAAAATGACCGTGTGGACCACTTCAGCATTCAAAAGAAAAAGTACAGCACTATAGATGACACGAAAGCTTTACTTTTGGGAAATCAATCATTCCTCAGCCATGCGGAGGAGCTCTTTGATCTCAATTTTGGTGAACCTGCAGTCCTGCAGATAAGTGGTGAAAATGATTTTGAGAGAGCCAATACAAGAATGTTGACTGACTGCGCAAATGAACTTGCAGATAGAAAAAGCTATCTAGTTTCATCAACACACCATCCTCTCCTACTAACTCGTTTGAAGAACTCAAGAATTAGCATCTCCTTGGATCAGCTAGTGGAGGAAGTTAGTGATGGTATTGAGAATCTGAACGTCTATAGTAAGTTTGACAATAGTAACCTTCTTATTGACAGTCTTAACTTGATGCTTAGAAGGGATTTGAATAGCAAGGGGATTGTGAGTGGAATATGGGATATGGGTTGGAGGTTTGCATTTTCTGCGAAGGATGTGGAGTGGGCTGTGGGTGAAGTAGAGAAGCTAGTCATAGGAGAAATGGTCGATGAGGCTCTAACAGACTTCATATTTTAGCACCATAGGCCTAAAGAACTGGTTTTTCTTTTTCTCTCTTCTCTGTAAATAATAGTTGGCTAATACAGGAATGGCAAAGGCTTTAAAGCCTCAGCATGTTATCATGCCAATCAAGTTGTTGTAGTTAGATGAATACCATTAACATTTCCCTGATCAAACACACTTTTTGGAGATTTGTAAAGAACATGACTATAGAAAGACACATTGGAGAGTCGTGTTAGTATTCAACTAGCCAATTTCAAGTAACCAGTTGCTCTAACAGTTGTAATGCCTTTCAACCCATTCTGAAATTTAGGTGTTTGCTCTCTAAAATTCTTTTCTCAATTTATTCGGCAAATTCGCACATTTCTTTGTATATTTTGCTAGAGCAAGTAATTTGTGAACTAATATGTGTAGTCATAGCTAAGAGTTACTCCCATACAAATACTTAATAGCCAATTGCATGAATATCTTGGAATATCCCAAATTCAGGTCTTACATCACGTCTGACAGCTTGCTTTACCAAATTAATAATCCGATCTCCAGTTGTCATGCCCAAATTCTTCTCCAAATGAGCAGTAACTGAATTAGCTTCTTGTTTTGGTTGCAAGAGTATAAAAATTGAAAGAAAACAGATTGTCCCCCCCCCCCCAAAAAAAAAAGTCTACAGTACAATCTGTTTTTTGTTATCTATTAGACTTGTGCATAAGATTGATACTATTTTCAACAACAATTGTCCAGAGAATAAAAAATTATCACATGACTTCTTTATACATGCACTTTCAAAGCAGGCAGAATACAGAAAGAGAAATCTCTCTCTCTCTCTCTCTCTGTTATGACACTTGGGAAGAGGGAGAAGCACCCTTGAAGATGAGGAAAGTAAGTGACTCTAATGCAAAGTAGATGAAGGTGCCCTCTGAATGAGTGAAGAAACAACCAAAATTTAAACCCACCACGCATTGCCATCCAAATCCATATTTGTCATCAAACTCCTGAAAAACAGAAGAGCCCAACAGAACTATATGAAGAAATATGTAGGAGAAAAACCGGGAAATTTAGTGGTGCTTTTAATTGGGTAGTAAAACGGCAAATAAAACTACCTTCTTGATGCTGGCAGCTATGGAAAGGCAATCAAAGACATCATAGAGATCAAGAGCTCGAGATGCAGAGGCCAAGGCTTGGACTTGCATCTTCATTGGCATGTCTGTTTCCTTTATCACTGCTTTTCCTTCTAGCATCTCTCTCTCTCTCTCACACACACACAAAAAAACGAGACAAGTATATATATTATGTTGTTTTTCGTACTAATCAAAATTATATGCGACGTGTCTATGTATTTATATGAGAGGTGAAAAGTAAGCCATGTAGCACAAATTAGCCAAAGGTGGAAGCAACGCCTTTGTCTTATTTGTTGAGCCAAATACGACTTTTGTCTCAAAATATGAATGTGGTGAAGCTAATGCTGGAGTAACGTTTTGCCATAAACTTGTTCTTAAAACCTGTAATTCATTTTTAGCTACAGTTGTTTTATAGGAAAAAAATTATGTACTTTTAAAACTTTAATCTCATTTGTGCATTTTTTTAATTTAGAAATGTGCTGATTAATTTAGAATAATTAACAATATATAACTCTTTGTGATTGATCATAACCATGTCTGTGTATCCTTGAAGGTGTTCTTGTTCCATAGAGATATCATTTTCAATCATCCTTTCCTGGCTACCACAGATTACTATGTTCATATTTTTCTTGCTTGACATTTGGGTGGTCACAGTTCGATTGCTTGTGTGTGTGTGTGTGTGTGTGTGTGTGTGTGTGAGAGAGAGAGAGAGAGAGAGAGAGAGAGAGAGAGAGATGTAAATTGCAAATGATCCATGCGCAATGTAGGTGTAAAATAAAAGGGGCGGTTTGTCTCATACTAGAATAGAACAATTAGTTGAAGACGGCATCCCTTCAGTCGAGTTGACTTTGAGTTCGATGCATTCATGTTGTCATGAATGTCGATGAGGAAGGGACATCAAATCTTAGTCATACTATCACCGACCTCCAATATAGCAAATTTTTCATGTGTTTGGAAAGAGAAGTCTTAAATCTTTACAAAAGTGAGAATTGACCTTAGAATGGTACTGCATTTCACATATTCTAAGCTTCTAAATAACCACAAATATCACTGTCCAATTGCTCCTCGTCAAAGAATCTGTGGGCAACCCGCATGAGAAACCTTAACATATGTCAAAGAAGATATCTCATTGTCATAGTTGGGCAGGCATGGCTGCGCGTTGTGGCCTAACCAAAGCCGCCTGCATGTGCTCGCGGCAGCAGTTGCCCGGAGTGAGAGTACGGCCTGGGGCTGTTGCCCTATGTTTGATGCCTAGAATGGACTTTGTGAGGCTCACTCTAACCTCCGTTGGCCCGATTTCACCATGTTAGACCCGTGTTGGTTCGATGGGCCCAGCTAGAGCTGTGTTTGACTTTTGGGCTCATATTATTTGTGGTACTAGGAAGGATTGAAACCGGGGGGCTAAGTGGGTCAAAAGAATTGATTTGTAAGGTAACTTGCGCTTCATGCCCGTGCTATCATCATAGGTCCCAATTAATTTCTATACAGCTTTCCTTTGCTTCTCCTTCTGCAATTTTGCCTCGGCTTCTGGCTTCAGTAGTGAGGTAGTCTGTGCAGCTTCGAATTGTACCATCCTTGCTTTCCCTGGAGATTCATGAAAAATAAAAAGAAGAGGGCACATTTCTCTACCCCAACTTAACCAACAAAAATATTTCATTTTCCAAATAATCCAAACATTTCTTAATCTACGGCAAACAATTTTGAGTTACCACACATACATACTATGATGACGTAACTTCATTTAAAATCTTTTGGCACCTGATACCAATCCAAGGTCCCTTAACCAAGGTCCACAAAAGCTACAAAAAGGGCCTAGGCCCTAAAGCTGGCGACTCCAGCTTATATTTTTTTGGTTCGTGTTGAACAAATACATTTGCAGGGACCTTGATACTGTTAGTTGTACCACCAATTGCCCGAGCTTATAAAACCCAGGGTCAAGTTTGCCGGCATGTTAGTAACATGACCCAAGGAGAAAGGCAAAGGAGAAAAACCCTTTCCCAACGTCACAAATAATTTAGGTTTGAAAGGAGTACAATTCCAAGAGAAATGAAACTTGAACCACAAATCAATGGTGATCAAATTGACCAGGTTATTCTACCTTACGAGACATAGTCTTAACCCCAATTCGGAAGGGTTAGCATCGATAGGGCCCACGCAGGAGGCCCACTAAAGATAGATATTGTCTGACTCCAACTATCCTCTATGACATTTGACCAAAGAGTCTCAGACGTCCATATTTTTCGAACGATAGGGTCTCAGTCGCCCCGTCAACCGAACATGATTCATCCAATGAAGGTAATCACCCCGACTAGGCATTCAATTGTCGGTCCATCAAGTGAACGAACTCTAAAAACCCTTTACCGATCGAACGACCGATCGATAGTCAGCAACTCTAACGGTTCAAAAGAAAGGTCAAAGTGTCTCGATTACTCCGATTTTTTATTTGAGAGTAGCACTTTTAGTATCTTTAAGTTAAAGAAAAGATCCCTCCAGTAAATGAATGTTTCCTGTAGAATGAGAATCACAATCAATTCGGAATATTGAACTCCCGAGATTTCCGGATCGATTCGATATGAAAAGTAGGATTGAAGCACCCTGACGACGCACGACTCTGGCAGGTATAAGACATCCTAAAAATCTTCCAAATCAGATACACTCTGAGGCCTTACACATTGAGCATTCTAATTACAGGGAATCACTCCCTTGAGCTCTCAATTTGTTTCTCTTTCATTAGAAAACCGCTCTTTCTGATTTGAGTATCGGAATCTCCCAACCGGAGCACCCTCCGACGGTAGGGATGACAATGGATCGATTATGGTTCGGATTATACTTATACCATATCTGACCCTAAATCTTAACTATAATATACATATTCTACCCTAACCCGATTCGAGTTAAAAAATCAAAAACCATATCCGACCCTACGAATTTTTCAAAAAATCCGATCCGATCCGATCCGACCCGATCTACTACATATCTTTAAAAAATCGATCCGATCCTATTTTAAACTAACATGTACCCAATCCATATCCGATTTAAACTATAATCTAATACATTTTTTAATTTAATAATATTTTTTCAATAATAAAAATAAAATTTATAAATTATAACAAATTATAAAAATCTTTCTATTTTATTTAATAATATTATATTAAAATAAAATTTTATTTTATTATAAATTATTATCGAATAGGATTATTTATAACATAAATCTGAACCCAAACTGACCCGACTACTTTAATATTATAACCCGACCATAACCTGATTTTTTAAGAAAAAAACCTGATCCATCAGATCGAATTTTTTGGGTATCCATCAGATCGGATCGGATATTGTCATCCTTATCCGACGGTTTTTACAGGTATTACACCCTTTCGATGGCAACGGTTCAAGTTTACAAGGAGTCGGTATCTGTGGAGTTGTAACCCACCTCCAACAAATTGACGCCGTCTATGGGAACAGATTAGAACAATTTCTGTTATTCTGACAACTATGCGTCCGAAAACCAGAGTATCCTCGAAAGCCGCCATCGTTATAAAAGGGCGTACTGCAACACCTTCTGAGACTGCCTCTCCTATAGCACCAGATCATTCTGTTCGTGATTATGCGGCCTCCCCTTACCCGCATCATCAGAAACAGGCCCTACAGTCTGCAATCCCCAGCCAGCCAATTGTGGCTGCTGCTCCGGAGTGAATCAGTCGCCCCCAGATGGAGAGGCTGGAGTCAAGGATTTAGAACATGAGCAAACAATTGGAGGGTCTTAGCCGTGCCCTTAGACCTGAGAGCCAGTCTTCTGTTAGGGGATCTAGGCATCCCCAACGACGACCGTCGCTTCCGTATCATGAAATGTTCGAAAACTCTAGATTAGTCCCCTGTGATTGTCGAAAGTAGGTCGAATAATTTGTTACCGACGAACTCAAGCGGGTTAACGCCCTAGGAAACCAAACCTCCCCCTATTCTTATGCTTCACCTTTCAATTCCAAAATTCTCTTCAGAGCTTATGCCTCGCAACGTATTCCCGCCCCCCATGGAAAGGTACAATGAGACAACAGACCTCCGAGATCATGTGACCCATTTCATGACTGTGATGATTTTCAAAGACATACCTGATGCGGCCATGTGTAAACATTTTCTCACAATACTTCAGGAAACGCACTAACTTGGTTCAATTCTCTTCCGTCGTTGAGCATAAGGACTTTCTCTCAACTACGAGAACAGTTCGATTCACATTTCGTGATAAGCAAAAGGGTCAAAAGAAAGTCTATCTCACTGTTGTCATTGCATCAGAAGGAGAAAGTTCTTAATGAACTTCTTGAAAAGATTCAAAGCAGAAATGATGAGAATTCCATTTTTGAATCATTCAATTGTGCTGACTGCACTATTAACAGGACCACGGCCTTTCGACATGAAAGTGTCGATCACGAAGAACCCTCCCGCTACCATTCAAGAATTCTAAGCTCGAGTCGAGAAATATATTGCCGCTGAGGATGTTGGGGCGTTCGACCACAGGAGGGATCAATTCATTCGAAAGGAACATCACCGATCACCTAGAAGGTCTCCACCAAGGAAGAGTCGAGCGAATCCCCCTTCTTTGTTGAGATATAATAATTACACCTCACTGAACGAGACTCTTGGTCGGGTCTTAGCTTTAATCAAAGACAAGTTATACATCCGATGGCCCCATGGTCGACTGAGAATGACTCCAATAAGAACCGAACCAAATACTGCCACTTCCACCGCGATTACAGCCATACGACAGATGATTGTAAGAAATTAAAGGATAAACTAGAATTCCTAATGCGCAATGGGAGGCTACAAGAGTTCATTGTCAAGAGGGAAGGAGATCCCCCTGCTGATCACCGGCATGAACCGCCACGACGTGACCGGGCGGAGGACCAGCAAGCCGCTCGGCCCCCAGCCGACAGGAGAAATGGAGTGATACTCCAAATCCAGGACGGATCATTCCTTCAGAAGCTTATTCATTCTTTCGATAATACATCAGAAAATGAAGCAGGATGTCTTATCACGCCAATTTTCTATTTCCTGAAAACATTTCCTTCTGCACCGCAAGAAATTCTAGTGACAGATGCCAATAAATGACAAAGGGAGAAGGAGCCCGTCATCGGTTTCATGAACCAAAATCTAGTCAGAATAGATCCAAACCGATACGACCACCTCGTGATGACCGCCAAGATTGAGCAACATGAAATTAGAAGAATCTTTGTCGATCAGGGGGCAGGCTGTAACATCCTATACTGGGATGCTTTCAGTCGAATGAGGTTTACCTCTACCTATCTTCAACCTCACGCAGGCCCAGTCAAAGGGTTTTCAGGCAAATGGATATATCCCGAATGTATTATCTCACTTTTGATAACCCTTGGAGTGTCCCCTAACCATGCGATAGCTTTTGTCGTAGTCAAAGTAGTGGAACTTCATTCACTCTACAATGTCATCCTGGGTAGGCCGGGCCTTAACGTCCTGGAAGTTCTGCCCAGCATTAAGCATATGAAAATCAAGTTTAGAACGCCGCTAGGGATCGGGACATTGTCATGTGATCAGGAGCCCTCGACTTCTACTCCTAAGTGATCATCAGGTTCTACTGTCAATGATTCTCCTTCTGGACTGCGGGGGTATATATCAAATTATTGAAGTACCAACTTAATGGATTTTCTGCAAGCACACTCCCTGTCTCTACCGAATGGAGGGCCTAAACCGTTCAAATCCTATCGATCGTACGTATTATCAATAAGGGATAGAACTCTCCGAACAGGTAGACACGACCTCTCTATCTAAAAGATTTTTACCCAACGATAGGGTCTAAACCGCCCAAATCCTATCGATCGTACGTATTATCAATAAGGGATAGAACTCCCCGAATGGGTGGACACAACCCCTCTATCTAAAGGATTCTTACCAAATGGAGGGTTTAAGCCGCCTAGATCTTATCGATCGTACGTGTTATCAATAAGAGATGGAACTCCCCGGACGGGTGAACATGGTCCATCTGTCTAAAGGATTCTTACCGAACGGAGGGGCCAAGCCGCCCAGATCCTATCGATCGTATGTGTTATCAATAAGGAATGGAACTCTCGGGACGGGTGGACACGGCCCCTCTATTTAAAGATTCTTACCAAACGGAGGGTCCAAGTCGCCCAAATCCTATCGATCGTACGTGTTATCAATAAGGGATGGAACTCGTTGGACAGATGGATACGACCCGTCTATCTAAAGAATTCTTACCGAACGGAGGGCCTAAACCACTCAGATCCTATTGATCGTACGTGTTATCAATAAGAGATAAAATTTCCCGAACGAGTAGACACTACCCCTCTATCTAAATGATTCTTACTGAACGGAGGGCCTAAGCCGACCAGATCCTATCGATCGTACATGTTATCAATAAGGGATGGAACTCTCAGGACGGGTGGACACGACCCCTCTATCTAAAGGATTCTTATCGAACGGAGGGCCTAAACCGCCCAGATCCTATCGATTGTACGTAATATCAATTAGTGATAGAACTCTCCGGATGGGTGGACACGACCCCTCTATCTAAAAGATTCTTACCGAACGGAGAGCCAGGCCTAAGTCGCCCTGACTCTGCCGGGCTGATGCGATAAGGACTATAGTTGAAAGTAACCAGATGACTTTTATCGATAAAAAAGCAATGGATTTCTTATTAAACAAGCAAAAACCACTGGGTACAAAATTTCGAACGAATGTTATACAACCGAATTCTGAGTATTTGTCGCTTCCTCAACCGGGGGCAGAGGGTCGCTTAAACTCATACGGCGAATTATCTCCTCGGCGCACTTTAATCTCTCGGATAATTTACATTGAGAGTCTTTAAAAATAATGGCATCTTTCGTACGGGACTCCTCAAGCTCAGCTATTCTGCATTCCACCATTCGAAGAGATTCTTTACGAAGTTGGGCCAACTTCTCGACCGATTGAAAACGTGCCTCATGCACCGTAGCCTCTGATTTCAACCTTTCGCATTACCCTTGATTTTGGGCCAACTCTAACAGAAGTTTTCTCAGCTCTTCCTCTTTTTGATTAAGCAATGCACCGGACATACTCTCAGTCTCTGCGACCTCCTCCTCCCAAATAAGGATTTCTTCTTGCACTTGAGCTGGACGGGTTAACTCAGAGAGATGCCCCTCTAAATGATTTATCACATGTTTCCCCAACTGTTCCTAAAATTCGACAAGAGCCATTATCTGAAAGAAAAACTGAATCAATAAAGGCAAAAAATGAGAAAGAACTCAACGAATATAGAGAAAACGATACCATTAAGTTTAGGAACTTAAGAGCCCCACTGACTTGCTTATAAGATATCCTGTGGAAGTCGAGCTCGCACCGATGAAAGTCTAACCGGTTGGCGATGCGATCCGCCTCATCCAGGTCTATGTAGCTATATTACATATCCCCAGCATAACCGGCGACGGTTCCCCGATCTTTTGAGCCCTTCTTCCCATCAAAGGACTGGGACCGAATAATGATGGCAGGCTGAGAAGTGGCCCCTTCGAAAACCTTGTGCCTTCCCTTACGCAAAGGCCAAACCGAAATAATAGAAGAAGGTTCTGTCATCTTACATATTGTGACCCTGGAAACATTCACTCTTGTCGTGGCACCAGATGAGGGATCGTCTCCCAATCCTCCTAATTCACCCACACCAGCACTCATCTCACCTAGGGGTGTTCATCGGTTCGGTTTTCGAATTTTTCGATTAATTCGGTTTAACATTTTTTAATTTCAAACCGAAACCAAACCTAATTTGTTTAAATTTAAAATTCGATTTTCGATTTGAATTCGAATTAAATTGAATAAACCAAATAAATCGATTTTCATTTTTGAACTCCAGATTTTCACATAAATCCAATTTAACTAAATTCAAATTGATAAAATAATGAATTTTTTAACTACTATTTTATTGTTTGCTTAAAAAAGAAAAATTATCAATCAAAATTTGAATAAAAAGGAAAATAAAAATAAATAATAAATAATCAAAATAAATAAAAAAATGAGATAATTAAAATCCCTAATTCGGTTTTCGATTCGAATTCGTATTAAAAATCTCAATTCGAAACTCAAACCGAAAACCAAATTGGGAATTCGATTCTAACTGAAAACCGATTCGAATCCAAAAATCGAATTCAAATTTAATTCGATTTGGTGAAATATTCTGTTATCACCAAATATTGCACACCCCTAATCTCACCCTACGGGCTACCTCTGCCCAAAGCGGTAGTCTCCTTCGGTGTAACTATTATCAGGGCCGAACGATTAGGCAAAATCACCAATACAGATGAGCTAGAAGAAATCATCATCCTCTTCAATGAAGGTGGCGACGACTTTAAAAGGGTCTCAGACGCCCCTGTAGAAGATTCTAGGAGGGCCTTAAACGCTCCGATATCCTCTTGAAAAGACATCTTCATACCTGGTTGAATTCGCTTATCAACAGTAACATTCTCTGACACGATGTCGTCAAGAGAATCCAAGAAATCAACCAGTTTGATTTTTCCCCTCTCTAACAAAAGGGGCATGTCAATTTTTCTTTTCTCCCCGATCAGCAGGCCGGCCAAGGACAATTCTGATTATTCAATAAGGACTCGACCCATATGTTTCGACCTATGGATTTACAATAACAACTGACGGACTGAATGAAGCGACCATGCTTTGATGTGGCTGGAGGCTTCAGCCCCAAAGAAGACACCTCATTGGCTTCGGACAGCATGGGCATGTGATCTTTATTCGAAAACTCAACATAAAAGAACTTCTACACCCAGTTCTTATCAATGGACTCCTTATAGCAAAACCTCCAGTTAAACTTAGGTCGAGTTTGTAACTTATACCAACCCCTAGTCAAGCCATTGTTTCCACATCACGTCAAAATAAAGATGGACGACAAGATGTCGAAATCGAAACGAAGATGACAAAACCCTAGTAGGGAAGCTACAGCAACTACCAGACGCCAGACACTTGGGATCAAAAGAGTCAGAAATATATTCCAACGGCGTAGTACCTCCGCAAAAGGACCTATGTACGTGACTCTTAATCCATACTTGACTGATTGTAGGTACATCGGTATGCAACCCTCTGGCGTCGTATTAGCTTTATCGGCTTCCGTGGCAGACACCAAGGTATAGTAATCTCCCATCAGCATATCAGTTTATACCTCTTGGAGTTCCTTTAGGGACATAATGCTGGCAATGCTGTCGATGCCCGGAAAAGTCTGAGAAGCCGACATTCTCGCCATTGCTCTTGAAAATGGCTTTTCTAACAGATCTCAAGGAAGGATTAAAAGAGTAATGAGTAAGAAAGTTGGAGTACGAGATCCTCTGACGAGCGTGAACCCTTTAAGAAGCAGACGACTCTCGAAAACCGAAGCAACGAAAGTCACACGAAAAAGTTTTATGCATTTTCAATAATCAATACTTCGGGAACAAATGATGAGACAGTTCTAGACCCAATTCGGAAGAGTTAGCATTGATAGGACCCACTAAAGACAGCTATTGTTTGACTCTAACTGTCCTCTATGACATTCGACCGAAGGGTCTCAAACACCCAGATCTCCCGAACGATAGGGTCTCAATCGCCCCGCCAACCGAACGTGATTCATCCTGCGAAGGTAACCGCCCCGACCAGGTATTCAATCGTCGGTCCATCAAGTGAATGAACTCTAAAGACCCTTTACCGGTCGAAGGACCGATCGACAGTCAACAGCTTCAACGGTTCAAAAGGAAGATCCAAGTATCCCGATAGCTCTGATTTCCTATTTGAGAGCAGCACTGATTTCCTATTTGAGAGCAGCACTTTTAACATCTTTCAGTTAAGAAAACGATCCCTCCAGTAAACGAATGTTATCCGTAGAATAAAAATTATAATCAATTCAAAATATTGAACTCTTAAGATTTCTAGATCGGTTCGATATGGAAAGTAAGGTTGAAGCACCTTAACGACGCTCGACTCTGACAGGTATAAGACATCATAAAAACCCTCCAAACCAAGTACGCTCTCAGTGCCTTACACTTGAACACTCTAATCACAGAAAGCCACTCCATTGAGCTATCAGTCTATTTCTCTCATAAAAAAATACTTTTTCTGACTTAAGCGTCAGAATTTTCGTGCCGAAACACCTTTTGACAGTTTTTACAGGTATTACATCCTTTCGACGGCAACCGTTCAAATCTACAAGAAGCCAGTATCTGTGAAGTCGCAACACACCTCCAACATTACCATTTCAATTTGATCAAGTATCAACACTCAAGCATAGCCAAACAAATGCATACACTCAAAGCTATAAAAAGAAAAAAAATTAAAAAAAAAAAGTGAGCACAATATGGTTACCAAGAACCAAAAGTTAGAATGAGAAGCGTTAAAAAGGAAAATAGTTTAGAAAAAGAGGAAGATACAAAAGTCAGAACCAATTACGGAATTTTGAATGCTGAGCAACGTTGCTCAATCATAAAATACGGGAGAGACCAATAATGATGAACACATTGTACGTATTGCAAGGAGCATTTGAGAGAGATGGTTTTCGCTTTCAAATTTGTATATTTCTATGCCCACACGGACAAGGGTATGCATTCTTTTTTCCTTTTTCTTCCGATACTCACTTCTGAGTATAGGCGGAAGACTGGCAGCAAATGCGGATTTATTGAATTGTTAGCTTTTATGGGGGATCGCTTTACATGAAGTCGTCTTCCAGTTCCTGCAGGGATTTGCCTCCAGAAGCAATCTGTTTGTTAGAGGTCATTTTTTCCACAACCATCAAACCTTTGTAGCTTCTAATCTCTGCTTGTCTCTCCTTTTCAAGCCTCTCCATCTCTTCTCGTCGTTTCTGTAAGAAGGCAAGTTCCAATCAACAGAATTAAACTCTTGAAGTGGAATTTATCATAAAATCCATTAGACTTGCTTCTCCTATAATGTGGCATTAGTTCCAGCCCATCTACCGTCGACCTCCCTAAAGTGTTAACAGGCATTTGTTCTTGAACTTCAATGAACTATGCTAATCAATTTTAAATAATTCATGTCAATAATTATGAGGACTGGCAAATTTAACGTTTTTACACCGATTAGTGTCACGAGCCACCTCTTCAAAGCATAACGCATCAAATTGCAATGCTTTCAAAAGTTCACAATTCCATGCTTGATGACCAAATAGTCTTCAGTTCTAAAAGGACAATATGCAAGTGTAAGTAGAGGGGAGGGGAATACTCACCTTTTCTCTAAGCTGCTGCTTCCTCACTGCCCTTTCTGCAGCATTGACAGCTTCCCGCTCAGCTGCAAAATATATTAATTAGAATGGATTCATCAGCTATTAAGCCAGACAAAATTCAAGGCTAAAAATCATTGAAATATAAAACTACACCATGGGACTAACAAGATCCACAGCCTTGTTTGAACGAAATATTAGCTAATGAAACTAAAAAGGTAATCCTAACCAAACACTATCCTGACATTTGTTGGCCCAAAGCATGACGATACCATTAGTCACTCGGACAAAAGTTCCACCTACGTGAGAGCACACAAACTGACCTTTGGGATGGGTTTCATTTACTCCTGGAACAATATTCCTAAGATTTGTTTTCATTGTGTAAATTGTAGCATGAATAAAACTAGATTTTCTTTTATTAATAGGAATAAATGAAACTAGATCTTAGTCCGAAAGATGGTTCACTATCAACCAAATCCCAAGAGTGTTAATTTACAGGGCAAGAGGTCCAGGTATAATAAATAATCTTGAAACATGGAATCCACCTTGGAGATCTAATCCATGAACCAAACAGGTTCACGTGTTTCACAATTTCATTTTCGCAAAAGAATCAAAGGAAAAAAAAAGACCTTAATATGAAGCAACAAAATTATAATCAAGTTACCTTTCAAATCCGGCTTCCTTTCCGCCTTTGTCTTGTTCAATCTATTAACAATCTCATTAATACGCTTCTCCACTCTCACAGTGCGAACCTAGTTCAAGTGCAAATAAAATTTTGTCAGAAGCTACATCAATTCAAAAACCACCCGCACACAACACAAACCTGAACTGAGAAGGGGAAGTACTCAAGTTTGCAATGTGCCACAATGATTTTTGTACTTACTTGTTTAGGGTTGTGGAAACCAACTTGCCCAACATCCATGGATGCAGTTTTCTTCAAATTATGCCAAGGAGTATAAACAACATCAACATTATTAACCTTGTTCCCTGCCACGCAAAATTTATACCAAAAATCAAAACCCTTTCAACAAACAAACACAAAGCTTGTAGAGACAACATTCTCTGATGTAAAGGTAGATATGTTAATCACCATCCTTTGTGTGGTTCCACTGATAGATCCATTAAACACACAAAACAACCCCACAAAACCATGTGCAGTAGACAAGCACACCGGTAAGAAGAAGATGTGCATCTCCTACCAGCTAAGCTAGGTAGTCGTTTGCCCCCTCACCTGACGTGTGAGGCAACATGAGTTCATCGCTCATGATTTTCGACCACGTTAATTGGGTAGTTCTATTTTTGATAGCTTTTAAGAAGGCAAATATACAATCCATGGGAAGACATTTCATGAACAAAAACATAAAATGTACCCGATTTAAATTGAGAAGAAACATAGTGAAATAATTTACGACGAAGAGAGAACACATCAAGCTTGCCTTGAATTGAATTGGCTTTGACAAGTTGAACACAATCCTCCAGCAAACCTTCACTTATATCATCAATTGTCTGACCCTTATTCATTCTCAGATAAACGTGGGCCGATGACATTTTATCCACATGAAACCTACACTCCCCACGATCTACAACAATCAATAACTGCACATATTTGAACGATAGATACCAAAATACACCAAAAAACAAAAACGCAATCCGAAACAATCTGTGGATCAGGACCAAAAAAATCCTTAATTCATGAGAGAGAGAGAGAGAGAGAATTGATCACCAGATGTCTTCGGGGAAGCCATATTTGATGAGCTCCTCGTTCTCGTGCTTGTCGAGGCCCATGTAAATCGTGTAATCGCCGGCTTCTGGTCGGGCTTTGAAGTAGAAAACCATAGTGGCTTTGGGTTGTTGGTGAGTGAGAAAAACGCGAGAAAGTTAGGGAATTAGGGTTAGGGTTTGTGAGATTGGAGAAGGAAAACGAGGATTTTGTGAGTACTTTATTTTAGAGAGAGAGAGGATTCAGGTTTTTGGGAAAGATTTCGGCCCTTGGTCTTTTTCTGAGGTTTGGGTCTCGCTATCCACACGCTGGGTCTGATGTCCGAAGTCCTAGAGTATTTATTGATTCCGATAGTGTACTTCTAAAGACGAAAACACCCTTCCATTTGAATGAAAATGTTGAAGGGTACAGGGACGCAGAGCTGTGCCCTTACGTTGTATCGCATCAAAAAGGTGTCATCGCAATCCTTTGAGCTGCACAGGTTAAACTTTTTGAATATATATAAAATAATGTGTAAATTAGATATTTGTTATATAAATATTTATTAAATTAGTATATAAATATTTACATGTGAATTTGTTTAATAAATTGGTAAAAAAATTATATTTTAAAAATTTTAAATTAAATTAAATTAAATTATTAAAGTTATTAATTCTTTACAAAATTGATATTTTCAAAAATTAAATACTTTAATTTTTTTTTTAATTTATTTGATTCGGATTCTTTCTTTAAATACGTAAGAATTTCTCTTACTAGAAACATAAAATTTAACATTTATCTTTTTAAAATTAAATATGGGTTTACTTGTCCTCTGTACCTACCTGCTTGAAAATACTTTTACTCCCTTTATAATATATTCAAATTAATTTTTTACATACCAAATATAAATAAGATAAAAAATTAGTGGAATATTCTTTAAACTCCCACCAACTAAGTATAGAATAGGGGTGTTATGACACCTGGGTCGAGCTTGACTCAAGTATTTTTTAGGTGGGATCAAACTCGAGCTCGAACTCGTCGAGTTTGAATTTTTCGAGCTTAAGCTCGAGTTCAAAGTGTTATCGGGTGTCGTCGGATAATGTCGTTAGGTAATATGATTCAGATTTATATTTTTCGAGCTCGAGTTCAAAGTGTCGTGAATAGTATTATTGGGTAGTATCGTTGGATAGTATCATCAAATATTTAATATATAAAAAATATTTTTTTAAAAAAAATTTTGAGTAACTCGTCGGGCTTTCGAGTCCAATACATTTAGGCTCGAGCTTGAGCTCGAGCTTGACCAAATCAAGTTCGAGTTGAGATTTGACCGGATAGTGTCACGGATATCCGTAACATAGTCGGGTGTTATATCAGCCCTAGTATAGAATATTACTCAGGTATACAGGTTTGCGAATTGATCATAGCATGTGGATTACAAAAAAAGTGTGACCACAATCATCGTTATTATTGAAAAAAAAAAAAAGCTGAGTAGGACCTTATTTCCCTACTAGTCCATACAATTTTTCGAAGCACCTGCCACATGGTGGGCGTCACTCTAAAACTACATCCAACTGCCTATCTTAGTGCATATTGCAATTTTTTGTAACATATTTTTTGAAAAATATTTTTTTAAAAAATAAAATTGTATTCAAATAGTTTAATTTTTAATTTAAAAAAAAATTTAAATTAGAAAATTTAAATTTTTAATTTATAAAGAGAAATATAAAACGTTTTTAAGAATATTTTTTTACTGTTTTTTGTATAAATAAATCTGTATTTTATTTTTTTTAAATTGTTAAAAAAAATTAAAGATAAAATAATTTATATTTTTTGAACATATTTTTTAAATTTTTTACTCTTTTTTTAAAGATAAAAAATATGAAAAATCAGAAATAAAAAATTGAAAGACATTTTTCATAATTAAAAGCATCCTAAGATTTCATTGAATTGAATAATTACGTTGCAACACTTTTAGAAATAATTCGTAAATAACCCTTATGTTATTAGTCTGTGAATATTTTTCTTATGTAAATGTATATTTATTTACGGATCTGTATTCAAATTTAACCTAATCAATTCGATGGAATATTGTAAAATCTCGACTCTTTCGTATCGTGTTTTCTATTCTCAACAAAAGTACGATAACGTGAAGTGGCAAAATTCTATTGGTGACAGGTCGCCGAACAGTGAAACAGAAAAAGGGGGGGGGGGGAATAAAAAAAGAAAGAAGAGGAGGTAAACTTATGCGAAGCAAACAAGTTCAATCTCTCCAAAGTCTTCCCCTTTTGAATTCAATTCAATCAAAATAATTTTATTAAAAAAATAAAAACCAACACAATCATAAACGAAGGGGGAAAGAATTTTATAGAGGAGAGGAGAGAAGAGAGAGAATTTTTTTTTGGGGCGGGGGGGGCGGAGGAAAATCGATTTCGGGTGACTGCGATTAATTGCAGTCTGGTGATTGATTGAAAAATCTGGTGATGGGCGATGATAAATCGTCGATTGTGATGGCAAGTAGAGAAAGAGACCTAGAGCTTCTAATTCCAGTCGCCGATTCCGCCCACCATGATGTTTCTTCCAAGCCTTCTTCCTCTTCTTCCTCTTCTTCTGCTCATCATTCCGGTCGCGAGGTTCGTTCCTTCTTCCTCCATTTCTTTAAACGATTTTTATATTTGATTTCTTGGATTCTTTATTTTTTGTAAATTTTATTTTTCTCTATTATTTAGGGTTTTTTTCAGTTGGACCGCTAATTTGATTGATTGAATTGGTGATTTGTCGTTTTACTTGGTTTTGGGGATGATTGGGATTCTAGGGTTTGCTAGGAATTGGGACTTGGTATTCTTGTGCTTCATTTCTAAACCCCATGATATTCTTCCTCCCGTAAGTGACTATTTCTTTTTAACACTAGAAATGTGTGCCATATTATAGATGCGTAAGAATTTAGTGGCATTAAGATCTGGGTACACCGACTAATATAAATTAGCTCGAGGGTGGGTAAGAGTAAGAGGTTCTGTTTCATAATTTTGTGTGTATTCCAGAATTTTGTGATTGTAATTTAGTGGTACCTGCAGCCGAGAAAGCCGGATTTAGTGAATTGCAATCGAAAAGGAAATTTGGAGCTTTTGGGTTTTTTTTTTGGATATTCTCTTAATTCATTTCTTATTTTGAATGTGTCCGTGAGTGACTTTGAAGATGTAAAAGCGGTGATACTGCCTCTTGCGTGGTGCTTCATAATATGTTAATATTGGTCAAGAGCTTAGTTTCATGATGTGTAGTAAAAACAGACTTTGAAAACTTGAGCTCTAACCTTATGATCACCAATGCTGAGTTCCTAATATCTTGTCCTCAAAACATTTTTATCATCATCCTCTCTTTATGTTCATGACCTTGTTGGAAAGAAGCACCTAGCAATTCCTACAAATTGGGAGTTGTGCCCCTTCTTTGATTTTGGTTCCATCTTTCTCTCTCTCTCTCTCTCTCTCTCTCTCTCTCTCTATCATTAAGATAAACCAGGAATTCACTTAAGTATGAAGCCAGCTGAAGGCAAGCTTATTAGAATAATGTAAGATGTACAGAAATAGGGTCAAAAATCAAATGTACCTAATTGATGTGTCATGTTGACATGGGTTATTAAGGTACAATTTTTCAACCAATGAAATTGAGCCACATTAGGTTTGGCAATATTTGGTTTTGGACCTTTTTGTGGTACCTCTTGTATTACTAAACTTCCTATAACTTGTATGACATGCTCATTTACACTCATTATAAAGTGATGGCTATCAACACTTAATTTGACAAGGTGTTGCTGAAACTTCAAGGAGCCACCCCCCAGGGCAGGGGGGGATTTGGACCTTGGATTAGATCAGTAAAGGTGGTTGTAAATTCATCATAGGTGGTAGTGTCTTGTCCAAAATGCGGCGCTCTTCCATAGCTCGTTAACCTTTTATTTATGGTCAGAAAAGCCAAAGAATTCAGTCATGAAAAGCATAAGCAAGAACAGGCCTTGGGGGATCACTGAGGAGGTGGCTGCCTACTGAACCTAAATCCAAAGAGTCTACAAAATCCATGGCCTCTGGAAAAGATTCAAACGATTTAAAGGAAGACTAAAAAAAATAAATACAAGTGTTCAAAAAAAGCGACAAGGACTTATCCAACCCTTCAATTATCTTTCTATTATGTTCCCTCTATGCCAACCAAAACATGAGCTGAGGGAGCAGCCTAACGACTCTCCTTCTTGCTGAGCAAACCCTCAAGCCACACCAGGCCCATATCTCGCACTGTAGAGAGCTTGAAGTCAGCCACTGTTTGCTCAAAATAGAGAAGATAATCCCATATAAAGAGTGAGTCCACAGGCATTTAATAGGTAACTGATCCATAGCCTCGAGATCTCCTTTGCATAACCTGCATCTATTTGCCAGAGTTGGGCCTCTCCTCTAAAGATCTTATGTCATGCTCCTCTCCCAGAAGCCTTCTAAGCAGAGAAATTCTCTTGGAGGAATCGCCGAACTCCAAATAAGACCAATTCTACTTTATGAGTATTGAATATACCCGTAATTCCAAGCTTCGTGTTACTCGTCCCTAGAAACATGGCAGAGTTGTGGGGGAGGTGGGGGAGGGTTGGGCCTACCCTTCTCACGGGAGGGCATTGACCAGCTTTTTGTCAAGGCAGCACTCAAGCAGAGAATGACGTCCTGTTTTGCATATGAAGGCCATCTGGCACTTGGACTGGAACCTAGATGCTCTACCCCTGCGCATCTACCAATTTTGCCATAGTGGCATGTTCAAATTCATAATAATCTTTTAATTTCTATTTGCCGAGATTAAAGGAATTATTGGATTTCAAAATTTCCCACTCCATCATTCTTCCTGTCTCTCATACCCATCCTGGCAAATGTGGATAGAAATAGTGTCTTATCGAAGACATGGAAAAGCATTTGTTCTGTTTGCCTATGTATTGTACCTGATGAAAATCACTATTGATCATCATCAAAAGCATCAAAATCCTTTCTCATTTCAAATTTCTTCAAAATCAATTAGCTTCACGACTTCCATCCAATAACACTCTTTTGTGAAGTCTGTGATCTGCTACACGTGTTATTTACCATATTTCCTGACCCATAATAGAGTGTACCAAAACTAAAGGGAGGAACAAAAGGGAAAAATGTAAAGGTGATAACTAATAAGGGGCAAATGTAATTGAATGGAATTCCCAATACTAAAGAAATCAGTAGCATAATACTCAAAAACATAATTGACACCTACTGTTGGTGATATGCGAATGCACACTATGAGGAATATCTCCCACCAAATGATACAACTGAGTGGTGCTAGCTTTAACCTCTTCTTCTAACCACAATAACAGCAAAAACTTATGATTGTTTCATTCTTGGAGAACATGCTGGCTGTGGGTAGTATTTCTTGTATCTTGGAGAATTATTCATCAAATGAAATAATGTTGCCTAATGAACAATCCTCTAACTTATATGTATGACAAGGTCGTCTAATAATTGCTTTGCCGTTGTAGCTTTATTTATTTCTCCTGTGACGAGAGCAACGTTGTTTCATCTGATAAATAATCCTTCGAGACACAAGAAATACTACTAACAGTTAGGGTGTTTCTCTCTCCTTTTCTTTTCTTTTTATAGCAAAAACCACCCCTCTTGAAGATGAAATCTTTAAGAAGTCATTTATCTATTTTATTCTAATTAAAGCATTTGTACTAGATGACTTTGATATGCATGATGCATTTATTGAAAACAAGTACTCTAGAAAAATATTTAGAAACTAAGAAGAATGAAGGATTCTAGAAAAAAAATAGTAACTTTCTTATTTTTGCTTATAGTAATCTTTTTAGTAGTTTTCATTGGAATTTATTTTTAGTAACACTTCTATTTGTAACCTCTAGTTTTTCCTATTTAAAGGGGGTATCATTAATAAAGAGACAAGTCTAATTTCTCTTAAAGAAGTGTGGTGAGAGACTTGTTAGGGAACAAGTTTTCAGCCATTAAAAATAGGGTCTAAGAGAAGCAAGGGAAGAGAAGAATTCCCTGCAGGGTATCCATCGACTAGATCCTGTACCAGGGCTCATATCAATTTGGTATCAAAGCCAGTCGTCATGGAAAACTCTGCAAAATGATTTAACCGGATGGAGAGATTCATGAGGGATTTCGAACAACGAATGGAGCAAAGAATGGAGCACAAAAAGAGCAACAGCTGTCCAAGGTGGAGGAGCTCCAGCATTAGCAAACAATGCTAAGCTCGCAGATGGAGGGTGTTTTGCGAAAACTACAAGGTGTTAGCAACGTCTAGGAGGGAGGGAGCAGCAGCCGTACCCTTACAGATCATAGAGAGGAGCAAAGCGTTCGGCAAGAAGGAGGGACTGCTATTCCCAGGTTCTCTAAACTGGAATTACCATCATATGATGGGACTGAAGATCCCCTAATTTGGATTCATCAATGTGAACAATTTTTTGAAAATCAAGGAACACTCGCAAGGAAAAAAGTTGGGCGGGCAGCATTCCACCTTAAAGGGGAAGCCCAACTATGGTTTTTCAAGGTTAAGCAAGAGGGTAGGGTCATGGACTGGGAGACATTTACTGAAAAGTGCCACTTGAGATTCGGCCCTCCCTTCAGCCTCAACTCCCTTGGCGAGTTAGCCAATTTAAAACAAGCAGGGACAGTAGAGGAGTATCAAAGGGAGTTTCAGTCCTTGCTAGCTCGCACTTCAGAACTCTCCACGAAACAACAAGTCAGCCTATTCACGGCTGGGCTCCTAGAAGGGTTGCGATTGGATGTGGAATTACAACAACCACAAAGCTTGGGGGCTGCTATGAATTTGGCTCGCACATAGGAAAGAAAACAAAAAAAACAATCAGTCTTTGTCAGGAGGGAATCGCAGGACAACACCTATGTGGAACAGCCCCAAAATAACCCCCGGTAGGACTGCTGCAGAGAAGGGAACTGCTACGGTGATAACAAATACTGTGAGTACCACCCCCTTCTTTAAGAAGCTCACCAAAACAGAAATGGAAGAAAGAAGGGCAAAAGGACTTTGCTTCAACTGTGATGAAGCATTTTCCCGAGGGCATAGATGCAAGAAATTGTTTTGGGTAGAATTGGTGGAGTCCGAAGAGGAGGATGAGGGGGAGCCAAGAGAACTTGAGATATCATTGCATGCTATTACAGAGGCAAGGAACCCACCAACTATACAACTTAAAATGCTGGTTGAAGGTAATCCTATGTGGGTATTAATAGATTTAGGAAGCACCCACAACTTTATTAGTGTTGCAGCTGCAAAACGACTTGGTCTCATGATCAAACACAAGTCAGGACTGCAAGTATCAGTGGCCAATGGTGAGAAGGTTCTTAGTTGTGGCAGGTGCGACATTGTTTCATTCCAGGTTACTGTTGATAACTTTTCCACTGATTTATATGTTATTCCTTTAGAAGGATTTGATGTTGTTTTGGGGGTTAAATGGCTGCGAACATTGGGGCCTATTGTGTGGAATTTTGTTGATTTAACTATGAGTTGCAATCTCGGAGGAAAACAAGTTGGGTGGCAGGGACAAAAGCTAGAGAAAGAGAGAAGAGTTTATCACCTGCAAGGGGCCTTTTCTCCCTCAGTTGGGCTCGAAAAGTTACTACTGGAATTCTCAGATTTATTTCGAGAACCAACTGAGCTACCTCCGGCCCGTGAATGTGATCACACAATCACACTTCTTCCCGGAACAACACTAGTGGTGGTTAGACCATATAGATATCCCCATCGACAAAAGGATGAGATAAAGCGACAATGTGAGGAGAGTCGAGCCGATCCCCCTTCTCCTCCCCTGTGCTGCTTGTTCCTAAGCAGGATGGGTCCTGGAGATTTTGTATAGATTATAGGGAGTTAAATGCCAAGACGGTAAAGGACAAGTTCCCTATTCCGGTGGTGGAGGAGTTGTTAGATGAGCTACATGGAGCAAAGTATTTCTCCAAGCTAGATTTGAAGTCCGGCTATCAGCAGGTTCGGATGGATAAGGCAGCGGTGGAGAAGACTGCATTTCGAACCCATCATGGTCATTTTGAATTTTTAGTGATGCCATTTGGCTTCACTAATGCTCCATCAGCCTTTCAAGCCTTGATGAAAGAAATCTTTCGGCCTCACGTAAGTTTGTTCTGGTTTTTTTTTATGACATATTGATATATAGTAAGACATGGGTTGAACATCTTCACCACCTACGTATTGTTCTGGATTTATTGCGTGCTCACCGGTTATTTGTAAAGAAATCCCAAGTGCATCTTTGGGGAGACTTAAGTGGCATACTTGGGACACATTGTTCATAGGGCAGATGTCTCTGTTGATTCCTCAAAGGTTCAAGCAATCACTGATTGGCCAACCCCTCACTCAGTTAAAGAACTTCGTGGATTCCTGGGTTTGGCAGGGTATTATAGAAGATTTGTCAAAGGCTATGGGGAGTTAGCTACACCATTGACAGATTTACTTAAAAAGAACTCTTTTATATGGACTGAAAGGGCTGGTAAGGCCTTTGACTCATTAAAAAGGGCTTTAACTGAATCCCCAGTGCTGCAACTACCTAATTTTAATGAAGAACTTGTGGTGGAATGTGACGCCTCTGGAGAAGGGATTGGAGCTGTTCTACATTAGCAGGGGCACCCCATTGCATTCTTTAGTAGGAGAATCGCAGAGAGACATAACAAATTGCCAGCCTACGAGAGGGAATTGATTGGGTTGGCAAAGGCAGTGCAACATTGGCGGCCATACTTGTGGGGAAGGTCATTCACCATTCGAACAGACCATTTCAGCTTGAAATACCTGCTGGAACAACGTTTGTCTACTTCCCCACAACAACATTGGGTGAGTAAATTGATGGAGTTTGATTTCAAGGTAGAGTATAAGGCTGGCTTTCTAAATAGAGTTGCAGATGCTTTATCCCGACGAGGAGAGCAGACTGCAGGGCTTCTATGTGCAATTTCTCAATCACGGCTGGCTCTATTTGATGCAATAAGGGAGGAAATTGCAACAATGACAAAACTCCAGGAGTTGCGATGACAAACGGAAGTATGGAAGGTAGGGGCTGATTGGACAGTCCGAGAGGGACTCATCTTGTATAAGGGCAGGGTTTATTTACCTCCGGATTCCGCTCTGATTCACACGGTCCTAGCTGGAATTCATAACACTGCCCATGAGGGCATTCAGAAATCATTGCACAGAGTCAAGGTTGATTTTTACTGGGAGGGCATGAAGAGGATGGTGACATAATTTGTGCAACAATGTAGGATTTGTCAACAAAATAAATGGGAGAATCTGCACCCTGTAGGTTTGATGCAGCCCTTGGCTATCTCCACCTAAATCTGGGCTGATGTTTCAATGGATTTCATTGATAGATTACCTAAGGTGGGGGGCAAATCCGTTCTATTTGTGGTGGTCGATAGGTTTTCCAAAATGGCTCACTTTACTCCCATTGCACATCCCTATATAGTAGTCTCTGTGGCTCATGTGTTCTTCGACAGAATTTTCGAATTGCATGGACTTCCGGAGTCAATTGTGAGTGATAGAGACAGTTTTTACGAGTACTTTTTGGAGGGAGTTGTTTAAATTATGTGGGACAAAATTGGCTTACTCATCCGCATACCATCCTCAATCGGATGGGCAGACAGAGGTGGTGAACAGAACAATTGAGATGTACTTAAGATGCTTTGTGGGAGATCGACCACGAAGTTGGGTGGAATGGATTCCTTGGGCAGAATTTTGTTATAATACATCATTCCATCCCTCATTGCAAGCTACACCATTCCGTGTGGTGTATGGACGTGATCCTCCACGTCTGTGGTCTTATGATCGTGGAATTACAAAACTGGATGTGTTAGATCATGCTCTTTTGGAAAGGGATGAAGTGTTGGCTGAGTTAAGGGGGCGGTTAGCTCAGGCACAGGCAAGAATGAAGCAAGTACACGACCTTCACCATCGTGAGCTCTCATTTTCGAAAGGGGCATGGGTGTGGTTGAAATTACAGCCCTATAGGCAGTTGTCAGTGGTCCGTAGGGACTCTACCAAACTAGCACCTAAATATTTCGGACCTTTTCAGGTGGCCGAACAAATTGGCAGGGTAGCCTACCATTTAGCCTTACCGCTGGGTAGCAAAATTCATGATGTGGTGCATGTGTCGCAGTTAAAAGAGTACAAAGGGACAGCCTCCAGCAACTCTAGTCCCTATTCCTCCATTGTTGGAGGGCAAATCAAGACTTGAGCCCGAAACAATTGCACGCGCTAGGCTCAACAGGGGAAAATTGGAGTTATTGGTGCAATGGCAGGGACTCCCTAAGGAAGAGGCTTCTTGGGAATCTCGGGAAGACTTTGAGAGGAATTACCCTGAGATCAAGCTTGAGGACAAGCTTTTTGTCCAGGAGGGGAGTAATGATATGCATGATGCATTTATTGGAAACAAGTACTCTTTTAAAATATCTAGAAACTAAGAAGAATGAAGGATTCTAGAAAAAAAATAGTAACTTTCTTATTTTTGCTTATAGTAATCTTTTTAGTAGTTTTCATTGGAATTTATTTTTAGTAACACTTCTATTTGTAACCTCTAGTTTTCCCTATTTAAAGGGGGTATCATTAATAAAGAGCCAAGTCTAATTTTTCTTAAAGAAGTGTGGTGAGAGACTTGTTAGCGAACAAGTTTCCAGTCATTGAAAATAGGGTCTAAGAGATGGAAAAACTCTAGCAAGGGAAGAGAGGAATTCCCTGCAGGGTATCCATCGACTAGATCTTGTACTAGGGCTCATATCAGACTTCATCACTCAAAGTCTCTAACAGGTCACTTTTGCACTCTATTCTAATTGAACACAATACACTTTTACTTGAATATTACTTTGCCATAATAACTTTATCTGTTTGTTGTTTGATGAGAGCAACATTGTTTCATCCGATTAAAATTGAATAATCCTTCGAGATACAAGAAACACTACATAAGCCCACGGGTTTCTCTCTATCTTCTTCTCTGTCCACGTCTATGAACATGTTTAAAGCACTTCTGCCACATGATTTGATCCCTCATATTACCAACTCTTGAGAATAAAGTCTCTAATGAGTTATTTATGGACTTTATTCTTATTAAACATGAAACGCTTCTTATTTAAAAAGAATAAGCTTCCAAGAAGAACAATCCCTCCGTTGAATTGTATTGTTTAATCAAGCCTAAAACTCTTAACCTCAAAGGACCTTCACAACAATCACCTCAAACCACTAAATCTTCCCTATCAAGATCTTCTTTCACCTCTTCCAACAGTATGAAAAAGGTGAAAAACTTTCCGACTCCCAGTTATTTGACTTATGTATTTTTTTTTAGGTGACATCATCCTCATGTCTTTCATTGTCTAGCATAGTAATTCTATCAGAATTTCCAAACTTTCTTTATGTGCATCCTTGCTTGTGGCGTGGCTGTTTTGAAATGTTCGTATCTTGCTCTCGTGAAGGACACTTGGTAGCTTTTGAAACCCTGTTCACTCCTTTCTGTGGATATACAAGTCTAGGCACCTCACCGTTGGTTGCCATATCTTTTTGTGCAATTTTTTGGATACTTTTCAAGGAAAAAAAATTAATATTAGTTTCATATCGTCAAGTTTAGCCTCATTGTCAGCCTCTGACATCTGAGTATGGTTAAAAGATATGTGCACTGCCGTGAAAACAATTAACCAGTAATTGGTGTTTTAATAAGTTCAATTTGATGTCTAAACATATCTCTTGGGCATATCTTTGAGGGTAACATCCAGCTGCTTTGTTCTTTCGTAGGTTTTGATTTGTAAATAGAATGGATCTTTAGCTCTGTAAATGGGATAGATAATGTGGTCAGTTAAATTTTTTATTTTTAATGAATATATCGGCATAGAAAAATAGTTGTGGTTACTTTTGAAGCTAAAATGGTGAAGCCAGCATGTCTAGATTTGTTGCTTTTTATTTTTGCCATTCTACCTCCCCAGTCCCCAGGCCTATATATATTTTGCTTGACAATGTATAAGGGGCAAGACTTGAAACCATGAATTTTATTAGGGGCAAGGGTTTCGAATCATTCATGTGATTATCTGAGTCAAAGCTCCTAGTCCCCAGGTACTGAGGCTCTGTTTTTTTGCCTCCTCATTACTTTTCTGGTGTATAACGGTTCTTGCATCTCATAATTTAATGTGCAGACTTTCTACAAAGTTATTCGTAGCTGGGCATCAAAAAAGTTTATGACCGGATGGTATGCAAACACTCTTCTCCTAATCCCTTGCCCTTTTTTTTTCCTCCCAGTATTCTTCATTTTCTTGATCAGTAAATTATTTGTGCAGTGTCATCCTATTCCCAATTGCTGTCACTTTCTATATAACATGGTGGTTCATTCATTTTGTGGATGGATTTTTTTCTCCGATCTATGTTCAGCTTGGGATTGATATCTTTGGTATGTCATTCATTTCTATCCTCATTATTACTTCTTCTGAATGCACCTATTTTGTGTGATATCATCTGTATTTTACCTTAGAAAATGGGATTCCCGTGCTTACAACTTCAAGAGGGAAAATGGCATGATTTTTGTTATTTGCTCTGAAAGCTTTAGTACTTAGAAAGCTATTTCCTTTAGTTAGTACCAGAAGTAAGACAACTTCTGATCAAAACTTTAAATTCCATTTATATCTATTAGCTCCTCAAACCTTTTACATGTGGTTCTTCTTTATGGTTCCAAATGTTTCATGGATTGGTTGTTTACATTGGCAAAGTGATTATCCTTGTTGAACAAATTACTAGTGGATGGTGGCACACTATTCCTTGGTACCATTGAAAGCTTTTTGCAAATTGGCAATCCTAATTTTGTGCTAAAACATATGCAGCTTTCTTAACACAGTTGTGGTGAATGCCTTATGTGCTGAATATGGTGTACTAGACTTTGACAAGTTAGTGAATATATGACCTTTTCAGTTGGCTACTGAGATGAGGTGAAATGGTAACTTTGATCATTTTAGAGAAACCACATAGGTATAGCAAGTGTCAGAAGACTATGATTCCAGATTGAGTCTTATCTTGAATTATAGTTGTTGAAGATGTTTCCTGGGGATTCTACTCGTCCTTATGTTTTCTTTGTTGGGTATCTGAGACAGATGCTGCAATTAGTTCTAGAACAATTTTGAACTTCACTACTATTTGGATCCAATTTTAAACTTCTGTTTAAAATGCAAGTAGCATTATAAGGTTACAAGCATGAGGGGACCATTCAGTTGCTCCTTGATGTGTTCAATTTAACTGATGTATTAGTTGGTAGTGCTTCGCAGAAGCTTTTGTTACCTTTTGATACTATTTTCTTCAAGTCTTTTCTTCTGTTGGAATATCTCATGTTTTACATTTTGTTATGCGACTGACCCTTTATATGAAAGGGCTGTCACTTGTAAGATGTTCTTATTCTCTTTTCTTTTCTTCTAATGAATCCCTTTACTGTAGTTGTACATATCAATATTCAATATATATTTGCAATGTTTGGGATGCTTGCCTATCAAAACTTGTAACTGAAATTGCTAGACTTCCTTGTGAGGTTCCAACCTTTATTGTAGTAGACCTATGATGATGCATTATGCTACAATTTCCTGCTGTTGAGAATGTGTTGTACAATTTTGTCTTGTTATAATTTGGGCATAAAGTTAGGAAACAGTTGGAAAGTCTATTTTCCAAGTGGGAAAGAGAGTGTGCTACTCAACTCAACTAACGCAGTTTGAATATGTTCACATAAGTCCAACTTTTCACCCCTTGTGTTTTATGTAGAGCCATATGTATATCTTCATTAGATATTAGTACTGCATTTGTAGTCACTAATGCATTATCTCCTCGGTTCTTTCTCTAGATTTTCAAAAGCATGCATGTTCTCCTTTTTCTTCTTCTTCATGCTAGTATGCATATTTCATTATGATCAGATATTTGAGCCTTGAACATTTGCATGTCCCCAGAGCGGAGCCAAAATTTTTTTTTGAGGAGGGGGGAGGGGTGGAATACAATACAAAATGCATATCTCAAGTGCATTAAAAATTTGAGATTAAAAAATTTTAATTTCTAAAAAAGTAAATTATTTTCAATAATATACTAAAAACTTGCAACTTAAACTACAACTAATTTTAAAAATCTTAACAAATTTATTAATAGTCTTTTACATAATGATGTATTAAAAAAAAAAATCATGAAGTGCTTATGAAGTGAATTTTAAGAATCTCAAGTATTATGTAAGTAAGCACATTCACTCATATGAGTGAATTTCAAGAAACTCTTGTTTTGATAGAAAGTTAGATTTGAATTTTTGGTTAAAAAGAACGTACAAAGGGCTCTAAAGATATGAAATCCTTAGCAGCATAAAAAATTAAAATACAAAAAATTAATGAACACTGCTCTCTAATTCCTCATTAATTCTTCTAAACTATAATCTTTGTACACAGCAAAGCGTGAGTCTACAAGGAGGCATGGAACACAATATTATCCCAAATATAACAATGATGTATGCTAAAATAAACAGACATAAGCATCCGAAATCAGAAACTAAACGTCAAATTTCACTTAAATTCATTTTGGTGGGGAGGGGGCGAATACCATTTAGGGTCATAATTTTTAAAATTTTACACTGCAAAATTTAAAATAAAAAATAAAAAATCCGGGGGGTGTTGTTGCCTCCCCTGCAACCCTCTCCCTCCACCAGGCTGGCCCTATTGTTTTTGAATTTTTTTTGGCTACTTAGGAGGATTATTGTATTGGAGTGGTAAAGGTTGGAATAATGATGATGCAATCCTATATAAAGAAAAGTGGGAGATCACCAAACAAAAATGTTGTGGCATGTGACAGTGATCTTAATGATCTTGTCCTTGTTCAACCGATCACAACTGGCCTAAAGCAGTTTAATTGGTAACTTTATCCTTTCAGTTGTCTTGATCAAATGAAGATAATGATGGCTGTGGATTGCGTACCTGTTTGAGAATGAACCTTCCGGTTCCATCTTGTAACATTGTGAAAAATTTTGTCTTTTACAGTGATCTTGATGCTTCTTCACATCACCTTTTAGTGATCTCACTTTATTTTTCTGGCTAATCATTGAATAGGTCTTGGATTCGTGACCTCCATGACATTCATCTTTTTGGTGGGGGTTTTCATGTCATCATGGCTGGGGGCATCTGTTCTGAGCCTTGGGGAGTGGTTTATAAAACGGATGCCATTTGTTCGTCATATCTACAATGCCTCGAAGCAAATCAGTGCGGCAATATCACCTGGTGTGGTTAAGTTATTGTTTCTTTAAGTTGATTGTCTTATTTGTTAACCACATGGACTCCTAATCTTTTTTCAAATTCTGGTTGCAGATCAAAATTCTCAGGCATTCAAGGAGGTGGCTATCATAAGGCATCCACGTGTTGGTGAATATGCATTTGGGTTCATCACGTCATCTGTTGTTCTGCAGGTCAGAACATATGTATTTGGTTGCCAGATTTACATAACCTAAATAAAATAGTCAATTCTTTATGCATGGTGCATGAAATGCAGCTTTAGTATAAAAATGTAGTAAAACGAGAAGAATTAGAGATGCCTTAGAGGGATGGATTTCATACCTTACGATATATCATCCAGAAAGATGGATATGTTGATAAAGATGTTGCACATAGGATTTAGGCAGCAGATGAAGTAGAGAAGTGCTTGTGGACTATTACATGACAGTAACATTCCCCCTAAATCAGAAGGCGAGTTTTATAGAACTCTAATGACATCATCAACGTTTTATGATTTGCAATATTGAGCTATTAAAAATAAACATAAGATGTGGATGACAATGTTTATGTGGATAAGTGGAGTAAGAAGAAAAAGATGAAATTAGAAATCAGCATGTCAGATTAAATTTTGGACTAGCCACTGCCATAGATAAGATGAGAGAAAATAGATTAAGACGTTACATGTTTAAGGAAAACCACTTGATGCTGCTTTTAGAAGAACGGACCACATACAAGTTGAAGATGCGTTAAGAACAAGAGAAAGACTTAAGATAGTTCTAGGAGTGGTTTTAATACATGCCACTGTCCCTTTAATAAAGCCAAGTAGAGAGAGATGAATAATATAGCATAACCCTTCTAAATAGAGATTTAGACTTGATGGAATTGAGTTCAGGCCATATCAAATAACTCAGTGGCTTTATAAACACTATTACATGTTCTAGTAGAAAAAAAAAAAAAAAAAAAAAATCTTTATTTCCCTAGAAGTTTCTTCTATCTTTGTTCTTATTTTTCTCCTGGTGCGGCTTGTTGGGTTGATCAAAAGTTCCAACTTCTAGTCACAAGCTTAGCTTGTTTATGAAAGACCTCGCATCACAATGCATATGTTTATGTAATCATGTACATTACACTTGTGGAATGTCTTTCTCTCTGGCATAAATAGTTGCTTCTCTTTTTGAACATCTACCTTTTTTGGATTAATTTTTATTCAAACTGTGAGACAAAAAATATTTTGTATGAACGGAAGTATTACCATTTAGTAGATTACATATCTTTGGGAAGAGAACACGGATCTGCTATTTTGCCTGTCTTCCATGTAAGAACTTGATTATATTTTACATAATGAAGGCTCCTTAATGTCATGAAATGTTCTATAATTAAAAGTTCTTGCACTAGGCATGTGACACTGTTGAGGCCTTCTACTTGGGTTTCTTGAGCTGTTGTTGACGTTTTTTTAGCATGGTTGTTTGTTCCCTGTGTTTGGTTTGTACTTGGTTTTATGGGGTGAATTTGGCTTGTGTGTTCATTTATATATTTGAGGTTTTGTGATTACGCTGTTTCAGTGTTGCTTGTAAAAAATAAAAAAATAGAAGCTCTTATTGTCTTTACAAATCTTTATTTTGTCTTGTTCCACTTGTAGCAGATATCAACTGGTGTAAGAAACTTTTAGAAGGAAATTTATGGTTTTTTTATACCAAACTAAAATTTTCGTTTAAAAGGCTTTAAAGTTGTCATCATTTGGAATGATTTTTGAAATTGAAAATTTCTTTATAGAGATATGTGGCTCTAGAGGTTTTCTGAAATGCCTTCTTATTGTGCCATTCAGTATATACTCAACTTAATTAAACCTTCAATACTAAAGTATTCGTTTTTTGATTGTTTGTCATAGTTTTTGTGCTGGCTGCCTACCAACCAATGCAACCCTCCTGAACCTGGTTTGCAACTGATTTGTGTGTGTGTGTGTGAATGAAGCACTAGGGTACATGCTAGGTGGAGTTAGCAATTGTGTTTTGTCTTTTTAGTTTCAAGGTCCTTGGTTTCCTTAGCTTTTACTGTTGTTTCTTGCATAGAATGTCTTTTGTTGCTTGTGGAAAACTTAGTTGTGTAAATGAACTAACCTATTATTAATAGTTGAAACATGTGCAAGATTACAATGTTGTTTTTGTAACTTTTTCTTTTCCCCTGAACTCAGCATTACTCTGGAGAGGAGGAGCTTTGCTGTGTCTATGTTCCCACCAATCATCTTTACATTGGCGACATATTCATGATCAATTCCAAGGATGTGATTAGACCAAACTTATCTGTTCGTGAAGGGATCGGTGAGGACCTATTTCTTTTTGAGATGCTATTTGACTTCTTATTTGTTCATTGGCTACCAGCTTAGAATGAAATGAAATGATGTCTCCCTGATTCCTGCATCTGTCAAACTTAGCAATGTCCAATGCCCCCCCCCCCCCCGGGCGGGGGGAACCAAAAAAAAAAAAGGAAAAAAAGCTTCCGTCTTCCTTTCCTTTGGGAACATAGTTGAAAGAGTTCCCTAATGTAGGACATCAGAGTAAAATTTGCATGAGTGGGTATTGGTATATCTGAAATTAACCATCAAAACACATTAACCATTGAACCTGGGGAGCTGATGCTTTTTGCTATTCTCTGATTGCAGAAATTGTTGTTTCGGGTGGAATGTCAATGCCCCCAGTCCTGTCAGCAGTAGAACCACGGATTCTTCAGGGAGAGAGAAGTAGACCTGAGAGAAGTTGAAAACCAAGGTCATTTTTAGTTTTAGAAGATTGATAGCTATTTTCTACCCCCATTTCAGATTAAGCCATCAGAATGGCCCCTGTGATTTTTGTGTTTTGATATTCAGATGTTGGAATAATTAATACAATTGTTGGAGTGTCAGCTTCTGATGGCACATGTAAAATTTGGCTGTTGTGTAAAATGTAGGATGTAGTCTGTTTGAAAGTATAGGATGGTTTGTGTCACAATTACTAGGGTTTGTTTAATTTTGCATAGCATTTTTTTTCTTTACCACGATGGAAGACAAGTTCGACTTCAACCATCTATAGTGCAAGTGTTACCAATCTTTTCTGCCATTCTGAGTTTTCAGCTAGTTAATTTTTTAGTCGCATTGAAGGGTACTGTTGTGACCGAAGATCTCACAGTGGTCATAGACTATGCTATGGCTATTTATGGTGGTTTTGATATAGTGCTACTACATGTCCTATGTTTCACAAATATTCAGGGGCTTGGTTTGAAGCTGTAGCCTTTTGTGGTTCCTTTGAGGTAAGTGAAGCAAGTGCAGCTAGGGCCGTCCAAAAAAACTAATCCCACCTGAATTTTGACCTGATAACAAGAGAGGAAAAAAAAAAAAAAAAATCATCCGATCAAGATTCAAACGTTTCCATTCAACCTCACAATCTTATTTTGGGGGATTGGTTGGAGGTTACATGTTTTGCAACTGAGCCTACTTGAACCTAGATCAGTCCACCCAAATCACCCAACCAGAACCCCTGATCAATCCGATCTAGATGAAAATGAGTTAAACAGATATTATTATTTTGCTATATGATTAAATTCTTTCATTATTGTTGCTAGGGCTTTGGGGGAAGATATGTTTTGGAGAGAGGCGTGATGAGTGAAGATGGGGTTCTTTCATTTTTGTTACTAGGGCATTGGTGGAAGTATATTTTGGAGAGGGGTGAGAGAAGATGGTTTTTTTTTTTTTTTGTTATACGAGATTTGAATTACGAATTACGAATTACGAGATTGAAACAGAGAAGTTGTAATCATTACACTATCTCGTGAAAATGAGGTTTTGATGTATCTTAAATATGAATTAAAATTTTTTTACATTATTTTATGTTTTTAACATAAAAAAGTTAAACCAAACATATTCTTAAATTCATTATTAATAAATTTTTAGGTTTTGTATAAATTCGGCTTTTTTTTGTCTTAGTTTAACTTAATATATCTATATTTATTTTATTATATTTATAATATTTTTTAATTAAATTAATCTTTATCAATAATATTGAACATGTCAAATGAATTAGATCTTATATATTAACTCAAATCATAGATTGATTAACATTTTATTAAATTATTAGTATATTTTGACTAATTCAAATAAAAATTTAATTAAAAATCAGTTAAGACATGTTAATATCGACTATTAAGTAAAATTTGATCTATTTTATCTATCTAATATTATTTTTTTAATTGTTTTACAACTAAAAATCAAATATGAACTCCCATTCCCAAACTCACCGAAAAACCAGAGAGCTCAATGCATTGGAGCAGCATAATCGCAACCCGACCCGAACCACCAAATATGAACTCCCATTCCCAAACCTACCGAAACCCTAACTTGGCTTGTCCGTGCCTATATAAGAACCAGCAAAGCACAACCCTTCCTAAAACCACATCGCCGCTTCACTCTCCATCAGGGATTTTTAGGGTCTGAAATTAGGGCGCTCTCTCTCTCACATACGCATACACACAGATCTGAGGACAATGACGATTGCAGTAAGAAAGGTCTCGTTCGTCGTAAAAGGCGATCTTCTTCGCCTTTGCCGACCACTCTGCTATATCACCACCCATAATCTGAGTCCTTTCTTAACCTTCTCCAATTTTCATTATTTTCTGCAATTTCTAATACTCTTTTCATTATTATTATCATCGTTTGTTTGGCCGATGATTAAAAACTTTAAATTTAGACAAGCATATGTCTGAATCTTTTCTTTGTTGACAAATCTAATCTTCTCTATGAGGCCGTTGTCTTTAATCTCTACCAAACCTTTTTTCTGATGTTTTGATTTTTAGGTTTTTTTTTATGGTTTGTTTGATTTTTTTTTTGGGGGGGGGCCTGTGATGAACGAAAAAATGGAATCTCGTTTGTCTGAAATTGTTATGATTACAATCTCATCTACTGCCTTCCTTCTGAGGCTCCGTTTCCTTTTCCTTTTTATTCATTAACTTGCTTTTTGAAAATGCAAAAGCAGAATTTTTTATGGAATTGAGAGGGTCAAGTGATGATCAGAAGCATAGTTCACATGATTTTAATTGTGATTATAACTTATTCCATAGTCTTTCGCTCCTATCTGATGATTCCTCTCTCTCTCTCTATATATATATTATGCATAGGAGTAATCTTTTACATTTTCTATTGTGTTAGGATTTGGCTTCATGGTTTTTTGGTTGCGTACCACGTTGAAAGCATTTCTGTGATTTGTTGGATTTCTTTGCTTATGTTTTATATTATGGTTTTTGTTCCTTGTTGGGTTGGTTTTACTCCCCTTTAGAAGAAATTTTCAGTTGATATCCACTCCAGAGCATCATTTGAATTGGCTTAATGACTGCAAGGGTGACTTGTGGTTTCCCAAATGGGAAATTTGAGGTCTCTTAGTAATTTTGGTTTGAATGTTCTTTTCTTGTTAAAATCTATGAAAGTGTTGAATGTTTCTTGAGGAGTTGGATAAGTAGGGTTTCTTTCGGAGAGAATGTTATTTGTGTATGTTTTTTTGATGGGGTCATTGACCCTTATTTTGTTGAAACCTTTTTTTTTTTTTTTTTGAAATTAGAATTTAATTTTATCTTAAGTTTTGCTGCCTTTTGAATATCCCATACGGTTTTGTATTTTTTTTTTTTTATATTTTGTGGATGTTGGATGTTACCTCATAATCGAAGCCCCCTCATATTGATGCTTAATGGAGTTGAAACAGAAACAGGGACCTGGAAACTGATAGGGAAATATGATACTGAAACCGAAATAAATATTTATATTTTTATTTAAATATTAATTATTTTATGAAACTAATAGAATAATTTTTTTAAAATAAAAATTTTAAAATTTTAATTTTAATTAATTAAATAAATAATATATTAATTATGAAAAATATGTAAATATAGAAAATACAAGAATTTTTATTTGAATTTTAATTGATTACATAAAATGTTTGGGAAATAGAGAAATGTTGAGAAGATTCCTGCGTCGTGGCTAATTGGAGATAACTCATGATCTTATATGGATGATGAATGGTGCTTTTACTCTAAAATAATGAGTAAAAATAATTAACAAAAAATCTTTTTTTCTTTAAAATAAAGCACATTAATTTTATCATTCTAGAATGAACACGCTAAGATTTTAAAATCTCTTTAAAAAAATTAATTTGATTTTTTAATTTTTAAAATTAAATATATTATTTTTCTCTCCTTAAAAAATGAATCAAATTTATATTTTTTTTTCTTTCAAAACAATTTTCTCTTTAAAAATTTAATTTGTTTTATATTTTCTCTTAAAAAGTATTAATTTTTTTTTAACTCTAAAACTTAGTATATTAATTTTCTTTTACTTAAAATTAGTTTAATTCATATTTACTCTCATAAATATATTAATCATTATAAAACCAAACATTAATGAAAGTAAAACTAAAAAAAAAAAAAAAGAAGAAAATTTTAAAAAAAAAAAAAAATAAAAAAAAATAAAAAAAAAAAAAAAAAAAAAAAAAAAAAAAAAAAAAAAAAAAATTTTTTTATTATTTAAAAAATAAAAAATAAAAAATTAATAAAAAAAAAAAAAAAAAAAAAAAAAAAAAAAAAAAAAAAAAAAAAAAAAAAAAAAAAAAAAAAAAAAAAAAAAAAAAAAAAAAAAAAAAAAAAAAAAAAAAAAAAAAAAAAAAAAAAAAAAAAAAAAAAAAAAAAAAAAAAAAAAAAAAAAAAAAAAAAATTGATATAATATGTAAATTTGTTTTATAAATATAACAGATTATATTAGAGTTTGAATAATGATTAAATAAATGAGAAAGTAGCCTAATACAATACTGATCGTGTAAGAAGACTATCAAAACATTGGGAGTTTAAAGGAGATTACAGGCCATAAGTGAGGATGAGAGAGCAACTCCCAAGGGGTTTTGAGGCTATCAAGAAATCCCTTGTTTTACATTTATCTTATTTTTCCATGGAGTATATATTTTTCTATTGTACGAAGAATTTCTCTAACCATTGCTGTGGTTTTAAATTATTTTCCCTTTTCTTTTCTTTTAGCCCGCAAGGAATGCCCACAATGGAAACCCCAAAAAAGGGAAGCCAGCCCACAGATAGTGACAAAAGAACCTTCTGGACACCAAAAGTTTCAAAAATCCAATCCACGGTTCTTTCTGTGTCTCTATGTTCTCTCTCTTTCTCTCTCTCTCTCTCTCTCTCCCCAACACAACAATGCCAAGCAGATTTCCTAGAGCGATGACACACTACTGGGAGCCAGTAGTGCTCCGCAAGCCAAAACCCAAGGCCCAAGACCTAAAAAATCCAAAAGCAACGAACCAAGCACTCCGAGCAGGGATGCAAGTCGAGACCGTGAAGAAACACGATGCCGGATCGAACGAGAAGGTGGCGTCGACGGCGGTGAACGTTTGGACACTGGACGAGGAGACGGAGCCGGCAGCGCTGAACAAGGTGTCGGCGGAGGTGAGGCTGATGATACAGAAGGCAAGACTGGAGAAGAAGATGAGCCAGGCGGAGCTAGCCAAGTTGATCAATGAGAGGCCTCAGGTGGTTCAGGAGTACGAGAATGGAAAAGCGGTGCCAAATCAGAACAACACTAGAAATATGTTTAAAGTGAAGTAAATATATAGAGTTTAAAACCAATTTTCTTTTCTTTCGAGGGCATTTCTGTAATATGAAGTATAATTCGACCTACATATGTAGTTTTCAAAACGATTTTTTTAAAACGATTAAAGTGACCGTTGAAGGCCATTTTTGTAATATGAAGTATAATTCGACCCAGGTTCCAATACATTTCAACAAGTTTCCAAAAACAGGCGAGGAATGTGACCGTTGGAGGGCAATTTTGTAATATGTGACAAAATGGGTGGCTTGAACTCCACGCTACACGGATTCTTGTATACCGACCCGGAGCTCTGTTTTCAAAGGGTCGGTTTTGTTGCGTAGTCTCTGTCTCTCCCTCCCTCCCCCCCTCTTGTTTTGAAATGGCAGTGATTGGGGTTTTCAGAACCGATATTCGGACACTGTGGAATTCATGTCCATATGAGTGTTCGAAAGAACACATTTCAATAATCCCCTTGTCCTTCTCTTGCATATTCAATCGCTCATTCCTCTTCGTCTGATTTGAACTGATTTTTTGGGGGTAATTTTCTTTTCGCTCTCTCTGTCGAAGTGTCGGTAAAATTTGGAGGGTTTGTAACTATTAGGGCTTTGATCCTTGCGTTTAAGTCTTTTAGATTCTAATTTAGGTTTCTTGTCGCAGAATTTTGGGCTTTTGAGAAGATCCGGTGCTATGCTTCTATCCCCTGGTTTCTTTCTATTTTGATTAGTGGGATTTGATTCTATTCTATGGATTTTTATTACCTTTTTCTTTGCACATTCAATTGCTCATTCCTCTGCATTTGATTTGAACCAATCTTTTTGTGGTTTCTTCTAATTTTCTTTTCACTCTTTCTGGCGAAGTGTCTGAAAAAATATTTTTAGGTCTCTGACCCTTGCATTTGAGTCTTTTAGATTCTAATTTGCGTTTCTTGTTGCAGAATTTTGGGCTTTTGAGAAGATCCATTGCTAGGGACTGGACTCTGTCTGTGGATTCTTATTACCTTTTCTTTGCAGGGTTTAATGACAACACTTCTTCCTATGATACAATGTTTTAGTATATAGTTTGACATCTGAATGAATAATCTTAATACAGTTCTTTCCTGGAACTTAGACTGGTAGCAATATGTTACAAGAGTTAATTGCTTCTTTTTGTTTTGATTGCTCTGTATTTACGGCATTCACAAGTTTGTGAGCAGCCTGGCACCTTCATTAAAACAGTTTTTCCCATCTCGTTTAATTCTATCTGCAACACCGTGGGGGGCATAGAGTTTGAAGAGTTCACAGTCTTCCATTCATCTGGGTATCTCCTTTGTGATTACCTCATTGTGAAAGCCCATGCTCGTTTCGTTACAAAATGCTGAATTCAGGTAGTTTGTGTGGCTTTAGTCACGTTTTAATGACCTAAAATTTGCATCTAATTGGTTGCATAGCTTTGCCATGGTGCTTCTATAAGAGATATGAGCTGCAAATATTAGTTGCACATGCTTAAGTGCTGGTTTTGAGAGTGAACCTTGGCGCAACGGTAGAGTTGATCCTTTGGTGACCTTGACATTACGGGTTCGAGGTATGGAAACGGTCTCTTTGCAAAATGCAAGGGGAAGGCTGTGTGCATATATGTTTACCATCTCCCTACCCCCGCGCTAAATTGGGGAGCACTTTGTGCATCGGGTGAGCCCTTATTATGCTTAAGTGCTGGTTTTGAGCCTGCAAATGCTGATTTTTCCAAGTAAGTTTATCCTTATCCGGGTTTGTTTCCTCTACTCTTGCACGAAGGAGGCTGATTTCCTCCTAACTTTCTTGCTTTGCAGTTCCTTCAGTTACCCTTGTGGAGTTTGCACCATTTTGGCCTGGACATCTGCCTAATTTCCGCACCATGATTATCTTATAGGTAAATGTTGCTGGACTAATCTTCTTGCCCTCCTTTCGAAAATTGTTGGTGTAATTTGGACAATTTTGGATAAAGGTCTGTGATGGTGAATAAATGGCGGAAGGAAGGTATATCTTCTAAATTAGAGTTTTGGTGAATAATTGATGCAATGGGTCAGGGTACCTTCTAGTGCTTGTATTATGAATGACTATGCTAGATTCTCGATTATGGTTTTCGAACGTGTCAGTCTTAAGTTTGTTTGATTTTGATTTCAGAAGAGGAGTGTAAAAGCATTTTTAGGATAGAAAATTGTAAAAGCAAATTCATTTTTGATTGCAACCTATGCTGCAATAGTGGACTGTGGAAGTATGCTGAGCAGAATGTTTTTACACTTCCCCATGCATTGGCATATGACTTTTTCTTTCATTTTCTTTTGCTCTCTGAGCATAATCTTAGGTTTTTATTAGCTTCTTTGTTTGATTAGTGGAATGTTCTTCATAGTTAGGCTAGACACATTTTCCACTTCAATCTCTTTGATCATCAGCTGACATCTTGTGCACAGAGCTGAAATTTCTTTACAAGTGCTTTTGTTACTCCTTGTATATTCTCGATTGCTGATTAACTTTGTTGCGTTGTCTAACAAATTTGAGTAATGTGTTCAACATTCCTTCCTTTAGGCTTCGTTTTTCCTCTCTCTTCATTTGATTTCCGGTTATTCCAGTCAATTTGTGCTTTCTTCTCAAGCATACTAGATACTAAGCTATCATTAGCTGGACCTCCCAAACAACTGGCATTCTTGTGTAGGAATGAAAAAGTTCAGGCCTCTGTCTCCTGAGCTATTAAAGTGGCATCTTTCTCTATTTCTGTAATTTGTAGCAATCGTATTTTTCCTCTGATGGTTTGTTTTGTGTTTCTTCTCAAGGATGCCTAGATAATAAGCTTTTAGCTTCTGAACCTCCCAAAATGCTGGCATGCTTGTGTAGGAATGAAAGAATTCCATGTTTTTTGTCTCGTGAGCTATTAAAGTAATATCTTTCTCTAGATCTGTAATTTGTAGCTATCATTTTCTTGCTCTAATATTATGTGATTTGTGTTGCTTTACATGCAAGCTTTCAGTTGCTGGACCTCCCAAGCCATGAGAACCAGTGTCATTGGCATGTCTGTGCACGAATGGAAGTGTTCTGAATTTTTCATCTTATGAACTATCTCCAGTTTTCTAATTTGTAGTTAACATATTCTTGCTCTGATATTTAGATTCAAGTTGTATGCTGATTATTCTGAGTAAGTTTATTCTTATCTATTTTTGTTTCCTCAACTCTTGCACGAAGGATGCTGATTTCCTCTAACTTTTAAATCATATTATCTTGTCTTGACCCATAATCTGGTTTGATATTTTCTTTTCTTGCTTTGCAGTTGGCTTGGACTGCTTTAACAACAACAACAACAACAACAACCAGAGCCTTAGTCCCAAAAATGTTGCTGGACTAATCTTGTAGGTAAATGTTGCTGGACTAATCTTCTTGCCCTCTTTCTTTTGAAAGTTGGTGGTTTAATTTGGGCAATTTTGGATAAAGGTCTTCGATGGTGAATAAATGGCGAGAGAAAGGTATGTCTTCTAGATTAGAGATTTGGAGAACAATTGATGCAATGGGTCAGGGTACCTTCAGCTACTTGTATTATGAATGCCTATGCTAGATTCTCGATTATGGTTTTCGAAGTTGTCATTCTAACATTATTTGATTTTGCTTTCAGAAGAGGAATGTAAAAGCATTTTTTTTTTCTTTTGGGATAGAAAAGCATAAATGCAAATTCATTTTTGATTCAAGGGCCATAATGTTTTGCTTTTAGCTGGAACTATCAGACTGACAGAAGTTTAAGAGCTGGTATGTGGTTGGGACCTTGCTTTTACTTCTCATTTTTATCCATTTTCATTGAAAATAATTTGTTCTAATGTTTGATTTGTTTCTCTGTAGCTAGGCATCAGATTTTCCTTTTCAAGTACAAACTTTGTCATACTCCTTACTAACCTCTGTCGCAAGCTTATGAGTTTCTCCTTTGCAAGTACTACTTTCAAAATGCTTAAATTAGAATTATAATGTGGGTGCTTTTTTTAACATCCTTTGATTAACAATTATTATTTTTTGGCCACAGAGTTGGGCTTGCTTTTTTTTTTTTTTTTTTTCTTTCCTGTCTCGGCTTGGTGGTTGAACCCTGGAGTTGCTGATTCTTGGTTGGTTTGCTGTTCACACATGGTTATCTTTCTTACCCCTTAATGTAAAAAGCAAATTAGCTCTCTTTAGTGATTCCTATGACTTTGTAATTTTCTTGATTTCTATGAGTTTTCTTCCTACAAAAATTAATTTTTCAATTATCATGGCATAAGTATTATAAAGCATTGAATTTGCTCAATTTTATTCAAATATTAAAAGTGTTATTTTTTATTTTTTCTTTACTCCAGGAATACCAAAAGAATGATGAAAAATTTTATTAATTCCATGATTTTCTCTCACTCTAAAGAGAATACAGCCACTTGTAAACATTTAAGTTTTTACCAGGGCCTTCTAAGTATGGGATACTTCTTTCCATCCATGAATATGCTTCTTTTCAAAAGAATTGCCTCCTTCTTCCAGAAAAGGAGAAACACTTCTCTTTTCTTGTCATTGATTGGATTTGACTTATTCATATGCTTTGTGTGTATGCTTGAAATGTTTTCACCCACATCCTATCATGCATGTTTCCCTATTCCTAGGAATGCCTTGAACAGTAACAGCTTGTTTGGGAGTTTTGGAGAGAAAAGAAAAGATTAGTTAGGAGAGAAAAGAAAATAAAAGAAAATTTTAATTTTTTTTTCCTTTTTTTGGGGGGTTAAAAAGAAAATAAAAGAAATGAGATTTATTGGGAATAACAAATTTTACTTTCAACTTTTAAAGGGTAAATTTGATATATCTATGAGACAACATTTTTTCTCTCATTTTCTTTCCTTTTCTTCCCACTTTTGGGAAAAAAATTTTTTATGTTAAAAATCACTCAATTTCCTTCATTTTCTTCTCACATAAAACTCCCAAACGAAAGAAAATAAGCAATTTTCTCTCATAATCTTTTCTTTTCTTTCCACATCTTTCCATCCAAACATATTATAAAAGGTGTGGTGCTCATATCATCTATTGGAGGAGGGAACCAAAGTTACCTGGACATCAGTTTAGATTTTATTTCTTGTTGCTTCTCTCTCACTGAGTATGGTTGTTTAAGAAAGTGCCTCTTGAGTGATGTGATCCTTTTTCCTTAATTGGAGAACTTTCAACTTATGCTGCTATAGTGGATTTAGGAAGTATGCTCAAGCAGGATGTTTTTACACTTCCCCTTGCATTAATGTGTGACTCTCTTTCATTTTCTTTTTCTCTCCAAGCATAATGTTAGGATTTCATTGAACTCTTCTTTTTTCATTAGTAGAATGTTCTTTGTAGTTGGATAGACACATTTTCTGCTTCAATATCTCTTTGATTATCAGCCAACTCCTTGTGTTAACATCTGTCCAGTTTGAAAATCTGAAGTGCTTAAGTGATTATCAGCCAACTCCTTGTATGATCATGACTTAGCATAATTTTAATTTCAAATATTGACCAAGGAAAAGATTAGAGAAGCAACAATGACACGCGGCCCTTTATAGTCGTAATTCCAACATTCTTGTGCACAGAGCTGAGATTTGTTTACAAGTGCTTTTGTTACTTCTTGTATATCCTCGATTGCTGGTTGAATTTGTTGGGTTTTTCAACATTCCTTCCTCTAGGTTTTGTTTGGGTTTGCTCTCTCTTCATTTGATTTCCTGGGTACTGGTTATATTTGTCGATTTGTGCTATCTTCTCAAGGCTGTTAGATTCTAAGCTGTCAGTTTCTGGACCTCCAAACTACTGGCCTTCTTGTGTAGGTATGAAAAAGTTTGGGCCTCTGTTTCCTGAGCTATTAAAGTAACTTCTTTCTCTATTTTCGTAATTTGTAGCAATCATGTTCTTTCTCTGATATGGTTTGTTTTGTGTTTCTTCTCAAGGCTGACTAGATAATAAGCTTTTAGTTTCTGGACCTCCTGAAATGCTGGCATGCTTGTGTAGGAAAGAAAGAATACCAACTTTTTTGTCTCATGAGCTATTAAAGTAATAGCTTTCTCTAGGTCTATAATTTGTAGCTATCATTTTCTTACTCTTATGTGATTTGTGTTTCTTTACATTCATGCTTTCAGTTGCTGGACCTCCAAAGCCATGAGAACCAATGCTAATGGCATGTTTGTGCAGGAATGGAAGTGTTCTGAATTTTTCATCTCATGAACTATCTCCAGTTTTCTAATTTGTAGTCAACATATTCTTGCTCTAATATTTAGATTCAAGTTGTATGCTGATTGCTGGCTGATATGCTGATTATTCCAAGTAAGCTTATCCTTATCTAGTTTTGTTTCCTCAACTCTTGCATGAAGGAGGCTGATTTCCTAAACTTTCAAATCATATTATCTTGTCTTGGCTCATAATCTGGTTTGATATTTTCCTTTTTTGCTTTGCAGTTCCTTCAGTTACCCTTGTGGAGTCTACACCATTTTGGCTTGAACTGCTTAATTTCTACACATGATTATTTTGTAGGTAAATGTTGCTGGACTAATCTTCTTTCCCTCTTTCTTTTGAAAGTTGTTGGTGTAATTTGGACAATTTTGGATAAAGCTCTGTGATAGTGAATAAATAGCGAGAGGAAGGTATGTCTTCTAAATTAGAGTTTTGGATAATAATTAATGCAATGGGTCAGGGTACCTTTAGCTGCTTGTATTACGAATGCCTATGCTAGATTCTCGATTATGGTTTTCAAACGTGTCAGTCTAACTTTATTTGATTTTGCTTTCAGAAGAGGAGTGTAAAAGCTTTTTTTTTGGGGGGGGGGATAGAAAAGCATACAGGCGAATTCATTTTTGATTCAAGGGCCATAGTGTCTTGCTTTTAGCTGGAACTATCAGATTGACAGAAGTTTAAGAGCTGGTATATGGTTGGAGACCTTGCTTTTACTTCTCCATTTTATCCATTTTCATTGAAAATAATTTGTTCTAATGTTTGATTTGTTTCTTTATAGCTAGGCATCAGATTTTCCTTTGCAAATACAACCTTTGTCATGCTCCTTATTAACCTCTGTCGCAAGCTTATGAGTTTCTCCCTTGCAAGAACTGCTTTCAAAATGCTTAAATTAAAATTATAATGTGGGTTCTGTTTTTAACATTCTTTGATTAACAATTATTATTTTTTGGCCACAGAGTTGGGGCTTTTTTTTTTTTTTTTTTTTTTTTCTGTCTCGGCTTTGTGGTTGAATCTCAGAAGTGCTGATTCTCGGTTGGTTTGCTGTTCATTCATGGTTATCTTTCTTACCCCTTAATGTAAGGAGGAGATTAACTCTCTTTAATGATTCATATGGCTTTGTAATTTTCATGATTTCGATGAGTTTTCTTCCTTCAAAATTAATTTTGCAATTATCATGGCCCAAGTATTATAAAGCATTGAATTTGCTCAATTTTATTCAAATGTTAAAAGTTTTATTTTTATTTTTTTTGGTACTCCATTTATACTTCATTCAAAAGAATGATGAAAAAATTTATTAATTCCATAATCTTCTCTCACTTTAGAGGGAATATAGCCACTTATGAACATCAAGTTTTAACCAGAGCCTTCTAAGTATGGATACTTCTTTCCATCTAAGAATATGCTTCTTTTCAAAAGAATTGTGTCCTTCTTCCAAAAAAGGAGAAACGCTTCTCTTTTCTCTTGTCATTGATTGAATTTGATTTATTCATATGCATTTTGTGTATGCTTGAAGTGGTTTCATCCACATCCTATCATGCATGTTTCCTACTCCTAGGAATGCCTTGAACGATAAAAGATATGGTGCTCATATCACCTATTGGAGGAGGGAACAAAAGTTACCAGGACATCAGTTTAGATTTTATTTTTTGTTGCTTCTACTTCACTGAGTATGGTTGTTTAAGAAAGTGCCTCTTGAGTGATGCAATCCTTTTTCCTTAATTGGAGAACTTTCAAATATTCCTCTGATTATCAGCCAACTCCTTGTGTGATCATGACTTAGCATAATTTTAGTTTCAAATATTGACCGAGGAAAAGATTAGAAAAGCAACAATGACTATGCGGCCCTTTATAGCCGTAATTCCAACATTCTTGTGCACAGAGCTGAGATTTGTTTACAAGTGCTTTTGTTACTCCTTGTATATCCTTGATTGCTGGTTGACTTTGTTGGGTTGCCCAACAAACTTCATTAATGTGTTCAACATTCCTTCCTCTAGGCTTTGTTTTTGGGTTTGTTCTTTTTTTATTTTGTTTCCTGGGTACTGGTTATATTAGTCAATTTGTGCTCTCTTCTCAAGGCTGCTAGATACTAAACTTTCAGTTGTTGGACCTCCAAACTACTGCCATTCTTGTGTAGGTATGAAAAATTTTGGGCTTCTGTCTCGTAAGCTATTAAAGTAGCATCTTTCTCTATTTCCGTAATTTGTAGTTATCATATTCTTGCTCTCATATTATTTGATTTGTGTTTCTTCTCAAGGCTGCAGGATTCTAAGCTTTTAGTTTCTAGAACTCCTGAGGCACTGGCATGTTTGTGTGGCAATGAAAGAATTCCAACTTTTTTCCATGTAAGCTATTAAAGTAATATCTTTCTCCTCTAGGTTTGTAATTTGTAGTTATCATATTGTTGCTATGATATTATGTGATTTGTGTTTCTTCTCGAGTCTGCATAAATGCTAAGCTTACAGTTGTTGGACCTCCCAAGCCCTGAGAACCAGCACCATTTGCATGTCTGTGCAAGAATGGAAGTGTTTTGGATTTTTATTCTCTTGAACTATCTCCAGTTTTTTAATTTATAGTTAACATATTCTTGCTCCGATATTTAGATTCAAAGTGCTTTTTGATAAGATTATTTATGTTGCTTGGGAGAGATAAGTTTTAGAACCAGGATAATCTCAAGCCCTGAGAACCAGCACCATTTGCATGTCTGTGCAAGAATGGAAGTGTTTTGGATTTTTATTCTCTTGAACTATCTCCAGTTTTTTAATTTATAGTTAACATATTCTTGCTCCGATATTTAGATTCAAAGTGCTTTTTGATAAGATTATTTATGTTGCTTGGGAGAGATAAGTTTTTCGACCAGGATAATCTCATGCCCGACTTTATATGTGCTTTTCAAGTTGATATCTAGTTTGACTTTACATGCTTTTCAAATTGATATGTAGTTTGTCATGTGATTGTATGAAGAGAAAGTTTAAGAGTTAGTAAGTTCAGGTATATGACACAATCGGTCCGGAGATAATTTATTTTGGGTTCGTCATATTGGTCACTTAAATCCTGGAATTTGGATCTTCTTCTTGATGAGTAAAACAAGTTAATTGCAATTGGTGTTAGGGATTGAAAATGCTAAGATCTTTGGTAGAAAGAAAAAGGTTTTTACTTTTCCAGAACATTCAATTCAACATTTTTTTTTTTTTTTTTTTTTTTTTTTTTTTTTTTTTTGGGGTTTTTTTTTTTTGAAAAAGGGGTTTTTTTTTTTTTTTTTTTTTTTTTTTTGGGGGGTTTTTTTTTTGGTTGAATTGGATTTCTCATCAGGGGCTTTTACCTTTGTAGCAAATTAGAATTCTAAGACCTTTATGGGACAATTCGTTAATGATTTCAAGGTCCTTGAGACTTTGTGATTAGGCTTTTTAATCTGTTGTCTACATCAAGGATCCTGAGACCATCCATTTAATGTTCTTGATCCAATAAAAGATTGCCATGGAATCCTAATTATAAATCAGGTTTTCAAGGCCTTGAGTGGAGTTTTTGACAATTTATCCTCTGCTAATTGGTGATTTGTCTTTTTACCGTTACCTCTATTAATAGTCTTTCCATGGGGCTTATATATAGCTAACTAGTTTTTCTGTTTCTTCCGCAGAATTGGAAATTTCCCTAAAATTCTAATGGGCTCACAGAGGGATAGTGCAGCTGCATCATGTTGCCGTCTACAGAAAAGCTGAAAAATTCATGTTCTTACAACACTTCTATGTGATCATTTTGTAATCTTCTCCTATGAGTTGGCTGAAGCAGTTCAGATTTACTTTAGTGTCCTTTCTGCCTTGACTGGTCATAGAATTTCTCCAACCAGAATCTCATTGTTCTGTGAAGGTGAGAAAATGACTTGGCCATTTTCTTTTAATCATTTGAATTAATATAGAAGCCTGTTTTTGTGATTAAGTATTTAATGTTGCTATGGTGTTCCTTGCTTAGGAGCCAAGGGACGTTGGAACCTCCATGTTGAAGCTCTTTCTATAAATTTTGAGTCTGGTGGGTATTTAAGCATTTTGTTGTCTCTTCTCACTCGAATTAATGCGGTTCTTCCAGTAATTTAATAGTAATATTAGTACCAAAGTACATTAAGTAGACTGAATTGTCTATTGAAATGAAATGCAGTTAAATGCTTCCCTTGTCAACAGTAGTCTAGCGTTCATTACTAATGCTTATATACGTTCAATAGGGTCATGCTCTCTTTATAAATCACAATGGTACTTAATCTCATGATCTTGCAAAAATTCGAAATCCGGACCTTGGATTGGTAAGATTTATTTTACTTTATAGTCATTTCATGCACTTCAAAATAAAGATTTAGTTTCACAATAGGAAGGTTCTCTTTGGTGTTGGTGACTAATGTTTTTAGTTTTGGAGTTGATGTCTTGTTCAACAATGGACATATGAACAGGTGAGATTTTGGTTAGGGTTTTCAATTTCAGTACTCCTGCTTTCTGAATGGGTAATATTGAAACTTTCTTTCTTGCTTTTGTCATTAGATTGGAGACTTCATCTTACAACTTCCCTCTGTAGAGAAAAAAAAGAGTGAGTTCATATTAAATGTAATTAAAATGGTAAGAAAGCCACCATATAGTTTACTGTAGGTTCATCAGGTGTGAAACAAGGTTGGTCTTTACATTTCTCCTAAACATAAGCATCCTTAAAATCTCATTGAATTTGGGAGAGGTGTAACGTGTCGGAGATTGAAATTCTACTTTTAAAGACTGATGCATACTAATTGTTTCACTCTGACCCTTATTTATGATCTTCCCAATGAGGTTGTTAATACCTTTTATCTCTTGGAGATTAACATATTTGGAGACATTGGTTTGAATGATGTGCATATAATTTCCATGTTTATGGCCGGTATTTGTTCATCTAATCATGCAATTTGGATGAATGGCTCTCTATTTGGTTTTCCCCTGTAGTACTTACATTTTGACACTGGATACATAAAACTATTTCCTCCATGGGGTTTTCTTTTAATTTATGGCCAAGAGCCGGTTTTCTGGAAAAATAACTTATTGATATAGAACTTGTGTGCCTCGAATTTGTGAGCGTAGCTCCTTTTTCTTTCTTTCTCATTTTTTTTTAAACCTCCAACTACTTGTCCGTGACTATAGAACATGTTGGATTGCTTTGCTGCTTTCTTCTCTCTTCGGGAGCAAAGTTGAGCACGTTATTGCATCCTTGTTGCATCTGAAATTACTTCTGATATGGCTGCATCATTGTCTATTGAAGTAGAGTGGAAGGGTGGCGACCTTAGATATAGCTGGAAAGCAGGGCAAAACCTAGATTTGACCTACAGGTATGCGTTTTGTGTTATTTGTTTTTTCTTTTTCTTTTTTTCTTTTTAATTTTTGCTACTTATGCTTAATTGGCTTTTATTTGATTTCTGTTTTAACATCTAATTTTATTGGCATGCAATTTTCTTGTTTTTCTATATTTTACTTTATTATGTGTTATATACATATCTATACATATGCACATATCTATATGTGTGTGTATCAGTTTTCTATTGCTTTTAAGCATGTGAAAATCAAAATTTCAAATTATTATTATTATTTTTTTTTTTAACTTGACTTTGTACTCTGTTACTTTAATTTTAATTTTTAGTATGATCCTTAATTATTGTAAAGTTTTCAAAGGATTATTTCTGAACTTATCATATGCTTTATTCAATTTGTTATAATAATTTCAATGTTTACTATCCATTTAAACTCATAAAAATGGAGTTTTTATGCCGGAGATTTGGTGAAATTTTCATTTCAAGAAAAAAAGTAACTCTTTTTTTTTGTTACACAAGGATTCGAAACTAGAATCTCTAGATTGGGAGAGTGAGATTGTGACCATTATGCTGTGTCCTTCGGGATAAGAACAAAAGCAATTCTTAACTATAGAACAACATGACAAACAAAAGCACAGGGGATACCACATTGTCCCTACCTGCACCTACCCAATCCAATAGCTATAAATCAAACGTGAGCTCCTGATGCAAGTAACTCTTGTCTCTGGCTTCACTATTGTTTTTATTTTTGTAAATAAAATCAAAAGAAAAAAGAGACGGGAGATATGCCCCAACTGCAGAGACAAAAATGGGGGAATGAATTGTTACTGCAAATATGAAAATGTTGTATATCATGATGAGAATGTGACAGCTGATTTTTGCGTTTTAAAATTGTTTTGATCTGAATGAGTAACGGCATTCAGGGATTAAAATTGGGGGGGGGACCAAAATGATGCATGCAAATTGACCCGGAATGATTATTAAGCCGGTTGCCCAATTAGATGAGATGAACCGGGTAATTTTGAAATTTTGGGTTGAAATTTGATTAATAAATATTATTTATTTAAATACACTTGGAATGTTTGAGAAGTAAGATTTTATAAGAATCAATTAGTTTTGGCGAAGATGGAGGGGACTCTTGGTGTCAAGTTTAGGGGCAAAATAGGGGAATGAAGTGTCGATTATTATGCTGTCTTTGGTTTTTCTTGGTTCTTTTTTTCTTTGTTGGCCCCCCCAGGGGGGGTTCTTTATTTTGGGGTTGATCTGCATATATTTGAGCATCATGGTGTAAAAGAATGAAAAGGGGGAAAAAAAAAGTGTTTAGGAAATGGAAATTGTGAAGAATAAAAATTTTAAGAAGTCTCTTTCTATATCCTGATCCGTTTTGGTGTATTTGAGTTTTTCGATGGTTCAAATTCCACCTCTGGGTGTATAAATAGTTGCAGGAATTCTTTTGATATGCATACAGGAGCTATCGTACCCTACAACTCACCCCCATAATTCGGTGGTCTCACAAATTATGTATGACCACAAATATAAAACTTACAAAAATTTAAATTTCTTATAAAAATAAAAATCATTATTGTGTCAGATGATTTTTCTTAATTTTATCTTTTTCCAAAAAAAAAAAAAAACAGGGAGAGAGAGAGAGAGAGACTTCTTTTTCATGATTCAAAATTTATTGAGACTTAAATTAGATGATTTCGTCTTTTTTTTTTCAAAAATGAAAATTTTCACCAAAAAAACTTGTGCCAATTGAAATCATGTGCATTTGGAATACGGACTTCATACTACACTACTCAAAAAAATCAGAGCCAAGGGGAATTGAAGATGGGTGTGACAACAGATTTTGTTACAAGGTAATTACCAAGGGCTTCGGGTCCTAAATGCCTTCCAAACCCACTCATTTTATACCCTCCGTGGGTGCAATCCCTGTCAAATACAAAGTAACAATTGATCCAAATGATGCCTGCATGGATGCATCTGGAGACTGTGTTGGCAATGTTCAAGTTGTTTGTCACAACGCTGGCTGCAAGGCCGGACCTAGTGCTGTTGGCTCTTGGTACTGCCTCCTCGATTGCCCTGCAAAACATAGGAAGCTTGCATATATTCTAGCTTGGAGCACATACATATCTTTAGAATATCTGAAATAGTGACCAAACAGGTCCAAATATTTCATCTGTTGCAATTCGCATGTCGTCCTAGACAAGGCCAATAAAAACTAAGAGTCTACAAAAAACTGAGGATTTGGGGAATTGCCTATTAGATGAAGGTTGAGAGCCTAGAAGTGTTTACCCTAACATCTGTTAATACGGTTGGCTCCATAAAATAGCCTTTTCTCGCCACAGGGCTTGCCTCCTGTCAATAGAGTAGCTCCTTCTTGCTTGTCATGTTCGCCATAGCCGTATGTCCCTGTCTCTCTCTCCATTAATCCTCTTCTTTCGTTCATCTAACACGCACAAAACCTCTCTCTTCCGTCTCAAGCGAGAGTAGAGGTGAACACTCTTCAATAAAAATTGAAAAATCATTTTTTGATCCATTTATTGATATTTTTGACAGTTTATTTGGTTTTCGACTTCGATTTTGTGTAAAACTAAATTTTATTTGATTTATTTGAATGGTTATTCATTTTAATAATATTTATTTTATTCAAATCGAATTGATCATTAAAGATATATATACTTTTTTGATAATTTTTATTTACATAAATATTAATATAATATTATAAATTAGAGAAATATTTTAAAAACTATTTTACAGAATAATGATATAATATTTGTTACTTTCTGGTTTATATGTTAGTAGTAATATTAGGGTTTTTACAAAAATAATGTTTTTTTTATTTAAAATTAAATAAATAGAGTTATTTTTTTTCCTTTCCTAAAGTAGTGATGTCGCAATCTCAAATCACGATATTTGCTATATATTTCAATTTAAAAATAATAAAAACATTTTTTTAAAAAAACACTGATATCGCAGTTGAAAACCGCAACATCCAATTTCCCCGTAAGAACAGACCGCTTAGATCCTGAGAAATCCACAGCTACTACTTTAGACCTGGAAATTGTTGAAGCAAAGTCAAAGCTTGGAAAATCAAACGATTGTCAACAAAGAGACGACATGATAAGAGGCGGTATGAAAAATTATTGAAGCAAAGTCAAAGTTTAGAAAATCAAAAGGCCGTCAACAAAGAGGCAGTGTGGAAAATTGTTAATTGGATGTCGTGGTCAGGGACCGCGATACCTGTGTCGCGGTTTCCAACCGTAACAATAGAGTCTTTTTTTTTTTAAGTTTTTATTTTTTTTTTTAAATTGAAATATACAGTAAATGCCGCGATCTAAGATTGCGACATCACTAATTTGGGAAAAAAATAACCCTATTTATTTAATTTTAAATAAAAAAACATTATTTTTGTAAAAATCCCCGGTAATATTAGTAGTAAATTTAGTTTATATGTTTCATAATTTTTTTAATTTGTTTAAATTTTAAATTTCAAAATTATAGTTTGTAATCATATAAATAGAATTAGGAGACAGCGTTATATAAAATGCCTTTATAAAATATTTTAAAATTTTGATTAATTTAAATAATTAAATTGAACTAGTCAAATTCAATTGTGGATTGATTTATGAAAATTATATTTTTTAATTAAATTAATTATTTTAATTTTGATAATTCATGTTACGGTTTGAAGTAAGAGTCAAGTTTAGAATTGACCCAAAATGAAAAAAAAAAATCTTAAAACAAAACATATTTTAAAAATAATCTAGATTAGTCGAGTTTTAAAAACTCGATCAATACTGTTCATACGTTGGTCAAATTTTTAAAACTTAATCAATACTATTCATGTACTGTTCACAGATTGATCGATTTTTAAAATTTGACCAATACTATTTACATAGAGATTGGTTGAGTTTTAAATATTTGACTAATTTGTGAATACTCTATGAATAGTATTGTTTGAGTTTTAAAAATTTGACCAACCTGTTGATCGAATTTTTAAAATTTAAACAATTTAGGCCAGAAATAGACTTTTTTTTTTTTCCTCGGAACGTTTTTCTTAGATTTTTTTTTTTTTTTTTTTTTGATTAATTTCATGCATTTTTCTTAAAGTAATGCTCACCCTAAGCGGGAGAGGAGGAGAAAGAAAATGCAGTGAGAGGGAGAAACGCGAAATTCCGATCAAGCACAGCACGGGCAAAACCTAACACCAAACACAGAATAAATGCACGCGAAATCGGAATTAGACATCACAAGCTTAGCTCCGTCGTCCCCACGATCGCCAAAGCGACAACATGTACTCTACTACGTTCAAAGCCCCTCACGTGACTCGCACGATGACGAAAACAAATCTTCCTCCTCAATTCAACCCACTCCGGCGTTTACGACTCCGTCCGAGTCTCCGTCGCATCCCCATTCTCGAACGTCATCAGCGACGAGTCGGGTTTCGGGGAATTTAAGGTTTAAAGGTTTTGGGAATTATAATAAAAGGAATGAGTGCAATGTGATTCTAGAGGAAGATGATGATTACCAGGATTATTATGTGAAGAATGATCATAGGAGGTGTCAATGTTTGATGGGGTTGGTTAGGGTTTGGGTTCTTGTTTACCTTGTTTTGTTTGATTATTTGGGGTGCTAGTAAACCTTACAAACTCCAAATCACTGTTCAGGTAATTTTTTTAACAGTCTTTAATTGCTTCGATTATCGGTTGGATCAATGCTCCTTTTTTTTCTTTCATGAATTTTGTTTTTTGTTTTTTTTTTTTCACTAAAAGTTGTGTAGAAAAATTTGTTCGAACTACTTTTTCAAAAAATCATGGAAAGTGAAAATTGTTTATTCATCATCAAGGTTCTTTATCAGTTAGATGAAATGTCTAATTTTCTTAGGTTGGAGTTGATGTTGATGAGTTTATTGTTTGATTCGATAATTATTTTTTTCGTTTCTAAATTCAGATTCATAGGAAAAAAGGATATTACTATTTTTTTATTATCAATGATTATGCATGGTTGTGATTACAAAGGTTGTTGCATGGAAAGATGAAATGGGTAAGAAGATACCAAGACAAAAATATCAAAGAAAAAAAGAAAGAAAGAAGTAGATAAGAACAAGTTTTTGAGTGTCACTTTATTGCAATGGGGTTTAAGTCGATGATGCCAAGTATCACTTGAAGCAGGGTGCAAGTGATTTGGGATATTAATTGTGTGGTTTCTTTTTTTCTTTTTTTTTTTTTTTCTCAATGCTCAAGCATGTGGGCGGCCCATTTAGTAGGAGGGACAATCATGGTCAGACTTTTTTGCATCATGAGTGGTGATTCTGCGTATTCATACATCATATGTGGACTTACAGTTTCTTGTATCTTCTTTTTCCTCAACTTTACTTTGTTGATTAAGCATGTTTTTCACTGGATCTATATGGTCTTCCTTGTCGGTTGCAGACCCTTGAAGTATTTAACTTCTTTACCAGCTTAGGGTCTGATTCAACAGGGTTTCCCACAAAGATGGTGACAGTAAATTGTTCATTGTCCATGGTTGTGTACAATCCTGCTTCTTTCTTTGGGATTCATGTTACCTCTGACCCCATCAATCTTTATGTATGTAGAACTAGAAATTGCCACAGGCAAGGTGAGAAGTCTTGTAGTGAGTAAAAGTGTGGCATAGTTAGGGCATTTGATGAATCCTACAATTCCTGAAGTATCTTCATTTATTTACTCATGTTGCAGTTGAGGAAGTACTATCAACCAAGGAAGAGCTGCCACGCTGTAACTGCAAACCTTTTTGGGAACAAGGTTCCGCTTTGTGGGGCCGGGGCTGGGGCAAGCTTTCAAGCAGCAGAAAATGGAGGAGTTCCAGTGAGGCTAGACTTTGAACTCCGATCAAGAGGAGATATTGTTGGTAGATTGGTGAAGACAAAGCACAAAAGGCATGTATCTTGCCCCCTAGTCATTGATTCCAGTAACACCAAACCAATCAAGTATAAAAAAGGTCCATGTACTTATGACTGAGAGACTTACGGAGGTTTCATATCATAGCCTTGGTAATAGTTAGGTTCAATCTACTCCCATTGCCATTCCTGCAGTCTCTGCTTAAGCTCAAAGTTGTAGCTTGTATATTCAATAAAGGGTGCAAACGTATTTGAGCACTAATTGGTTTGAGTTCATATTATATTTGTTGGGCAAAATGTTACTCAGATTGTCAACCTATATAACTTTTTTAAGGTTGATAAGTTGGACAGCATAGGTGTTTGCAAGACTCATATCATAGGATTTTCTACATTTAGAGATTCATGTTACCTAATTGTCTATGCAAGAATAAAAAGCTAGTTGTCATTTTTGTGTCCCCTAAGTTTCCCTTTTTCCTCTATGCAAAGGTTTATTCAAATCATTCATTTGGTTGGATGCCAGTACATACCTGGCCAAGAGAGAGTGACTTGCAGAACTGAACGATCACATATATTAATATAGCAAAATTACACCAATCAATACAATGGGTGCAAATATTCTGCCCCCAACTCTCTCTCTCTAATGTTACAACAATGCTTACATAGGAGCATCGCTGCACAGAGGCAAACCGTGGCAACAATGATTCAAAACTCAATGTCACAAGTGCTAAATCTGACTTCTACTGAGCAACTGGAGTGGCACTCTCTTGCTTGTCGATGGCACATCCTTTCTCATAAACTGTCCCACCAATCCTCTTTGGTGGCCAGTATCTAAGTACTGATCTTCCTATAATGTTCTTTGTATGCAGAGGTCCCCTGTTTTAAGGGAATAAAAGAGTCAACCATGAAAAAGGAAAAATTCCAGCAATTTGACAAACGGAAAATTAGTCTAAAGCCATTACCAGACATGTGAATCATAACTGTTGTTCCGATTGTCACCCATCACAAAGACCGAGTTCTTTGGCACTTGCTGGGTTTCAAGATAAAGTAATTGGAGAATCAGTTGTTTCAGCCATATAACCAACTCAATGTAATAACAAGATTCAAAGGGAAGAAACTTAAACATACAACTGGACTCATGTCATAAGAAGGGGGCTCAAGGATGAAATCTTCGTTTCTTACAACACCATTTACTAATAGCTTTCCGTCATGAACCTGTCACATATAAAAGGTTCAGGCAAGAAGCCATTGCAACAACCATGTGTGTATGTCTGCATTTTCTATTAGTTGGCAAACTTTTTATGGAATAAAACATTTTTCAATGTGTGCAATAACCAATGAAATTTTGCCACCTAGAACCCTAATGCAATGAAGGCCAACGAGGCCTTATCTCCCCAGAGTATATTAGAAGCAAGACTGTATCAGCATCGACATTGAATTTCATACTCCATAGACATTCCCAAATAACATAAAAGCAAAGCTAATTAAAATAAGCAACAAAGACATTGCATTTAGTCAGAGTGCTGGGTCACCTCAACAGTATCGCCTTCTTTGGCAACAATCCTCTTAATGAAGACATCTTCGTCGGTATATCCCACTTCTTGCAAAACTGGTGGACTCTTGAAAATTACTATGTCATTTGCACATGGCTTTCTGAAATAGTATGTGACCTGGCAAAATTCAGACATGAATTATTTACTGAACGCATTCACCAATATCTACAGAAATAGTTAATGGAGACTACTGTAAGGGTACCAGTTTGTACACACTGCCGACTAAGGGACAAAAGGACATGTTTCATTTACTAACCACTGCTCTCACCAAACACCACTGCCAACAAATTAATCACTAGAGACAGTATGTCAATATCTTTAACAATTAAAAGGCATGCTATACCACTTCAATTTATGGAGCTTCCAGAGTGCCAGCTAGGAATAGGGGGAGGATTACTTCCTGAGAAAGTTAACTTGAAAGAATCAAAGAATTTGGTGCTTATCAGGGCAACCAAAAGAGGATTACCTCCTGAGAAAGTTAACTTGTCTAATTCAAGTGTCAGAGTTGATTTCTTAGCCAAGAGGAAACCCTTACCATTTTTCTTATTTATGCCCTTTTCCCACATTGAGCTTGAAGTTTACTAGTGTCGCAAATTATTACCTGGTTTTCTTCGGTTGGCAACCCTTTCCTCTTATATGTGTTGTAAAGTGTGATAACTAGATGAAAATAATAGTCATATACGTAGGAAAATTCTAAAACCCAAACAAAACCTAGGTTAATTCCTCCATCCATTTAAGTTTTACAACCAAGCTTCAAATCACATCCAATATGGGGATTGAGCTCAAAAAAGACCAACAGGATGGTAACTAAAATATTTGGAATTTTTAGAAGAAACTAGTTAGCAAAAACAATGCCATATTCTTCCGGCCATTAGGTGCCTAAAACTAGAAAAAGATCACCTAATGTTAAAGCACGCATAAAAACTGGGATTCCAAGATGGGGAACGATTAGACAACGATACCTTCTTCTGTAAAAAAGTCGCAGCATTTAAAAATTTAAACCCAGAACTACTTTATGTTAATAATCACTCCAAACCGATTCCAAGGGAAAAAAGAAAGAAGAAGAAAAAAGACATTCACAGCTAAGTCTTCAGCGTGACAAATAAGCATTGCTGAAATTCTTTCTAATTATACCTCTATTCTACAGAACAGTTGAGCTCTTATTGGTATAACTCGAAAACCATTTCCGATCCTACTCCATTAAAGCTCAAGCCAACTCATCTAATGTATCATAGGGCTACGATATCTTTTTACAGATCAATACCTTTTTCTTTTCACAAATGAAGATAAGACCACTTTAAACAGTCTAGGACATAATAATGTAGCATAAATTCATGTCATACAAACAAATGAAACTTTAAAACAAAAAAAAGCATGAAACTTAGGCAAATCAATGCATAAAACTCACACCTTCTCCGCAACAATTCGATCACCAATATCAAAAGTAGGATACATAGACAAGGAAGGTATAAACCTAGGCTCAGCAACAAACGACCGAAATGCAAGCGATATCGCGATTGCAGCAAATACAGTTTTTGCATCATCAGAAGTCAAATTCAGCCATTCTGGAAAAACCCCATTATTCTTCTCCACTTTCCCATCATCTCCATCACCCCCACTCCCACGCCCGCCCCCGCCTGCGCCATCACCTCCTCCACCACTCTCAGCTTTCAATTTTACGCTGGTTTCTTCTGCAGAGTCTTTGAATGCATGAGTTTGTAGTCTCTGCAATCTATTTGGAGGGAATTTAAGCTCGAGAAGTGCGAAATTAGGGTTTTTGGAAAGAGGATTGAAGTGGGGTTGGTTGAAATTTAGGGTTTTGAATTTGTGGAAATTGATTGGCGGGAAGAACTGGGTTCGGCTGAAATTAGGGTTTTTGAGGGAAGAAGTTGGGGAGAGGAATTGCGAAGACATTGTTTTGTCCCTGCTCTCAGCCGAGTGGCTCTTCAACGTCTGTATCTTTTAGGCTTTGGCTTCCCTATCGTTTCTGGATTCACTATATCTTATACGCGTCGATTTTGATATCTCAATCTTGGGGCTTGTTGGGCTTTCAATGTATGGTCTATGATTTATTTTTTAATATTTTTATAACCTTTTTTTCTAGTTTTGTCTTTTTAGGATTTTTTTTTTTTTTAATGGGGAGAGGTTTCAAAGAGAAAACCCAAGAGATAATAAATGATAATTATCTAAATTTAGAACGAGTCCGCCTCATTTAATGGAATAAAATTTGTCCAAATTTAAAATTATTTGAGTGACTATCTAAAGAGCATAATTTTTATTTAGTTAAATGCTTAATATTATAATGTGGTTTGTTTGTAATTTAACATGTCATTTTCAACTTTTTAATCGTATAATATGTGAGTTTCATTCTCTTTAGAATTTTGGCTCATTCATAAATTCTCTCTTAATTAATTTTTCAATGAGATGTAACGCCTCCTTAGAGTTCATTTGTAGAAACCCTTTATTTAATTAACAACATGGCAGACTTTTGATTTGTCCTAATATTATTCAACACATTCATGTACCAAAATTCATAGTCTCCCAATTTAGTCAAAAGGCAGACATTCATGTCATAATACCCGAGACAACTCTTCCAAAATAATCCTAATATTATGAACACAAGTCTGAATTGCATGGGCGGACTCTCCTCCAGAATTTAAGCATATTAATTGTCAATGACACGAAGAGATAAAAGGGATCACTCAGTGTATAAAATATTTATCGACTTAATATAGGGATAGGGTAAGAGAAAGGTAGACGTATATTACGCAGTCTTTCTCTTATATTTTTGTAAATAAATTATTTTCATGTCTCAAACCCTGTCATCTCAAATCCCATCACCTTAAGATCATCAGGAGTAACTCCATCGGCCTACCCCTAAATAATATGAAGAGATGTATTATTTTATTTTTAATTTAATTTAAACACAATTTATATACATCAAATAAAAAATCAAAACGGTGCAAATACAATTTGGGAATCTAACTTCTTCAAAATTAATTGTAATAACACGCGAGATCAACCAAATTTGCAAATTATTATATTTTACTTTTTATGTTATCACTATTATTCGTGAAACAAAATTATTTAGAAAATTCTTACTTTTTTATATATATTAAATTAATAACACTATGATAACTTTGATCACAAGCCTTTTATACGTATGCATCATTTTCATTGCAGTGTTTTGCATGATAATCAATTATTGTTATTCGATTTTACAAATATAATATGAAAATAATTGTTCTCTATATAAGAGCATCAACAAATATTTCATAAAAAGTGAAGGCACACTACTAATTTATCTAGTTAAAAGAAAGAACCAAATACTATTAGAATATATTTCATTGGTCTTTTGATATTCTAGAGTAACAAATTGCAAATATATACATATATATATATATATATATATATAAATATGTTACAGTGAGCAATAACAATAGGCTGATATAGAGAATAGAGAGAGAGAGAGAGAGAGAGAACAACAGAAGTCGTTGACCTTAGCGAAGCTAAGTTTTAGCATCTCTGTGCCACAAATTATGAACAATAGCATACAAATGAATAGCACATACGTGGCGAGATATAAAATGGATTCTCTCAAAATTAATAAAATCTCAAATAGAAATTGAGGTATATTAGGAGATCCCACGAGATCCCAAAAATCAGAGATCTTCTCTACTGTACATGCACCTGTGAATAGCAAATAACCATCTTCTTTGCAGCTACCACTTGTACTTCATCACCACAAAAACACAACTCTGCAACAATTGACAACTTGCCCACGAATCCCAGCATGCAGTTGAAGCTGCTTCTGACCTACTATAAATGGTTTCATCCCCAATCCACATGTCCGACTTAAAACTCCAAACTTGCTTGCATTCTGCAATTTTTCTGCTGAGTGCCCTGATGGTCTATTTAGCATCATCCGGCTTCTCCCATTTGCAGTAGTAGCTGTGCCATTCTTCTTGCTTGTCAGTACAGCAGGCATATGCAATACACTGGAATAGGAGGAATGCCCGTTTTCCTTCTGATAAATTCTCTCCATACTCTGCACTGGAATCTCTTCATCCTCATTAATTACTTGATTGACTTCTGAATCATTGCCAAATCTCTTGGCTTCACTTGTTAAACCAATGGCACGCCATGCTTCTGCAACAAGCTGGATAGTGCTCTTCTGAGGGACAACACCCTTCTCTTCCATAATTTGAAGCAATTCTTCTGCTTTCCGTGGTTGTTTTGCTTCTCCATATCCCCATATAAGGGTGTCAAAGGTTTTCAAATTCGGGGAAATTCCCATTTCACACATACACTCGTAGACGCTTATTGCATTTTCCATTCTGCCTGCACTGCTCCATCCACTCATGATAGTAGTGAAGATTACAACATTAGGTGGTACCCCAGATTTGATCATCGCCGTCAGGACTGCTTCAGCTTTCTCAGGATGTCCAGCTCGCACATGTCCTTTTGCAATTATGCTGAAGGCATGAATATCTGGTTCTATCCCAGCCTTAACCATGTCATCAAAAATCTCTTGGCATTTATCCATTAGCCCTGCTGAACTCCAAGCATCCATGATTGTGCTAAATGTTATTACATCTGGTTTGACTCCAAATTCTTCCATCAATGTCAGTACCTGTGCAGTGTGCTTCTTCAATTAGTGTCAATATTAATGCAACAAGTAAAAGGAATAGACAGAGTTAACAACCAACATGTCAACTTCTTAAGTGATTATGGCCTAATTGTTACTGAATCAAGACATGCTGCACAAGCATATAAATAGATCTCTTCTTACCTCATCAACTCCCTCAGAGTCTTCCATATCTAGAAATCCTTTGATAAGAGCGTTGAAGATAACGAGGTTTGGATGTACTCCAAGATGCTTCATCCTATATAAAAACCTCAAGGCATCAGCCGTGTTACCTTCTTTACAGTACCCACTGACAATGATGCCACAAGTCCGCTGATTAGGAACCACTTGGTTATTTTGCATCTCCAATATCATGGCTTCAGCCCTCCGAGTCTCCCCATTCTGAGCATAAGCTCTTGCTATGGTGTTGTAAGTGACAACATCAGGTTGCATACCCGATCCAACCATTTTATAGATAATATTCCATGCTTCTGTTATGTTCTTTTTGTTGCACCATGCTCGGACGAGAATATTGTATGTCCTGTCATTAGGTTTTACATTTTCTTCAAGAGACATTAGCTCTAGAAGTTTTACGCATTCCTCAGGCCTACCAGTGATCCCATACCCTTTAATCAATGTATTGAAAGTGCTGGTTGTGGGCTTAACTCCGCATTCCTTCATTTTCTGGAAGATCTTTATTGCTTCCTCCATATTTCCAGATTCTGAGAAAGCATTTATAATGGCATTGAAGAATACCGAGTCAGGCTTCATATTACTCTCTTCCAACTTTAAGATGAGTGGAGGGATGGATCTGAAACGCTTCAGGAGAGTCAATGCAGCTACGAGGGTTGTGTATGTTATGAGATTTGGCCTGTGCCCTTCTTCTATTAGACTGTCAAAGATGTGCTGTACTTCATGAGGCTTCTTTCTTGCAATCAAAATGTTCATGAATCTGGTTCTGGAGCGAACTGTTTGACAAGTATCTTTGCCTGAACCTGAACATAGAGGGCATACAGATTGCAACTGCAAATCTACAGAAGCTGAGTTGGAATGCAATTTCTCCTCATTCATATGAGATTTCTGGAATGTTAAAAAATAAAAAAATTTAGCCATGGTGATCAACATAGATGCACTCATGCACCTGTCAAGACTGCCACATATATGCAGAAATATATGAACAACTTAATATCAGCGTGGTTACGGTCATATTATACACAAGCATCATTTACATGTTCAGATCAACTTCAACAAAATGATATGCCACTGCTTTATCATGCACTTTAGCATTATATTGTCTTTACAGCAGTTAATTTCCATGAAAGCTACAGCTATCCCATGAAATACATGTCAGAAGAAAGTTTGAGCATGTGGAAACATGCTAGCTAATTAGAAGCCACACGTTTGAAGTGATTCACAAACCAGAGGAACTAATTTTGAATTGACACTCCTGACCAATCAATGTGTGGAATTCCAGTCAAATCCATCCATTGCATAACACAGCATCTAGTATAAATGAATACCAGAATTCTTACTGATGAGAAAATATGAAAATTAAACACAGTACCATGAATTTTTATGGAAACAATTGAATATGCCAATTAATATTCTACTACTGCAAGTAAAGGGATAGCTCAATGCAACCGCACCCAGAATAAGTGAATAGCTTAGGCCACTAGAGAACAAGTAAAGAATAAAATACCACAGATGGGGATGCTTGAACTTGGTGATTGGTCTTCTTTGGACACTCCTTATGCATACCCATAACCATGAAATGGCCAATATCTCTGCCAAAATCCCTCATATTTTTCTACCCAATGCTCACGGCCTTCAGTAACTTACATTTAGATTGTGCCTACCAAGCCATCATCTTATGAAAATAGTGATTCAAGCCTCACTGATCCTAGAAAGGAAGCAATAGAAAACATTAAAGTTCTTTAGTCATCCGCCTTTTTTTTTCCTGCATTTGATAATCTGGGAATCTTGACAACAATGAAAGAAGGTTACATATAGTGGAAAAGGTAACTACCATATTTGGATGCATCACGTATGAATTTTACTTCATATCCTACAATCAAGAAAAACTATAAATAGGAGCATTTTTCAAGTGAAGTATGTAAAATGACCGGGCCAATGAAGGTTAATAGAAAACACCCATTTTGGATCAAAAGAATTCCAACATCCAACAAGAAGAATGCCGCTAATTTTAAAGTTGGAAGCTTTATGGACATATCATAGAGACTTCAAAGCACATGACATATAAGAAATCACTAAAGAAGGGACTTGCTAGAATCTAGTGAAATATGATCAATCATCCAACAACAGCACAGGACACTATTTTTCATCAGGAATCACTTTAATTACAAATTTAAGGCTATTATGACCGATGCTAAAATAGTTAATGACAGTCAAATTAATGCCAGGCATATCATAGAGACTTCAAAGCAATGACATATAAGAAATCACTAAAGAAGGGACTTACTAGAATCTAATGAAATATGATCAATCATCCAACAACAGTACAGGGCACTATTTTTCATCAAGAATCACTTTAACTACGAATTTTAAGCTATTATGACCGGCACTAAAATAGGCAATGACAGTCAAATTAATGCCAAAACACCGGCCATACTACTTGCCATCCAAGCAAATCGGACAGGGCATCAAAAATTAAAAAACTACCATGGAACGCCAGTTCTCAAAATCCAAATTAGAAGTGGAAACCCCAGTTATGGAAGCATATACCTGGATTTCAAGAGGTCAAATTTTGGCATGGAGGACAAAATCCAATCCCTATTATCAAGAGAACACTAAATAATTGAAAATTTTGAACTTATGATGTTATTCAAAAGTTGTTCCAAGAGTATATCACAACAGCAATCATGAATTAATCAAATCAAAAATGGCAATCTAACATCAATCAAAACCCAAAAATTTACACATTTCAAGACTTAAATTATCACGCATTAACACTAAAAAATCAACTAAAGTTTTGAAAATACTAAAAACACAAGATCAAATATTAAAAACCCATGTGGGCATCGCTCATAATTCCATGCTGATCAACTAATTCAATGCAAATGTCAAATGGTAGACTATTCTGAACACTAAAATCAAGTAAATCCCTTTTAAGGGTTGTGTGTGTGTGTGTGTGTGAGAGAGAGAGAGAGAGTACTGTTTTGGAGGGAGAAAATAAACGGAGAGAGAGAGAGGAATTTTGTTGCATGGTTGGTTGCAGGGCAGGGAGAATGGTTAAGTGGAATGTGCATGCAAAAGATTTTTGGAGGATAGCGTGAGATATCTACATGGTGATTCTTATCCACATATATTATCGCTTTCTGCGTTTGGGAATCTCATTTTTTATGGTTTCCAAGTCTTCTTCAAACCAATTTTGTGTTTTTATATGTGGTTTTCCTTTTTGCCACGACGGTTTCCATTATTGGCCTCGTTCTTCCCTCACTTCAAATGAAGTTGAAACGACGCGTTTTCCTTTTAAATATTAAGTTATCATTTATTAATCAACAATGGACTATTGACGCCATCATAATTTCATAAAATTCATTAGTTTATAATTGATTATTTTAAAATAATATAAGAATAAGGAAGTTGGAAAAAGTATTTATCTAAAGAGTAAATGTTAGAAAAAACTAAAATGATTCTTATATATAATTTTGTTTATTTTTTTGTTTATAGTAATAAATTTGATTTGATTTTTTTGTTTTCGTTGTCCTATATTTTTTATAATTATAATCTATTTTAAAAATTTCGGTTAACAGCGAAGTATATTATTAATTTTTTTTTCGTTTGCATCTTATTGAAAACTATTTTTTCTAGTTGAGTAAATAAATTTGCTAAATCTAGAACTTTTTGGACCGTCTTTTAAAAAAAATTTTGATCATTTGATATTTTAAATATTTAAACAAACTATGGTTATAGCATCATATTAAAAATATCATTTATAATTCAAATTAAATATTATATATCACGTAAAAACTTTGAGGCTGTAATTATAGAATTTCTCGATCCCTTTTGTCTAAGGATAAAAAAAATAAAAAAAAAAATATCGTACTTGAGAAAGACTTCATTTCCTTAAATCTCAACATAGTTTGGCAAAACTTCATAATGAACATTTAGAACCTTCCCTCCTATTATTAGTAGTATAATTAGTTTGAAAAAGGTTAAGATTAAACTTAATAAAAATTAGGTAAAAATTTTAATATAAGAATTTATTAGTATAACAACAATTTTAGCATCAATTTAATATTTATTTATAAAAATTTATATTTTCTATTCAAAAATATTTTAATTAAAAGTATTACTAATAAAATAAATAAAAATAAGTTAAACGCAATTAAGATTTCCATCCCCATCTGTTTGTTCCGTTTGTGGCCGATCTGTTATGTCTTTATTTATATATATCATATCAATGGTTTAACTACTAATTTTAAATTATCATAATAATTTTAATTATATATCAGTATTAACTAATTCAGTTAATAAACATTTATCAGAAAAAATCTTAAAATCAAATCTCGTTGATACTAATGTTTTAGAATTGCTAAATATAGAACAGTGCACTCTCGTTATTTGGCTCATTTTTATTTTTATATCACAAAAAATAAATAATTTAAAGTTATTTATTTTCCTAATAACTATAAATTTCTTAATCAAAACTCCATACTGATCTTTTATTTGGTTGTGCCAAAATCCGTAGACCTCATATTCAAATAAATATATAGAAACAATATATAAGTTTTCTTTTTTTTTTTTTTCCTGGATAACCCAGCCTTCAAATACATATTCTACACTATTAGAAGGGATTTTAAATTTTCTTCATTGCTTTTTTCTCTCTTTTGACTCTCTACCCCCCCAAAAAAACAACATTTTATAATTTAATAAATGTTACAAATATATTATTTTAAATTTTTTATTGTAAAATTTTACAATCTTTGTGATTTTTCCCTTCTAGTGCAGTTTTTGCTATAAATAAATAGAAAATTCTTTTATTACTTTTCAACTTTTTTATTTACTTTTTAAAATTTCGATTAAGTACACTCTATCTCGTTGGCTGAACGAACGAAGGAGAGGATATCTTCTTGGACAAGTGTGATAAATATTTACCAACTCAAGTGATAGTTATCTTTACCAAGGCACCTACGTTCGTGATTAACCCTCACACTGTTTGGTAAGCCTATCATATGATCGTTTCATCGGTCACCTCATTCACTTAGACACATGGTTTTTATCGATGAAAATTTGACAAAAGATAAAAATTAGCAAGTAAGTAAAATAAAACTTTTCTTTTATTTCCATATAACGTATACATATCAAGTTCATGAATTGACATGATTTACAAGTTCCTGAGTCAGACCAAATTACATCGAAAAGAAATATTTGGAACCTCTGCAAAATTGTTTATGGACAAAGAATCTACCGAACCATAGGCAATCAACAATACTGGATAGTACAAAAATAGTAAAAAGAGAAAACAGAAGAAAAAATTTCAAAAATGTCTGCAACCAAATTTGGACAAGGAGACTGCGGAAAACGGGTTGAGGAAGGTATGAGACGACCATGAAGAAATTGTGAGAATACGTATTCAAACCTTCTGCCATGCACAGCTTCTCACCACCTATCGACTCATCTACTCGCCCGACTCACGAAAACACGAATCAGACGACGAATTCAACCCAAAGCAGGCGTTCATTCTGAAACTCCCCTCTAAAGTTGAGAACCCCAATGGGAACTAGTGACAAAGCCCATCATGACGTCTGAATACCGAATGGCATGATGAGATTTCGCATCAGCGGTCCCCTTCTTAACGAGGCCTCACATCGGTAGAAACATTCTATACTATCAGATCTTGTAACCTAAGGCACACTATTGAAAAATCTCTCAAAAAAGCTAACTCTCAGTAAAAAAAGGCTTACAGACGTGAAAACACACAAGTTTTCTTTGAGACAACTCAAAGTCATGCGACCTCTATTTATAGCCGTAGGAGAAAAGATCTTTGCAAATCTTAAGTAAACGAAAGAATTCAATGAGCATCATGTGCAATAAATAAAGGACTTAAATCCCTTTAACTTCCCATGAAACATTTATTTTGGAGATACTTGTTCAAAGATTGAACGTATTAACACTCTCGAAAGATGAAACGGTTGAGAGGAAGATGCATTCATCCCCAGCCCATTTCAACTTCACACATTATGAGGTATATTAGAAATGATTTACAGGACTCGATGCGATGCGTGCCGCATTAAAGGCTTTGCATCTTCCAAATTTCCAACAGGTGACATTATTCATGGCGCATTTCTCACGAAACAATACCACAAGTTAGAGGTAATTAATGAGATATGATTTAACAGCCCATCGGGGCAATGCTCAAAGGCCAAAAGGCCCATGACCTAGTGAACGTTTTGGCATGGCAGCAACAAGGGATTTATCTCCCCTAAGAGACAGACATTGACTGATCTCTTAGTTGCGGTGGCAATCCAAGCAGTTCGTAGAGGCATTCGGTGACCTCAAGCCGATACCCCTCTTTTCTTGGTTGATGACCGACAGCCTTACTAAGGAGCTGATTGTTAGCCTTCACCAGTTAAAAATAATATTTAATTAAGACCCATATCAGTATTTATTTCCTATTCAGTCACGAAATACATCTCCTGGATAAAGAATGAAAATTTTAAAATCTAATTGATAAGGAACGAATCTTACTAGTATGATAAACCTCCCAAACGATGAGGACTCTAAATCTTTTAAGAATATTTGACTAAAAAGTCCTGAGATTCCAGGACAATTTCATAAGGAAACTAGGGTTACAATGCTCGGGGTACACACGACTCATAGACAGGAAACGTATAAAAGCATCCTATATTTCAATTCCATATACACTCTCTGGATACCATACACCCTACACACAAACCACAGGTCTTTCATTCTTAGCCCTCTCTCTGTGGCTCAGTCTGTTTTCATTCCTGTTGAAAATCGCCCTTTCTGATTTGAGTGTCGGAGTCTCCTCTGTTTGAGCACCCTTTGGCGATCTTTTACAAGTTTCTATCTGCCTTCCGAAGCAATTGTTCAAGTTAAAGGAGTCAAAATTTGTGGAATGAAAATCCACCTCCAACATTTGCATTATAAACACCAATGATTTACATTTTTAAGAAATACTACCCCCTAGTATTACCCATAGAGTTTTCTTGAACTAAAAGTAAGTTTGGTTCACGGAAAGGGAGAGGGAGGAGGAGGGAAAGGGGGAGATTTATTTTATCTGAAAGAAATAAATACATTTTTTCCTTTTTTGTTTGATAGGGATGTATGAAAGGAAATTAATTATATTTTTTTTTTATTTGGTTATAATGAAAAACAGAAGGAAATACTACCTTATTTTTTTAATTTGATCATTATATCCTTGTAAAATAATATTTTTAATATTTCTTATCATGTATTTTTTTATTTTTCTAATTTAAAATATTTTTCTAAAAATATAATTTTTCTAAAAAGTAACTATTTAATATATATTTTTTATTTTTTATAAATTATTTTCATTATTACTTTATATTAAATAAAATTAAAATAGTAATATAAAAAAAATAAAATCTTCATCATTAATGAAAAAAATAAATTATCCAATAAGTCGTAGAATCTAGAGACAAATTGTATAAGATCAATATATATATATATATATAATGTGTATCGAGACAAAATGTCTAGTATTCAAAGAAAAATTTTGACCCATTCAAGTGATTTGCTAATCAAAATTAAAAATGTCTACAATATTATTAAAAAAAAAAAAAGATAATGCATGAATACCACAATCAATGGCATATCTGACCCATAAATTAATATGCTATTAGAATTAGTTGTAAAGTACATACATACATGGACTTATAGTTCTCTCTCTCTCTCTCTCTCGCTTTTTTATCTATCAAGATAATAAGTAATCCACTTACATAAAAAAAAAATTATTATAAAATATCACGATAACAATTTTTTAACGAACTTCATAGTATTAGAACTGAATTAATCAAATAAGATCTGGATATCAATTGATGATCAATAATCAATTTAATTGTTATAAGATAACAAGGTAACACTAGAAATACAAGATTTCCTACAAGTCCACAGAACTTACAATAAAACATTTTGTACCAAATCAATCAAGTGTGATGGCGGTTCCCAATTGCGAATTTCATCAATTTGTTTATCTGAATTAATGCTTGCAGTACTCTCATTTGTTGTAAAGAATTGCTTCACCAAACACTGAAAGGATTTGTAGCCTCATTTAAGGGCTACAAGATGAAAATGTAACAAAAGCAAACACCAACTTTGCCTCAATTCAGCCAAACTTTTGCACTAAATTTTCTCTGTTGTGGATCAACAGCAACACTTTGCATTCAAACAAATGAACCATGAATCCAGTTCAATTGGCATTGCGTTGTTGTTTCCCTTAAAACAATCCCAACAACCATGTCCGCCCTGAGATTCTCATTCAATTTTTACCTGTCTTTCCTTTTTTTTTTTTTTTATTTAACTATCGATATCTAGAAATCTAACTAATTTAAATCGAATAACTGTAAAGCTTAATTTAAGGGCTAACTCTTTGAGCGTCTATTTTTTTATTCTCAAAATTTCAAATTAAGATTTTGACAAAAAAAAAAATTTTAATATTTTGTCACTAAAATTATAGAACGACGATCAATTTATACTCGTGCAATTTTCGGCCTAAAATTTTTTTGATCCCCACCCACCAGCTTTTTCATTAGTACTATTATTTAGACTAGAAAAAATAATGACCAAAACAATAAGTTATAATTTGGTGTTACCTAAAATGTTTATTATTTACAGCTAGTTTAGTTATAATAGCTTTTGAAACCAATCCAAGCTTTAAAATGAACTTTTTTTAGTACTTTAGATTTGGTCCACTACCTAATATTTAAAATTTTACTCCGACTAATCTAGTAACTATCCTAATATCATTTTTACCACTTTCAAAACTCGAATTTGAACGTGGGGCTCTATTGTCTTTCTCACTAGACCAATGAAATATTGATAGCTTTAAAATAACTTTAACATTATATTATATAAGAGAATTTAATTATTATCTAGAAATTTAACTATCAAAATAGATAATTTTTATATTTATATACCAAATTTAAGTTAATCGACGTGGGATTTAGTAACTACAATCTAAAAGACAATAATGCATCATTTTTTTTTGGGGGGATTTTGGACTCTTTGGCAAGTACCTTACTTATTTGTGGACGGTGGCTGTTGCCATAAAAGTAAGGGACGAAATACCCTTATTTTGTTTGGAAGGGATGAAATACTTGGTACTTTAGAACTTCCGTCTTCCAAATTTATATCTCGTACTAGGACTAAGGATAAAATCCTTTTTGGATAAAAGGTCACAAGGCAAGTTATGTTACTTCTAATCAAACAAGGCCTAAGGAGACTTAAATGTGGAAGCAAGAGCTTTTTGATTTTTCTTTATTTCTTTATTTTTTTTTTTTAATTTTCAACATATCTGAGGAAAAATTTGAACCACCTAATGGCAACATAAATCTTATAAGGACCCACATGATAGTTCCCAACCCCCTATGTGTACTAAATACCTTTAATTACAAATTAATAAAAATGAATGAATAAATATACAAACAAAATAAGTAGAGAGAGATCCGTATAGTGAACCTGCCGGTATCTCAACAATGGAGACTAGTCTTGTGGGATTTGGAGAGTGCTGTAGGCCCAAATTGACATCAAAGTGTGTTTTTTATTTTTTTTATTTATTTTTTTAACTATCATCGATATCAGAAATTATATTTTGATTAATTTGATTCAAATAAAAAATAAATCTTTTAATAAAATCTTTTCCATCATTAAATTATGAATTCAAAACATAATTAAATCATTTATCATTTTATCCTACTACGTCTATCTTCTTTCTCACCCTTACCATTCCTTCAATCACTTTCTTTACTGTTTTGTCTGAACAGTGATCACTTCTTCCTTTGTACTTTATGTGTACATTTTGTCATGGTCTTTCTACATATAAAGTAACCTCGTTAGGAGATTAATATATATATATATATATATATATATATATATATATGTATATATATATATATGTTTTTCTCTTTTAACTTTTTACCACCCCTACTTCATTTTTAGCAAATTAAAAACTTAATTTTATTAATCATCAAAATAAACCAACATAAATGCTTCTTCTCATTTTAACATTACATTCTCTTTATTTTTAAAACATTTAGAAAATTTGAACCATGGCGGAGTCACATGGATAATAGAGTGGGCAATTGCCCCACCCCAGTTCAAAATAATTCATTATTTTATATCTCAAGTAAAATCATTTGTATTCTCATCTTTAATATTTACACCTATTATCTTAACATTTGTCTTCATTACTCCCACTGCCCTGACATTTGTTCCCGTTGCCCTTTGGGCCCCGGATCCGCTAGTGTTAACAGGTAAAATTGATAGCAAATTACTTACAAAAATAAGTCTTAATAATTTTAATTTATGTGATGATTATATGGATATCGTTATTATGTGCTTTCCTATTGAAACAAATAACTACTCACTTTTTTAAAAATAAATAGATATCAAGTCTCATTGCATGGGAGATGAATGGGAACAAAGAGAGTTTGCTTTCCATTCCAAGGAGATTTTTGATTTCTGAACATTTAAAATCAAAAAGTGCTACATGTTAAGTTCTTTTTTTTTTTTTTTTCATTACAACGAGATTCACATCTCTGATCATGAGATTGAAAAAAGTAGATGTGATTATTAAACTATCTTCTTAAAAATTGCTACATGTTAAGTTCGAGGTATGTTCAGATTGCATGTCTAAAAGTACATATATGGTATAAATATGACTACATGAAAAAAAATTAAAAAAAAAAAAACAAGAGTTACTAGTATTTTAAGATAATAAGCACTTAAGAAAGATAAATAGATTTAAAGCTTTAGCATAGGTGCATAAAAATATGTAGCCAAAACTTGCTTCTTTGCCATAAAGACATCATATATATTGTTTTCTTACTTGAAGATTGATATGTTTTTATTTTTATTTTTTAGCCTTAGGTTAATCTTTTTGGTAGGAAACTCAAACCATATGGGTTAGGGGAGAAGAGGGAATTATTGTCAAGCCACAAGTTTTTGATAATTGGATCATTTTACAATGTTATAACCATGAAAACTTTGAGAGGACTAGTAATTATAATTTTTTCTCCCAATCTGATAATCTTTATTTTAAATTTTAATATAACAAAAAAATATTTTAATCATGAAACTTCCACGAGATTACAGTCACAAAGCTTACCTTATTATTAAGGAAGGGAATGGGTTTTGATTGGGATCTGTCATTCAAGATCGCAAAGCGTTTTTGTTTTTAGTAACAATAAGATTCATAGTTTTATGTATTAAATTTGTTTTGTCTTTAATTTGCCGTCATATAACACATGAAACTTGTTTTTCATAAAAGAAAAAAAAAAAACAAAAAGTAAAATCAACTTTTTAATTTTTTATCAAGTATATGTAACTCCAGAAAGCTATACAAATGATAAATCAAGTATTTTTATAATTTTAAAAACAAATTACTTCATTTTACTTAGACAGTCCTAGTATATGTATACCATAAGTTTGGTTTATGAAATTTTCTAATTTTTAATCCAACATAATCAATTTTAGTCATTTTATTTATTTTAATTGCAATTTTGGAATGATAAAACAAAAGCAAAAGCCAAATTACAATTGAGAAAAAAAAAAAAAAGAAGTAAATTTTTAAAGTTCAAGAAATTTGATTTTTCATATGGCCCATTCAACTACCGTTGGGATTTGAAGCCCTCCAAGCGGACTCTCATCAAATGCCCCACGGAGGTAGGGATCGTTGACTTAAAACCTACAACTTTCAATCCCCTCCGTTCATCGGCCAAGACTTGCTCGACATTTAATCCCCAGGGTTTTGTTTCTCATAGGCCGCCCCGTTCACTTTCAAATTTCTCCGACCGTTCTCTCTCTCTCTCTCCCCACTTCATTTCTCTCTCTTACTTCCGTCTCTCTGAACTGAGCAAGATCTGCAAAATGTGCTCTAGAATCTAGTCTCCAATTCACTTTCTATGATCAGTTCTCTCTCTCTCAAGATTGGATTTGATAGAGGATCAAATCTCTGTTTGGTGAGTTCTTTTTCCTTATTTGATGATAATTAGATGATCTGGTCCGTTCATTTTTTCCCTAGTCTTTTTTATTTTTTGGTAATTTCAAAATTTCATATGATTGAGTTACTACTATTATTAATAATTATTATTTTTTGAAATGGTGTGTGAAAATGGAAATTTAAATCTCGAGTTTCGATTAATCATCTAAAAATAAAGAGCCTTTCCTTTAATCTTCTTGGTGTTACCAGAATGGAAATTTAATGAATTTGATGGTCTAGGTCCCGATTAATTTAGAATCAACTTTTTTTTAAGGCTTGACCTAATCTTTTAGGGTTTTGATTAGCCAGATTAAGAATTTACTTCTTTTGGGATTTTGGAGATTTGATCAGATTAATGTTTGTCTTTTTCGGATTATGAATCTATGGTCGGTATTTAATGGGTTGTAGAAGCTTTGGATTTTAGGGTTTCCGGTATTGAAATGATAAAAGGCACTTTCGTGCGTTGGGGAAGGGGGTGTTTGGGATCTTCCGCATCTGCTACATTATTTGTGAATTTCAGGTTAGATTTTATAAAATGTTGAGCTTTGATTTTGACTCTCTCCCCCCCTCTCTCCCTCTAAACACGCGTTATATACGATGGTTTACTATCTTCTCTAATCTCTGCTACTGTGTTTGAATTTCATTCAGCACTGACGGTCTCTGATTTTGGAGAGAGAAGAGTAAATTCTACTACATCTGAGGTTGTTTGCTTAAGCAGCGTGGAACCTGACTGGGACAGAGTTTCGGCCAAAAGGGTAGTTAAGGAATGCAGCTTCACCTGCTTGTTGAGGACTCATGGCAAGTGTGACTCCAGCTAAAGCCAGGAAAGATAAGGTTGTAGCTACTGCTCCTGATGGGAGCAGTAGCAATGATGGTACTCCACAAATGAGACCTTTGCACGGGTATGTTCATTTGGTTCAATATCAATTTTTCATTCTCTCTTAATTTCATTAGCCATGTTCCATATCCTATGCTTTGTATAATGAGACAAGGGACATACTTTTTTTTTTGGGTATAGATTGAATATCTGCGAAGCATCACTTTTTTCTTAATTGCCTAACATGTCTTCTAAGTGAGGTATTCAATGTAATAGATTTTTGAAAATCAAGATTAATTTGTTGTCTTAGTTTGATATTTTGCACGATGGGATAATTGTTAGAAGTTTAATTAGCTGTCAAACATGCACAAATACTCAGAAGAGTGATCTTACTCCCAAATTTATCCACAATTGGAAATGCATCCAATTTCATAGTGTATGGTTTTAATTAGAAGGAAGCTTTTTAGGTATATTCAAGGAATTGGGGATGCAAGGGTTAGTTGGACTGTCTCTTTCAACTTTTTGTAAATTTGTAGGCCAAAAGTTTTAGCAGATCTTTTCTAACATTCTCATGACCTTTCAGGAGGACGAGTGGTCCTGCTAGGCGTTCAACGAAGGGGCAATGGACACCTGAGGAGGTACGTCATATATTTGTACTATCCAGAACTTATTGTCCCTGGATTGTGCAATCTGAAATGAAATTGAAATTCACATGGCAGCTCTATTGCAAATGTCATGTTATTTCAATACTTGCAAAAATTTGGCATCCCTTTTCCAAAATCTTAATTTTCTTGCATGCTTAAAACTTCCTATTGCTTTTCACCTATACATTATGCACTTATCACCAAATATTTGTATTCTTTATGTAATGAATACTCGTGTTTCCTTAATTCAGGATGATATTTTACGTGCTGCAGTACATCGTTTCCAAGGGAAGAACTGGAAGAAGATAGGTATCTTTTCGAGGAATGCATTTTGTTTTTCACTTCAATCTGGTTTGATTTAGATACCATTGACTGACTTAGCATTGCCCAATTTTACCCCTTCCATTGGATCATGTGGTGAACTGGTGTCTGAAATGAGTGAAATGTTAATTTAGGTAAAATCCCCACTTTTGCCTTGGTTAGCCTTGTTGACTTATCTTTTGCACATGATTTGCAGCTGAGTGTTTCAAGGATAGAACAGATGTTCAGTGCCTACACAGGTGGCAAAAGGTCCTTAACCCTGAACTCATCAAAGGCCCATGGTCAAAAGAGGTATTTAATTTCAGTGTTTTCTGAAATATTTGTTGGATCTTTGCCCATAGAGTAGTCATTTCTTGATGATTCTGCATGGTAAGGTTGTTCATATGTAGATCTCATGAAACTGATTCTCCAAATTGGTGACAGGAGGATGATACAATTATTCAGATGGTAAATAAGTATGGGCCAAAGAAGTGGTCAGCAATTGCACAAGCGTTGCCTGGACGAATAGGAAAGCAATGCCGAGAAAGGTATTTATTAAGCTAGTCAATTCTATCCTTCTTGGGAATTCCAAAACAGGGCTCCAGATATGTAACTAACGTATTATTAGGGGAACCAAAATAACTATTATCGTCCATTGGTTCCAGTTCTGGTTCCTTATGGTAAATCTAGTCTCATAGTATAGGAGATTATGCACAAGATATTTTGGCCATTTATGAAATGATTATCAAAAGTGGAATGTTTCGTAATTGATGACTAAGTAATAAGGTGTAAAGAGGTTTGAAGACCAACATGACCAAGAATACCCAAAAATGATACTTTGCACTCGGCATAGAGGATGCAGTGTTAAATAATTCTTTGAAAATGAATTATTGTTATATTGTTCATGCCAGAGATGCTGACCTTTTTTCATTGTAAGCTTGAAGAGCATATGTCAGTTTTCTGCTTACATGCATCACATTTTCCTACCTTTAGGTGGCATAACCATCTCAATCCTTCTATCAATAAGGAGGCATGGACCCAAGAAGAAGAGTTGGTTCTTATACATGCACATCGACTTGTTGGAAACAAATGGGCTGAGCTATCGAAATTCTTACCTGGCCGGTGAGAGTTTTAACTTGATGAATTCAATTTGGCAGCATTTTCATTGAGAATAATTTTCTACTTTGGTCCAACTCCAGATAAAATGTGAGCATACAGTGGGGGGTATTTCCCTTAGATTTTGAGTTTTTAGTGTGACAACTAGAGATTTTATGAGCTGAACTAGCTCAATGTTTTGACTGTAATTGGTCTTTATTTGGCTTAGTATGAGTATGTAATAGGCAGGATTTGGAGGCACACTGACAAGCAAAATGAACTAAAATTTCTTTTTTCTTGTTCATCAGGACAGACAATGCAATAAAAAACCACTGGAATAGTTCTGTTAAAAAGAAGATTAATTTCTATGAGGCATCTGGTTTGTTGGCACAATTTCAAGGTCTGGTGCATAGTAGCAACATAGTTCTTTCCTCTTTGAAGACAGAACAGAGCAATGTTGTTGCTGCAGGTTCAGTGGACAGGTTGGAAGGAACACTGGATATGGAAGAAGTTTCTGAGTGTAGTAAAGACTCAAATACTATCACCAATTTAGAGGCTGAACCTGATATGGAATGTGCCATTCTAAATGTAATGAATGATCCAAACATGCGAACTGAACCTGAAGAGGGCCATATACCAAGTCTTAGGTCTCCTGAACATGCCATGCAGGAGGTACCTTATATGGTGGTCCCACCTGACCAAAATCTACTACATGAGACTGAAACTACTGAATGTATCAATGGCCTGTTAAGTTCAACCGAATTACCTGCTCTCTCTTTGTTTGACTGTTTCCAGGAGTCACCAAGACTATTCGGGACATCAGAACCTTGCCTGGGTAGGGATGGAGTAGAAAACACAGAGTCCATCTTGTCCCGAGGATCCTTAGAGTTCCTCAGGGCAGCTATAGAAGAAGATATGCGCATAAATTCTGAAAATCTGGAGCAGCATTTGGCCACAGAGATTGAATGCTTGGAGACCACATCCTCTGAGGAGAGGAATCAGCTAAACTTCACACAGGAAAACGTAGGAAAATGCTCTAGCAAAATGAAAACAGGAGTCTCAAATAATTCATTGCATCATCAGTCCATTCTTCAGAGATTGGCAACCATGAAAAGTTCAGCCAGAGAAAATGATGGTGGGTGGGGTTGTTTGTCCAGTAAACACAAAATTGGCACTGAAGTCAAGAGGGTAAAGGATGCTCCTCTGCAGATTCGAGATATGGAACCAGATTCAAGTTCATACGATTTGTTTATTGATGTGATTACTGATGGTGAAACCAGTAAAACATGTCAGCAGCCAAAGCCTAATGAAACACTGGATACACCAAAACTGGTCCCAGTTGATATCTTTTGTCAGTCAAATTCAGAATCCACGGAAAAACTTCCCACCATAAATGAGAAAAGAGGACAGAATCTGAAGCTTAATGAGTCAAAGGATGGTGGAAAGCCAGTTTCCCAGGATGCATTTAGTGCAAGCGATCAAGATTCTGATGACAGAAGCCCTCAGCATGTGCAACAAGAAAATTCAGGTGCTTTATTCTATGAGCCCCCTCGTTTTCCGAGCTTAGACATTCCGTTTGTCAGCTGTGATCTCATAGCTTCTAGTGGTGACCCACAACAAGATTACAGCCCTCTTGGTATTAGAAAACTAATGATGTCAAACTTCTCAGCACCATGCTTTTTTTTGGATTCACCAGCCCACGCTGACACTCCAGATGCTCTATTGAGAAATGCAGCTAAAAGCTTCACATCTACACCTTCTATTATAAAAAAGAGGCCACGCGAGCTTCTTTCACCTTCTGAAGGAAGAAAGGGAGAGAAAAAGTTGGAGAGGGATGCAGTGGGGTTGTTCGGCACATCTAGTTTGGCAAGTGATTTCTCATGTCTTGATATCGATGATGGCAAGAGGCCCAACTCCATACTCAAAACTTCTAGCAAGGGGGCACATAATGGTGAAAAGAATGTTAGATTCTCTAGTCACGGCAAAGCTAATTTAGACCAAGATTTTGAAGGCATAGAAGAAAACAGCATGCATGCACACAGCAGAACTTCCAAGGAAAATGTTGATACTTCTAACCCTGGGAACAAGTCTATCCTGGAAGCCAATCCTTATGGGGCTAAGGTTAAGCCTGCTGCTGATGGCACAACTCTGTCTATAATCAAGGTATTATTGGTTCTTCAATTTTTCTCTCATTAAGTGAAGACAGTTTTTCCAGTTGATGCTAATTCATGACAATGACATTGCACTTTCACAGTTTGTCTTGAAAAGGACCACAGGATGCATGCACCATTTTCTGGAGTACCCCTGAATCTATATGTTGTGTCTGCTAAAAATAGAGTATTCTACAAAATTTTTCCATTCTCACTTCAGTTAACAACACTCCAAATAATTTGTTATGATGCCTATAACTTATATACAATTCCCAAATTTTGGTCTGCTAAAATCTTATGTGAAAGATTTAATACTTTTTACGGATACACTTATACCAACTTTTTCATTCTTTAACATTCCTTTGAAATCATTACATTTGTTGGTTTGAAAAGATTTATAGCTGATGAAACTTTATTTACGGTCTTGTTAAGTTTTGTTGTTGCTCAGAGTATTTGCTTAACTTTCTGGCTGATTCTTTTTCTGTTCATCAGTAGAATATCTTGAAGCGACTCCTCACCTTTAACTTATTTCATTCTTCTTCTGTCTTTGTAAATCATTCAGCAATCAGGAGCTCTTGTTGAACATAACTTGAATGATTTGCTTATATTTTCTCCCGATCAAGATGGTCATCAAATGATTCGAGCATTGAATGCTGGGAATGCAAGTCCAAGAAATCAGTATTGCCGAATATTAGGCACTGCATCGGACCAGGGTTGCCTCACAAAATCTTCATCTAAGTTGCAGTCTGGTGAGAAGAATAACGAGACGCAGCTAGTTGCAACTAAAGCCTCAGAACAGTCCCCGCTTATAGACCTTTCTGAAATATCATTTGAGAATGCAGGGGATGCCGTTGATATGCAGAGCTTGTAAGTCTTGCACAGTTTCCAAAATAGCAGAAATAAAGTTTTTCCTGGAAAAAAAAAAAGGTTAGGCCTAAAAGGAGCTAACAAAGTTCTTTCACCCTGAATTTGGAACAGAGACCTAAAAGGAGCTAACTGAATTCAGAACAGACTTCACTTTTCTCTTCCTCTAACAGCATGACATGTTCTTGTAGCTATTAGTAGCACTAGATCATTTTACCGGAGTTGATCATACAGCTGTTGCTTGATTTTTTTACTTATTTTTATTTATTTTTTTTTTTTTGCTTTTGTTGAAATATTAATCTTTTGGAAAATCAATTTTATTTATGTCTCCAAATAGTTTTCTGCACTACACCGCCACGTTTACCAGAGTTTCAAAAATAGTTATTAGTTATATTTATTGGCATCATTTGAAATGCTGTTCCAATTTTGGTCCTAGATTTGGTGGGACGCCAGGCATTAAACGAGGTATTGAATCACCATCAGCATGGAAGTCTCCTTGGTTCATGAGTGCTTTCCTTCCTGGATTTGGAGTTGGTGCAGATGTAACAGCTGAGGTATCATGTCACCCAATAGATACATCTTTGTCTCATATGAGATGCCTTAGTTAATATTGGTGTTTCCTTCTGTGATTTTGAAACTTATTCCACCATCAAATCAAACTTCTGAAGACCCTCATTCCTGCTATGATATCTTCTAATAGCTGCATAGGTTTTACTCTGGAGCTTTTCCTAAATAACATCATGGTTGCAATAGGTAAAAGCAATTCAAGCCTAGGAGCCAAGTAAGAGTAATTTTCATGTTTAAGTATCCCGTGGTTTAATGCTCCTCTTGTTGTTTTAGACTTAATTTTGGTCTTATACTCAAGTCTTTACCAAACTAATTTTGAGATTACCCTATGAGCACGGCATTGGTGCAATTTCTCATTCATGTTTTCTACTGCCTTGATAAAGGATTGTTTGCAAACCTAACATTGCATAGTCAATCCTTTCTGTACAACAATCCCAGTTTGCTTACAGTTGTTACTAGTAGGTCCCTGGTGGCTTCTATGCTCTATATACAGAAACAAATCAATTCATCGAATTTAGTGGATTAGTCATTCTTGGAACTTAAAATTCATTGTGAATCAAAGGAATCAGTAAATTTCTTGTGGTCATTAGAAGGTAATTCTACTTTCTAGGACCAATATTGGTTTCTCTTATCATATGGAAATTTCTTGCAGGACTGGGCATATTTCATGAGTCCTGGACTGAAAAGCTACGATGTCATTAGCTTGATGAGACAAATGAATGAGCAAACAGCATCTGCATTTGCTGATGCACGGGATGTACTGGCTGGTAATGATCCTCAAGAGTCTTCAAAGACAAAACTCCCCAGCTCTCAGGTTCCATTGCAAGAGGAAAATCATGTCACCGATAACGAGCAAGAAAACATCCCCTGCAATATCTTGGTACAGTATCTCTTCTCTAAAAGGCCTTTACTTTGCCTCCTTCAATCTTCAAGTCTGGTCAATCGCAACCTTAAAATTACAACTTGTTTCTAGATGGAGCGACGTATTCTTGATTTCAGTGAATGTGGGACACCTGTGAAGGGAGCAGATAACAAGATGCCATCTGGGATTGAGAGTTATTCAAGCTTCTCAAGTCCCTCATCCTATCTGATGAAAAGCTGTAGGTAACCGAGCACCTAGCTTATACCCCCATTCTGGTTACACCTTTTGGCGAATTTTATTTCTTGAATTTCATCTGTTGTACCATGTTTTCTGTAGTTGTTCAATATTTATAAGTGAAAACTTGTGTATAGTACCTTTCTTTTTCAGAGATTCTCTTTTGTAACCGTGAAAGGAATTTGTATCTTATGAAAGAGAGTAATTTGTGATGCAATCACTAATGGCGCCACATATTTTGGTGCAGCATTCATTTTAGCATTCATTTTCGCAGTTCAATTTTCATTTCAAACTTGTATGTGCATGCAACCATATACAAAAGGGTTTTCCTAAATTTAGAATATATTCCTTTTTAAATGCTTAGAACTAAGATTTTTATGGGATTGAGGTTTTTTAAGATAATGAATATTCCTCAAAATTTTAACAGAATTTGTATCCAGGAAAACAAATTTCTACGGTTACACAATTTGATTGGAAAATTGCCGAAATGTATGGATTCAGGATCTTTTAACCTCACCAATAAAATCATGACATATAAAAATTTTTCAATTCAATTGTGAACTTAATTTCTCTATTATGGCATTAGAGAGAGAGAGGGGGGGAGGGAGGGAGAGAGAGGAAGGGAGGGAGGGAGGTTTGTCTATTTGCTATTTTCTGCAGGTTTTTTTGGTAAAAAGGACTAGTCGGTGACTTCTTGTTTTTCCCGGGGTTTTTGCAGGGCATTGACCATTAAAAATTAGAACCTCACAATTCATTGTTTAAACCAACCAAAAAACAAACACGAGAAAATCTTAACTAAAACAAACTCTTGTCTTTTGCTTTTGTTTGTTTTTCTTTCTCACCGAAACCGACCCCACATTTTTTTTTTTCCTTTTTTCCTTCTCAAAAACATGTACTCCACGTTCTATTACTCCAAACCACAAACAAAAATGCACTTTAGAAGCAAACAAAACCATTTTGTGAAACATTTTTCCTGTTAAACAACCTCCCCCACATAGTCCTTGTTGGGAGAAGATTTTGATTTCTGGATAGACAGACTAAAACCAATAAATTATTGTTAGAGAGAGAGAGAGAGAGAGAGAGGATTAAATTGAGAATGGCTAAAGCCTCTGAAGGGATGCAGAATTCAAGATCATTTAACGTTAAGAGAATGCTTGACATGCATGAAAGATTATCACATAGTGCAGTATTCGAGAATGAAAATGATGATGAGGGTGCAGAGGAGAGCAATGTGATGAAAGGGAACCTTCCATTCGAACTCCAACGGCTTGGAAGCAAGCTTGATAGGTCCAGCAATATGGCTCCTGGCGCAGTTTTGACAAGAGAAGATTTTGTTGGTGCTTATGTCCAATTCAAGGATCGTCAACCTACCGGTATGCCCATGATTCATGGATCCTATAGACCTTTTATTTTTCATAATTCTTTTTTTTTCCCCTAAAATTTTTTATGGGGTTTTGGTTTAGATAATGATTTGATGAAAGAAAGATTTGCAAAGTTGCTTTTGGGTGAGGATATGTCTGGTGGAGGGAAGGGTGTTTCATCAGCTTTGGCTCTGTCAAATGCCATTACAAATCTTGCAGGTATATGGATTTCTGTGTCTAATAATACCATAATTTCATGTTATGTGAGAGAATTGTAAGTAACACGGAATGCTATTCAATTCCTCAATGAGTAAAATGGTTATGAGAAATGATTCTTGAGACAAACTGTTATTGCGTAGATTTTTCCTGCAGGGGCTTTCATAATACTATATTTTTCAAAATTGCACTAGTTCAAAGCAAAGTAACCTTGGTTTTGCCTAATGTCATGTTTTCTACCTTCTTGTTTTCAGCTTCTGTATTTGGAGAACAGCATAAATTGGAGCCATTGTCTGCAGATAGAAAATCAAGGTGGAGAAAAGAAATTGACTGGCTTTTATCTGTTACCGATCACATTGTTGAATTTGTACCTTCTCAACAGAAAAACAAAGATGGATCAATCGTGGAGGTGACTCTCTCTCCCCCCCCCCTCTCTCTGTGGGTATCAATTCTTCATGCTTTTTTATCTTGGTTCTCTTCCTAATATGGTAGATAATGGTGACAAGACAAAGAAATGACCTCAGGATGAACATTCCTGCCCTGCGAAAGCTTGATGCCATGCTCCTTGTAAGAGCATAGATTTCCTACTCGTTCCTTTCTATAGATTATGTTGGTTTCCCTTTTTTTTTTTCCTAATAGAATCATAAATGAACAGGAGTACTTGGACAACTTCAAAGACCAAAATGAATTTTGGTATCCATCAAAGGATGAGACCGATGAGAGAACAGACGGCAAATGGTGGATTCCTAAGCCTAAGGTTCCACCAGAAGGGTTGTCAGAAATGACGCGAAGATGGATTCATTTTCAGAAGGAATCCGTTAATCAAGTCCTGAAAGCAGCTATGGCTATAAATGCGCAAATCCTATCCGAAATGGAAATCCCTGAGAATTACATCGAGTCCCTTCCCAAGGTACAAAGAGGAAGAACGTAGAAATTCATAACTAGTGTTGGGAAGTTATTGCACAGATTCCTTTTGCACGAACTTCTAGGTTCCAACACCTGTACCATGAAACTCATAACAGCCAAAATACCATACATAATCTAATGTTGTCCTTTCATGTTACGAATGTAGAATGGCAGATCAAGCCTAGGCGAATCGATCTACAAGAGCATTACGGTTGAATACTTTGATCCACAGCAATTCTTGTCAACCTTAGACTCGTCAACGGAGCACAAAGTACTCGATGTCAAGAACAGAATTGAGGCTTCAATTGTCATTTGGACAAGAAAGATGAACAACAAGGATACGAAGTCTTCTTGGGGCTCTGCAGTGAGCTTGGAAAAGAGAGAACTATTTGAAGAGAGAGCGGAAACCATTTTGCTTCTCTTAAAACAACAGTTTCCTGGACTTCCTCAATCTGCTCTAGACATTTCAAAAATCCAGTATAATAGGGTAAGAACAAGTTACAAAAGCAACTTACATCCTAGTTAAGCTTTTCAATTCTAATTCTCTCCATGTTGTGATTGTATAGGATGTGGGGCATGCAGTGCTTGAGAGCTACTCGAGAGTACTAGAGAGCGTGGCTTTTGCAGTCATTTCACGAATTGAAGATATCGTACATGCTGACTCACTTGCTCAAAGTCCATCAGGCAGAGAATCCTATTCAAGGCGTTCTGTCGATGTTTCACCTTCAGGAGGATCGGTGAAGTTCCAGTACCCAGGAGAAGAGATGGAAAGCACTTCAGCTGAAACTCCTAGTTCGATGACACTATCTGATTTCATGGGATGGCAAATGGATCAAAGCGAACCTGAGGTGAAGAAAAATAGCTCACCTGGTCATTTAGATGAGTACAAGCTAGACAATGACAACATCATGAACAAAATTGCAAACATTGTGACCAGCGGCAAGAAATTGTCCTACTTAGACAACTTGAGTGGCCAAAGAAGTCCAACAGCTCGCCATTAATAGCAATGACCATAGAAGAGAATGACAAAAGAGAAATAGAAGAAGAGAGAGAACAAGTAGGCAGATAACTATGTATTGGAACATGTAAATATCAAACAGACCAAATACTGATTCTCTGCTCAATCCTTGTTCTTGGTGCTGTGCTTCCTTCCCATAATGGATAGTGAAGTCTCTAGAAAACAATTTTTTGGTTTTAAAACATATCAAAAGTTTAGATCTTTTTGTTTGTTGTCTTTCAAGTTACCATATAAGATTTTTAATCTACTATTTTTTCTTTCGTATTCTTACAATGTTGTCGTCTCTCACTCACACACACTCTCTCTCTCCCCCTTCTGGGCTCCTTCCTTTGATGACTATCTTTATGAATACATAAGTAGCAGCATTAGAATCAAAATGACTTGAAGAACATCATGGAGAAACAAATAGTCTTTGACGATTTAAATAGCAAATGATTTTTACTCCTAGAATTCAATATAAGGAAGAAAAACACAAGGATAAATTGGAGCCTTGGACTTTCCTTTTCAAGTTGCTCTTTTTGTACGGCGAATGAGTGATAAAATGTCACTACTCTGCAGTGATCTTCTCTGTAGTTCAAGCTTATTACCATTCTGCAACAGAAAAGAGTGCTTGTAAAAAATAAGACCCCTGTCTCAAAAGTGGTTAAGTAGAGAATTATAGATTGCTGATTTTGTAAACTCACTTGGAAATGAAATGATGGATTTCGAGCCTTTGATAGTTTCAGCAAGCCATCGCGAACAGGCAGTATGACTACACAAGGCAACACTTAGCATAAGATTCTAAGAAAACAAGCACAGGGGACTGTGGCTTCTGAGAAACATTTTTTTTTTCACCGCAACCACTAGAAAACCTCCCTTAATTTCACCTTTCGTAGGAAGAAGTAGATTTCCCACTGGTTGGATTGGGATGTGGATGCAAGAGATTTTGGTTAGGTTACCTGGTGCTGAATTAGTATCCTTTTTCCCTGATTCACTTTTTAGATTTGGTCTCTCTGCCAAAGATGGCTTTTGACTGCAGGTGTACAAGAAGAGCTGAGCATCTTCCTTTGCATCAAATTCATGCCTTACAACCGGTTTCATAAGAAAGGGACTATCAGTTTCTCTGCACTCAAAGTAGAATTACATAATCAGACACCCCAAATTTTTTAAGTGTAAAAGGGTATGCGAAGAATTTGATACCTAAGAACTCCATTTGATTTCTCTGTACTTGCTTTTGCTGATAAGACAGAAAGAAAGATCAGTTAGAAAGAAAAGTTCATTATGATGCATAACTTCATTAGTAAGAAAATGCTCTATGCAGGACACAAGATAAAGAAAAGTTATAAAAACTTCTGCTAGAAATGTCACTGCAGCATAAGATATATAATAAACCAAGAGGAATTGATGAAAACAGTAAGAGGAAAAGAGTTACGTGGTGCAATGTAGCGCGGGTTATATTTTGGAAACTGCACACACCATCGTGTTCTAGAGAGAGCAAGCTTTTGAGCATATTGTTGACAAGTTTGAAGTCTCTGCAGAACATCAAACCGAACTTGTAGATATTGTTCTTTGCATACATGTTCAAGTGGTTTTGTAGTAACAAACATAACATAGACTAGGACTAACTTGGTTTAAGCAATCTATACGAAGCTCAGCCTCAGATATGGCATTGCTGCTATGCAATGGAGATTCAAGATTTGCAGAGACGGTTCCTACATGATCGACAACAGTGACTATAGCCCTGCTTATGTACTCTTTCGTGTTCTCAATTACACTGCACCAAAAAAAAGAAAAAAAAAAAGCTGCCATAAAATAAGAATTACTTTAATTTTTTCTTTGCTAAGAGAGTGTAGGTAAACCAGTAGTGTGATGATAAACTTGTTTCATCCTCTATTCTTAATAAAAAGAAGGAAAAGCTGGCTACGTATTACTTATTCCAAACCCCATATATTGAATAGGATGCTTTAACCACCAGGTGAACCTTTACCCTTAGATCACGGGTTCTTTCACTTCATTGTCTGCATTTCTTATTTAATTATATAATTCATGGTGATTTTTTTTTTTTTTTGGTGATTATACTCTTGGAAATCTCAGTTGATTCTTTAATAAGAGTCATTTTTGGACCTCGTCAATTTTCAAATGGATTTTATGTTCCATAGAAAAGAAAAATGGTACTATGAAAGACAATTTGAAGGAGAGTCACTCACGTTTTCTTTTGCTTGGCACTCAAAAATTTCCTTTCACAGTAATCCGCCGCACAATGTAGTTGTGAGCGCAAGTCTCTTAGTTCCTACGATCAAATAGCAACATTACACTGAGAGAGAGAGAGAGAGAGAGAGAGGGAGAGGGAGAGAGAGAGAGAGAAAGAGAGGTAAAAAAAAAAAGGCGCTTAAGCATAGAACATTGAAAATGTATACATGGAGAGACTTGTGAAAACGATTAGCCTCCTCTGAATTAGCTTGTGGGTCTCCTTCACCCAGTTCGTTCCTCCGCATCATCTCTTTCATTAAAATAGAAGATAATGAAACTCCTATCCTTCTCTCTCTCTCTCTCGCAAGTTTTTAGCAATAATGATGCTCTTTTGTTTCCTGAAAAACATAAGAGAGAGAGAGTGAATGGAGACTTGTGAATGTATGCCACTTTCACACTCTTAAGTGCACAAATCAGAAAACAGCAAAAAAGCTAAATGCCATTAAAGAGAGATTCTTCAAGCATGTCTCTGCATAGCATATGGAGACAAAACAGGAAGAAGAAGATGACAAAAACATGTTTAAGCCCCGTGATCTTCTGTTCCTTTCTTTATTCTCAAATCCATAACCTTCTCATCAGGAGGGTACACCACAATGTATCAAAGCAGAATATGTCATTACTTTTCAAAAGGCCCCAGTCTCAGATGCAGACGTTCGCTGTTGATAATAGTTGCAAGAACGTGACTATGCATCTTTCTTTAGACTCCTAGACGTGTCAATATGTATTGACGAATGAAACTAAGCATTACTACATTGCTTTTCAAAAGGCCCCAGTCTCAGATGCAGAGGTTCGCTGCTGATAATAGGTGCAAGAACGTGACTATGCATCTTTCTTTAGACTTCTAGACGTGTCAATATGTAGTGACGAATGAAACTAAGCATTACAAACCATAATCATTGTACAGAACGTTACCCCTAAAAGAAACTTAGGGTTCTAAAAACTTTATAGTTGTACGAAACCACTCTGAGGAGAAACTAAGCATCCTTATAGGACAGTTGAGTGCATGAGACTCCTATTATTATACTCTACACACCAAGGTTGGCTCAGCTGGCTTAGTCGATCGTGAGTTTGACTCCCCATAGATACGGAAAAAATCTTATTAGGAGACCTCTCACTGAAAAGGGCCCAACAGTAAGTCGAACCAGATTAATCGAGACGAAACTCCGAATACAGGATAAAAAACCAAAAAAAAAAAAAAATATATTTTACTCTACACAACCTTCCCTAACAAAGAAGAAAGGCCCTCTCGAAAATTTTAATACATGTCACAATTTTGAAAGGGCAGTTCGGCATACGAAGCCTCGATCAAACAACCTAATCTTTGTGACAGATACATATTTTTTTCTTCTTTTTGTATAAGGATATGCAACCAACCAAACGAGATCGAATTGGGAAAGGAATGACGAAGGTAGGTAGATTTTATTGCTTAAGCTATCCTGAGAGACAGATACATGTAGTTTATGTTAGGTAAGAAGGATCATTTTTGAGTTGATCACAGTAACCTGATCACTGTGCAAAAAGATTGACCTGAGAAGTTTCACGATGCTTGAAATTAAAGCACATTGTTTGTTGTGGAATGGAGACTCTACCCCATTGATGATTCAGATGTGATAGTAGTATCCAAAGCAAATCATTTGTATGCAGACGAAGAAGACAAGAAGACCATTCACAGCCTTGTCAAGCACTTTCATTTGCGTCATGCACATAGGTTAGTAACATCTTTTCCACTCATGAAATTGACTCACTTGATTCCCATAATCAAGTAAAATGTTGTACACTAAGCATAAAAATTGCTGTAATCACAGAGTCTCCGCCTCAAAATCGATACCAGGTAGTAAGAAATCAACCCTTTGACAGCTAAAGAAGCAGATAAAAAACAAGGTACATCACTCGAGCTGATTCAAAGGCCACATGAACAACGTAGCATCAGCAAGGAAATTTCAGTGCCACTCTAGCGTTCTCCTTTGGAGAATTACCTCATATTTGAAAATCAATTGTACACTTCCCAAGTTCCTCAGCAGCCTCAATCCTGGAGAGGGTTGTTTCTTCTTTTGAGAACATGGTTGCAGATAGAATACCTTTAAGACCCCTGTAATTTTCTCGTGCCGAGTTTGGCAAAATTTCACCTGTCTGATGATTTGATCGTGCTTGATTCTTTATACTTTCTGTTTCAGCAGTGAACCCCGTACTTCTCTTTCTCTTCCCTATATTGCACAGATCACTTGATGCCTCAATCTAACTTACATGATGGTAACTCAGTTTTCAATGATGCTTGTAAATACTAATTGACCTCCTAATGACTTCTCAGGTCTATAAATTTGAAAATTAGGTTTACAAATAAGAACCTGCTTCAGATTCTATATAGAACATGATGGATAACCATATTTGGATGGGAAACAAGCTTTGACCAAATGATATCTGACAAATGGTAAAACCATTGACAAATGAATCAACTTAAATACCTTCATGTTTAGGGGCAACAACTTGCATTGTCTTACTTGAGGTTCTACGAGTGATGCACAGCCATGTCCTTTCCTCTTCAGAGATGTGCTCTGATTCAATAGGAACATGCCAATGGCCTTGCTCTGATTCCTGAAAACACCTTGGTCAGCCAACTACAACTACACTTTTTGGACCCCGTTGTTTTTACTCACCAAAATGTTCATATTGGTTAAAATGTGGAAGGAATCAAGAGAACACAAACCTGGATCACAACTGAATACGGAGGTGGCATATGAAAAACAGGGCTACATTCATCGAAACTGAAGTGCACCTTCAATTGAGGGAACAAGGGATATATAGTTAGAAAGCACACTCATAGCGTCAATGCTTGTCTAAGTCATCAAGTTCAAACTTGTTTGCAGCGAAACCTTTCTGTCTTATAGAGAGATAATTGGAGAAATGATGAATTATATGAAAGTTTAATCGGAAGGACCAAGGAATGTCAGTCATAAATGAGTTCCAACAGATTGTCCGAATCTATTTAAATCTTTTACTGAGCAACCTTGAACTTGCTTCATTCGACGAAGATGGAAAAAAAACATGAATTTGCATTTAGCAAGCTATAAATTGTCAATCAAATAGGCTGATTAAAAGGTTTTGGACTTTACTCACATGATGCCTTTCCTTCCATTTGGGGAAGAAATCATTTCCCAATAGTTGAAAATTGTGGTCTCTCATCTCATCATTGGTTACTACCAAACATTTAAACTTTATAGCTGCATATAACCAGTACCTGAAGAACAGGTCATTATCCATCACAATTCAAATGTATAATTCCAATATAACGAAGTTCAAGATTTCTGAAATTTCATTGACCGATAAAATGAACTCACCAATCATCATTTGAACCAGTAGGTGTTGCATATAATGCATCAGCATTTTTCCACCTCTCGATCAATGCTTTATTTACTGGTTCATCCATCTTCTGCCCGGTTATACGCTTGTTGTGCAACACAATGAGAGGCCACTTCTTTGAGGGAAGCTTCTGTCGTATACCATTGACAACAGCATTGATCTAATTCCACAACAAGAGATAGCATCAAAATCCACAATAAACAAAGCAGTTAACATGATCATTTTATCAAGCAATCAAATACTTGCCCTGGATGGTCTAAACCTTCTTTGGCTGAAGAGACCCACGTTTGCTCCATCTATTATTGCTTCATAAGGTCCATAGTAATCCAGCCATCTCTGAAAACAATAAACTTTCATTCACACCTCATCAGAACCACAGGCTTGATAACATAAAAAAGCATTACTATAGCACTGTTCATACTTGAAATTTCTGAAAACTTGAATGTTTCTCTCGTTGTGAAGCTATAGAAGCAACTGATTCTGCAAACTTTTCTGTTTCCACAGGATCAAGGTCAATTGTGGCCAATTTTTCCCGACAGCAATTGCATGAGCCATCAAGTCCAACACGTGTGCGTGAAACAGTCCATTTTCCTTTACCCAACCACCCCTGTCCGTGCCACCCTCCACCACCATTTTCTATTGCTTCCTTTATTAATCTTTGATCCCATTTTCTTTTTCCAACTCTTGAAGCTGTCTTGCCACTAAACCATTTCTCAATGAAATTTGCAGTTGAAGGCAAAACCCTTCTCACACTGGTTCTAAGTTTATGCATCAAATAATAGACCTTATCACTTTTACCTAATTCTACACTAACCTTCAAAAGTGCCGCCAACTCTGGCTCCTCCGGATGAACGCCATGCTCTAACATGTGTTGTTCAACAAGGAATGCCTTTTCAATTTCCCCATTGTTGCAAAAAGTGGACAGAGCAGGACCGTATGACCTCAACCTAGGGTTTATGTTTAATTTCTTCATTTGCTTTACCATATCAAATGCCATATCTCCATTTCCCATGGACATTGCCATTCTACCCACAGCCGTCAGGGTAGCTTCATTCATTGGGACATTTTCCGATTGCATTTTCTCATAAATTTCAAATCCCCGATGCAGTGCATACTGTTTAGCATCTTCGGTGACAACGATCCTTTTATCTTCTTCATTACCTTTACCATCACTTAAGTGCCCAGCATCCTCATCATCCTGCCCTGGTCTTTCAATGTCATCACAATAATGGGACAATGTCACTTCTTCATTAGTATCAAAATTTCCTCTATTATCTGAAATTTGATTTTTCAACACTATGCCACCAACATCCGCATTTCCTTCATTTTCATCTTCACTCAAGTCATTGGGACCATCATCTGTAATCTCATTAGCCAAGCCCAGTGTATTCAAACTCCGGTTACCACTCCCACTTTTTGCTGGTTTTACGACACCAACAGCTGCTGAAGCACACAGGTACAAAAGTACTGTGTAGTGATACTGCCCCATCTTAATGCCATCTCTCCTAGCCGAATCATACAAAGCTATTGCATCCATCACGTTCCCTTTTCTGGAGCACATATCCAACCCTATTCTCAACTGAACTCCCGGGTCATCGGCCTTGTTTTTCTTAGTCCCTTTTCCTTCCATCTTCTCTACCACCTTCTTCTTATCCCCTTTGTTAACTTTTTTCTCTATATTTTGCCTAATTGCAGCACTATTAACACCTCTCCTCGATTTTCTCATTAAATCCTCATTCATTGAAGAAACATTAGAACCCTTTCCACCCCTTGGAGAGTCTATTCTTTTCCATGTCTCTTTCTGACTAAACCTATTTTCAGTCCTTTCCACAACTGCAGAACTATTGATTCTCTTAGATTTTCTCTCTGACCCATCAAAACCCATTTCATTTTTTCTAAGATCCAATGTTTTCCTTGTCTGTTTGTTATGCATAAACCTCTTAGAACTATCATTTTTCCTAGTTAATCCATTTTTAGACCCCAAATCAAAAAACCCATTTCCAATTTCTTCTATGCTAGATAACTCGGAACTAACGTGGCTAATGTTTGCTCTAAGTGTAAATTCTGGGTGAATAGTGTGCGCGGGAAGGAAATGAGATAAAGAAAAAAGAATTTTCGAAGCGTTTAGTGCTGGTGGGTACTTACAGAGAGTGATTGAGAAGAGGTGGTTCCGCTGAAGAGGTTTGAAGTTGAAGGCCATCTTTTGTGGCCGTTTGCGGTTGGGCAAGGATCTTTGTGTTTTGAGGATATGGAGCCGATTATAATAGGACATAACTGCTACCCCCGACTCCATATTATATTGGCAAATTACTTTTTTTTTTTTTACCTCCAAATAATATTAAAAAAAAATCAAATAATGCATAAATCAGATACACTAAATTTAACATTCCTCGTTACAGTATTTTTAAATATTTTCTTATTTAATTTAGAAGGTATTTTGATGGATTTAAAATTATTCAAATTTAAATTGTTTTAATTTTTTATTAATTTAGACTTTGTAATACCATTTTATCGTTTCTTTCATTTACATGCTTTCGTGTAACTATAACTAATTTAGTGGGATGTGATGTTAAATCCCTTAATCAAAGTTTTAGATTTAAGTTTTAAAAATGAAAAAAATTATATTAAGAGAATAACTCCCGAAATGAATCACTGTAAATCTTAAATCGAATTAGTGGAATCATTACTCCGGATAACGAAGATATACACAAAAAAAATAAAAATAAAAAACGTAACTTAATGTAATGAGGGAAAAAATGACAATTAGACTCGAGCGTGTCGTGGTTTAAAGATGGTATCAATAAATAAAAATTAAGTTTGAAATTGCTTCATTCTAAATATACAGAAATAGACTTAGGTTTAAAATTAAAACTTCCAAAAAAAGGATTAAAATCAAAATTTTAAAATTTTTAATTGATTTAATTCACTTCTTAAATGTATATTAATATATACATATATATATTAAAGATAATACACAATATTTCATAAATTACAAGCTAATATTGAACAATTATATTAAACAAATCCGTTAGAGATGGGTTATGAGTCCACAGATACTGACTCTTTGTTGACCCAAGCGGTTGCCGTCAAAGGGATGTGATACCTACAAAAACCGTTGGAGAGTGTTTCGGCGGAAGGACTCCGACGCTCAAGTCAGAAAAGAGCGATTTTCGTATGAGATGAAAAAACAGACTGAGAGATTGAGGAAGTGATTCCCTGTTATCAGAGTGCCTAATGTAAAGGCCGATAAAGCATACCTGTCTCGGAGGGTTTTGAGATGTCTTATACCTGTGAGAGTCGTATACTGATGTAGCGTTTCAACCCTACCTTCCTTATCGAGTCGATCCTGAAATCTCAGAAATTCAATATTTCGAATCGACTGTGATCCTTATCTTTGGGAAACTTTCATATCTTGGAGGGAAACTTTCCTTAACTGAAAGATTCTCAGAATGCTGTCCGCCATGAGGGATGGAAGTTAATATGATATTTTGGTCTTTCTTTAGGATCGTTGAAATCGTTAGCTATCGATCGGTCATTCGACCGATGAAGTGTCTTCAGGGCTCCTTCAGTTGAGTAGCCGACCATTGGATACCCAATCAGGGTGATTACCTTCACTTGACGAATCACGCTCGGTTGACAAGGTGACTAAGGACCTATCGTTCAGGAGATCTGGACAACTGAGATCTTTCGGTAGATAATCGTATTTAAACTTAAATCGGTAGCTATCTTTCGTGGGCTTTTTATATGGCCCTTTCCAGGGCTGACTCATCGGATCTAATTTTGGGACCCCGTCCCATCATTTACCCCTAACTCATGACTCTCTTGACGAAGAGGCGTCATGAGTTATGATTGTAGAAAAAGACGCGGGACTTTTTAATATGACTCTAGTCGTTTCAATTTCTGCGAACCGTCTTTTGTACGATTCATAAGGGTTTGTGTTCATCAGAGGATATCGTATCACAGTTTTCTCCTTCGCAGCTTCTCTAATTCCTCCTTAAGACCCACTAAAGAAAATATCCCTAAAACAATGGCGAAAACACCCACTTCTCAGACTTTTCTGGGCATTAGTGACATCGTGAGTGTTATGTCCTTGGAGGAACTCCAAAAAGTGCAAACCGAGATGCTAATAGGGGATGATTACGCCTTGGTATCTGATACAGAAACCGATAGGGCTGACACGGCATCGATGGGTTGTGTGTCGATGTATCTGTAATCAGTTAGGTACGGATAGAAAGTTCCATACACGGGCCCTTTCGCGGAGGTATTATGTCATTGGAACATATTTCCGACTATTCTGATCCCAAGTACCTGGCGTTTAGTAGTTGCTGTGGTTTCCCTGTTAGAGTTTTGTCTTCTTCGCTTCGATTTCAACATTCTGTCGTCCCTCTTCATTTTGATGAGATGTGAAAATAGTGGTTTAACTAAGGATTGGTACAAATTACAGACTTATCCTGAGTCCAACCGAAGGTTTTACTATAAAAAGTCCATTGATAAGAGCTGGATGTAAAAGTTCTTTTATGTTGAGTTCTAGGATAAGGACCGCTTGCCCCTGCTGCCCAAAACTGATTGAGTGCCTTTTGTGGGACTGAACCTCCAACCACTTCGAAACACGGTCGTTTCATTCGGTCGGTCGGTAGCTATTGCAAGTCCACCGGTCAGAGTGTATGGATTGAGTCCCTACTGGATAACCAGATGTTATCCTTGGCTAGCTTACTGATTGGGGAAAGGAGAAAAAATTGATAGACCCCTTCTGTTAGAGAGGGAGAAGGTCGAACTAGTTGATTCTTTGGGTTCTTTTGATGACACCATGCTAGAGAATGTTACTGTTGATAACCTGGTTCGACCTAGCGCGAAAAGTTCCTTTTAGGAGGACACCGGGGCATCTGAGGCCTTTCTTTGATCTTCTTCTGGGGCAATTAAGGCCCTTCCAGAGTCGTCACCTCCTTCGGTAAAGAGGAGGGTAATTTCTTTTCCCTCGTCTACATTGGTGGTTTCGCCCGACCGTTTAGCCCCAGTAGCAGTTATATCGCTAGGGACTACCATTCTGGACGAAGGTAGTCCATCGGGTGGCACGGGAGATGACCCCTCGTCTGGCCGTGGCGAGAGCCAATGTTCCCCGGGTTGTGAGGGGCAAGATGGCAGGACCTTCCTCTGCTGTTCTGGTTTAGCCTGCACGTAACGGAAAACGCAAGGTTTCTGGAGAGGCTGTTGCTCTATCTGCTATCCATGTTCGGTCTTTCGATGGTAAAAATGGCTCAAAAGAACGCAGAACTGTCGCCATTTGTACTAGAGATATGTAGTATATACATAGACCTGGCCAAAACAGAGCATATCGCCAACCGGTTTGACTTTTATCGATGTGAGCTCGATTTTCATAGAATGTCTTATAAGCAAGTTAGCGGGAATCTTGAGTCCTTGGGCTTAATGGTAGTACTTCCTCTGTACTTGTTGAGGCACTTCTCATTCCTTGCCTTTATTAACTCGGTTTTCTTTGCAGACCATAGCTCTTGCCCGATTTCAAGGACAGCAGGGGAGGCATGTGATAAGTCATTTAGAGGGACGTCTTTCTGAACTAAATCGTCCGGTTCAAGCATAGGAAGAGACTCGGGAGAAAGAGGCCGTGGAGACTGAGAGCACATCCGGTGCATTGTTCAACCAGAAGGAAGAGAAGCTGAGGTAACTTCGATCAAAGTTGGCTCAATGCGATGCACATTTTCGGTCGATCGAGAAGCTGGCCAGCTTCAGGAAGAATCGCTTCGAATGGCAGAACGAAGAATAGCTGAACTTGAGGAGTCTCGTGCGAAGGACGCTATTATCTATAAAGACTCCCAACTCAGATTGACCGAGAGATTAAAGTGTGGCGAAAAGATAATCAGTTGTATGGGCCTAAGCGATGCCCCACCTTCGGTCGAAGGAGCGGCGAATACTAAGCGCCTGGACATATAATTCTTCGTCTAAAACTTTGTAGTCAGTGACTTTCGTTTGTTCAATGAGAAATCCTTGTTTTTTCATAGATAGAGGTCGTATTGTGATTTTCTGTTGTACTCTGTGTTGCGTCAACCTAGTGGAATCGGGATGTTTTAGACCCTCCGAGCGATAGGAAATTTTTAGATAAAGGGGACCGCATCCACCCATTCGGAGAGTTCTATCCCTTATCAATGACCCGTACGGACGATACATGCTGGGCTACTGAGGTCCTCCAAGCTATAGAAAATTTTTAAGTAGTGAGACCGCGTCCACCTGTCCGAAGAGTTACATCCCTATTGACGACGCGTACGAATGGTAGAAGTCGGGCAACTGAGACTTTCTAAACAATAGAAAAATTTTAAGTAGTGGGGCTGCATCCATCTGTGGAATTACATCTCTATTGATGACGCATACGAACGATAGAGACTAGGCGACTGAGACCCTCCAAACGATAGGAAATTTTTAAGTAGTGAGGCCGCGTCCACCCGTTCGGAGAGTTTTTCCCCTATTGACGACGCGTACGAACGATATAGGCTGGGCGACTGAGACCCTCCGAACGATAGGAAATTTTTAAGTAGTGAGGTCGCGTCCACCCGTTCGGTGAGTTCTATCCCCTATTGACGACTCGTACGAAACGATAGAGGCTTGGCGACTGACACCCTCCGAATAATAGGAAATTTTTAAGTAGTGAGCCCGCGTCCACCCGTTTGGGGAGTTACATCCCTATTGATGACACGTACGAACGATAGAGGCTGGACAACTGAGATCCTCCGAACGATAAGAAATTTTTTAAGTAGTGGGGTCACGTCCACCCATCCAGGGTGTTCTATCTCTTATTGACAACACATACGAATGATAGAGGTGGTCGACTGAGACCCTCTGAACGATAGAAAATTTTTAAGTAGTGGGGCCACGTCCACCATTCCGAGAAGTTACATCCCTGTCGACGACATGTACGAACGATAAAGGCTGGGCGACTAAGATCCTCCGAATGATAGAATATTTTTTAAGAGGTGGGGTCGCGTCCATCCATTCAGAAAGTTCCATCCCCTATTGACGATTCATACGAATGGTAGAAACTGAGTGACTAAGACCCTCTGAACGATAGAAGTTCTTTAAGTAGATGGGTCGCGTCCACCCATCCGGAGAGTTTCTCCCCTATTGATGATGCGTACGAACGATAGAGGTTGGGCGACGGAGGCCCTCCATACGTCAGAGACTAGGCGTGGGCTTGCAGAAAAAATCCATTAATCTAATTGTTTCAATAATCCAGGAAATACCCCCACGGTCCGGAAGGAAAACCACTAGCAGTAGAATCTGATGACTACTTATGAGCAAAAGTCGAAGGCTCCTAATCGCATGACAATGTCCCGACCCCTGTCGGTGTTCTAAACTTAATATTCATGTGTTTAGTACTGGACAAAGTTTCCAAAGCGTTCAGACCCGGTCTGCCCAGGATAATATTATAGAGCGAAGGAAGATCTACCACATTGAAAACAATAGAGGTTGTTGCGTGACTAAAAGGTGCTCCAATGGTAACCGGAAGAGAAATAATCCCTTGGGGTATATTCATTTGCCTGAAAACCCTTTAACTGGACCTGCGTGGGGCTGGAGATCGGCAGAAGTAAACTCCATTCGTCCGAAGGCGTCACGGTATAAGAGGTTACAGCCTGTCCCCTGATCGACAAAAATTCTTCTAAGTTCGTATTGCTCAATCTTGGCAGTCATCACAAGGGGGTCCTGTCGGTTTAGGTTTACCCCGAGTAGATCCTCATCCGTAAAACCGATGACATTTCTTTTTTCCCTTTGTTGTTTATCGGCGCTTGTCACTAGGACCTCCTGTAGCGCGGGAAAAAATATCTTTGGGCAGTAGAAGATCGGTGTGATCAGACGCCCCTCCTCATTCCCCGATGGATTATCCTGGATCTGGAGAATTACTCCATCTCTCATGTTTGCCTGGGGCTGGACGACTTGTTGTTCCTCCGCCCGGTCACGTCGTGGCAATTCGCGGCGATAATCGGTGGGGTGATCTCTTCCTCCTCTGACAATGAATTCAAGTAATCTCCCATCGCGTACTAAGAATTCCAGTTTATCCTTTAGCTTTTTGCAGTCATCTGTTGTATGACCGTAATCCCGGTGAAGTGACAGTATTTCGCTTTGTCCTTGTTGGAGTCGTCCTCAGTCGACCATGGGGGCCATCGGATGTACGCCTTGTCTTTGATTAAAACTAAAACCTAGCCAAGGGTCTCGTTCAGTGAAGTGTAGTTATTATATCTCCGTGGAGGAGGATAAGTCGTTCGGCTCTTTCTTGGTGGAGACCTTCTGGGCAATCGGTTGCACTCTCTTCTAGCGGATTGATCCCCCTTGTGGTCGAACGCCTCGGCCTCTTCAGCGGCGTTATATTTTTTGGCTCGGGCGTAAAATTTCTGAATAGTAGCAGGGTTTTTTTGTGATTGACACTTTCATGTCGGAAGGTCGTAGCCCTGTTAATAGCGCAGCCAACGCGATCGAATAGTTCAAAGATAAAACTCTCATCATCTCTATTTTGAATCTTTCAAAAAATCCTTTAGGGATTCTTTTTTCCTTCTGATGTAGTAATAATAGGGCGGTAGACTTCCTTTTGACCCCTCTGCTTATTATGAAGTGTGACTCGAATTGATCGCGTAATTGGGAGAAAATTTTTATACTCGATGGCGGGAGAGAATTGAATCAAGTAAGTGTATTTTCCAAAAGAGTGGTGGGAAAGTGTTTATACATGGCCGCGTCGAATATGTCTCTGGAGATCATCACAGTTACTAAATGGACCACATGATCCCGGGGATCCGTTGTCCCATTGTATCTCTCCATAGAGGGCAGGAGCACGTTGCGTAGCATAGACTCTGAAGAGACTTTGGGATCAAAAGGTGAAGCATGAGAGTAAGAGGGGATTTGGTCTCCCTGGGGATTGATCTGCCTAAATTCATCGGCAATAAGTTGCTCAACCTGTTTTCGAAAATCATCGGGGACTGGTTGGGAGTTTCCGGATGCTTCGCGACGTGGGGGCGACAGTCGTCGCTGGGGTGCCTAGATCCCCCTACAGAGGATTGACCTTAGGGCTTGAGGGCGCGGCTAAGGCCCTCCAATTGTTTGCTCATGTCTTGGAGTTTGGACTACAGCCTCTCCATCTGGGAGCGGCTGACTCGTTTCAGAATAGAAACCACAATTGGTTGGTCGGGGACTGCAGGCTATAGGGCTTGTTCCTGATGAGGTGGGCAAAGGGAGGCCGCTTGATCGTGAGCAAAATGATCGGGTGTTATAGGAGGAGAGGTCTCAGAAGTGTGGCAGTACGCCCTTCTATAATAGGGGCGGCTTTTGAGGATACTCTAGTTCTCGGAGGCATGGTTATCAGCAGAAGTTGCTCTAGTCTATTTTTCACGAACGGCGCCAATCTGTTGGAGTTGGGTTATAACTCCATAGATACTGGCTCCACAGATACCGACTCTTTGTTGACTCGAGCGGTTGTCGTCAAAAGGATGTGTACCTGCAAAAACCGTCGGAGTGTGATCTAACGGGATGAGTCTGACGCTCAAGTCAGAAAAGAGCAGTTTTCGTATAAGAGAAAAAAATAAACTGAGAAATTGAGGGAGTGATTCCCTGTAATTTGAGTGCATAATGTGTAAGGCTGAGAGAGCGTACCTATTTTGGAGGGTTTTGAGATGTCTTATATCTGTGAAAGTCGTATGCTGATGTAGCGTTTCAACCCTACCTTCCTTATCGAGCCGATCTTGAAATCTCGGGAATTCAATATTTCAAATCGACAGTGATCCTCATCTTTGAGAAACTTTCGTATCATAGAGGGAAATTTTCCTTAACTGAAAGATCCTCAGAATGTTGTCCGTCGTGAGTTACGGAAGTTAATAGGATATTTTGGTTTTCCTTTAGGATCGTTGGAATCGTTACTTATCGATCGATCGTTCGACCGATGAAATGTCTTTAGGACCCCTTCGGTTGAGGAGCCGATCATTGGATACCCGATCAGGGTGATTACCTTTATTTGACGAATCACGCTTGGTTGGTGGGACGATTAAGATTCTATCGTTTGGGAAATCTGAACGATTGAGAACTTTCAATAGATAATCGTATTTGAATTTAGATCGATAGCTATTTTTCATAGGCTTTTCATGTGGGACTTTTTAGGATTGACTCATCAAATCTAATTTTGGGACCCGGTACCATCAAAATCCTTTATACTTGGCTTAAAATCTTTAGGAGCAGTTCTCAACATTTGCTCGTTGGATTTCATGCCCATATCCTGTTAATTGTTGTAAAGTACCATACATTGTGACTTGGTTCGAGAAATCTCCTTCCGAGGGGCGTTAGCATATCTATGAACCCGGGCTAAAATGACTTCGAGAATATCCACTTCTACGGGTGTCCCCTTCGGTAGCTTCTAGTATTAAAAAATATAAGTTAGAGAGAGAGAGATTTGCTTCTATTATTATTATTATTATTGTTATTGTTATTTTATAGTGAGAGGTATATTTTGGCCAGCTTTAGAATTTGGAGAGAGAAAAAATAAAGATGATAGTAAAAATGTAAACAATAAATTAAAATTAAAAATGATATTTTTAAGAGGTAATTAATTTATAATATATATACCCACAAAAGAATATTTATTATAAAAACCTAAATAAAACATTTCTCCAATTCTTAGTAAAAAAGAGCCTTCTCAAATGTAGACCATTAATAATGCTTTATCAAACAACGAGAGCAAAATATAGACTAGAAAAGTTGAGGAATATTCCAATTCCAGTTCAAAAAAAAAAAAAAAAAAAGAGAAACTATGTTTTGAATGCTCAATCGCCGAGATGTCTTAGAGATTACAAATTAACATTATCAGGTCTCATTCGGACTATAATTCTAAAAGATGATTCACGATAACACATGGCAACACAGCCTAGAGCTCCTACATAGTAAACCCTTTTCAGAACCAACTTAAATACAAGAAACAAGCGGAAGGTCTTGGCTATTAGCGCCTGAAACTCGAGACACTCTGGTTTGTATATGGGCACAGGATCAATACACTTTGATCCTCAGAAGAAACCCAAATAACATATTACCAAAGCAAAACCTCCAATTCAACTGATGTTTTTATATAAAACAATTGCGCAACTCTCCTCCCGAAGGGGGTCTCTTCAATAAACAAAGTTGCATTTGAAGCAATGTTTCACAAAGTAACCAAAGAAATGGCTTAATCTTTGGGCCTTTCTAGTTGGAGCAGAAGAAAGTTATTGAATTCCATACATTACTATCCAACAGAAAATTTGATCCGCAGGGACCGCTCCGAAGGAGTGTCATAAAGGCATTGAGATGCCTGCAAAAGATTGAAAGGAGTAGGTGTTAGTAGTGTGGAACAATCTATACACTTGGAGTTGACAGATTGAGAAACAATTACCAAGATACCATATATTCATAAGGAGAATCAAAAAAAATGATCATCTCACGGGTTATACAGAAGGTTACATAGATCAGTTAATCAGTTTATGATTTACTTGAGTTTTATAATAGTCCCCGACTATTTTCCAGAGATCAGCAATGCTGCACCAAATTTTTGCATAAGCCAAGAGTGTTGCAATTGTTCCTTCAACATCATCTGAGAACTTACCATAAGAAAATTACCACCAACCTTTATTGCAGAGTAAATCCAGACGATCATATCGTCTACAACAATTGGGAGAAAGACATCTCCATTACTCTTTTCAGCGTGAGGTAATTAGAAATTACTTCATTCTATAACTATTCAAGCTGCTAGAAGTATAATTTACAGGGGAATCATTTCTCCGGTAATGATAAGAATCTCAAAGTTTCATGTAAGAAGAGGTAAGTGGTGTGATGGGAACTTCTCTAAGAATTACTGAAATAATAAAAAAAAAAAATAGTAATTCTCATATTTGGCAAGGCCAATGATGGAAGTTCAACAAAAGATGAGGTAAGCTAAATCACTGCAGACTCTAGAAACGAGATAGAAACTTGAAGCATGGTTACTAAAACTCCATCAGCCATGCATATAGTTGGGAAGGGTCACGCTAATCAACTAGAAAACAAAACAAGGGCAATCCATCCTTGCGAACTACAAAGATATATAACCACCTTAATCATCGAAATAAATCCAAATGAACACCAAACAATGACAAACAAGAAAAAATTTAAATATCTTAAAGAAATGCTAATCCAAGCAAGAATCTTTTTCTTCTTTTTTTTTTTTTTTGGGCGTGTGTGTTGATATGGTGGAGGAGCTTGACGAGAGCGCATGGCGTCCCCTACATAATTGTGTGAGTGCCCTTACACATGGCCAAATACCATGGTGTAAACCATGGACAAAGACCCACCTCGCCAGCTTAAGCATGTCCATCAAAATAACCAGGCTTCAAGTCATCCTACCGACATGGGGTGAGGCAGATCTTTTCTAAGGGTATACACTCTTGTATCTAGCTTACATGTGGGGATACTCACCCAAGGTGGATCCAAATGCTACCTTCTCTCCTAAAACTCCTCTTACACGCCAAGCATGAATAATAATCATAAATTGCAGTCTCAAAATATGGAAATGAAGCAATTAGCTCACGAACTTGCGACCAATAACAATTGCATAAAAACAGTTGGTTAAAATAAGCAAAGACTTCAGTAGGGTTATCAATTTTTTTTCAACCTATAACATCCCCAAACAATTAAAACCTGCAAATTTTTAACTTGTATTGATTTGGAGTCAAATTTAAGGTAGCTACTAGTTTAATTGAAAACAGCTTAACTCCCACGACCTAGAGGCACATTGAAGGAGATGGGAGTGAATCCATTACCATGAGGCACGAGACCCCATCTACAAGACTGATTAGTCAGAAACGATGTCAATCGAGCTGAAGCCGTCGCACTATGCAAAAGCCATAGTCGACTCCAAACAACTCAACTCCACCGGTAATCTGTAGAGTGTGTGTGTGCGCGCGAGAGAGATAGAGAGAGTAAGACCTAAAGATTCGAGCTTTAAAGATTTTCGGAAAAACGAATTGGCAGCAGGAGCTTAACGTGAAATTCGAGAAATGCGCTACGGTGTCGTTCTGTTTTGGGCCTGGGCTTGGGCTTGGGCGCCTTCCCTTAATCGTAACGTGACGAAAATTAAATTATATATAAAAAAAAAAACAAAGATTATTCCCGGTCAAACGGTTTGACTTGCCGCACTTGTTATCCTTTACTATTGGTAGTTAGAAAATCATTTTTTTTTTCTTTTGTTTTTGTCTTTTTTATTTTTTATTTTTTCACCGTACGAATTCTTTTCCTGGGAAAACATTATTTGTGTTAAACTGAGGCAACACGACAATAACAAAGGAAATGTCTTTAAAGTTTTTAATATAAAAATATTAATATAATAATAATTTTAATTTTCTTTTTATAAAATATTAACTTTACTTACTATCCGTTTGATAGGATTTTTTTTAATTTTTCTTCTCCTTATAAGAAGAAACAAAAATTAATAATTTTTAAAATAAAATTAAAAATTATTTGATATTTTTAATTTTTAAAACAAACTTATTTCGTAACTTTTAAAATAAAATTAAAAATTAAAAATTAAAAATTAAAAGTTAAAAGTTAAAATTAAAGAGGAAGAGAGAAAATGAGATAAATAGATTTATGGTCTGAATATATTTGAAATTTCATATCATTTAAGTAAAAATATAAATGGAATAAAAAAATATATATTTCATAAAAACCTAGAGTATAAAAATAAGTGCCTATTTGATAGATTTTTTTCGGTAATCTTATCAAATAATATTTTTTAGAAACTCTTAAAAAAATAACCTTTGTTATGAAGAAAAAATTTTAAAAAAGGCAGCTTCTATGAAGAGTTTTTTCTTCTCTTTTTCTTTTAATGCCCCATCTTTTTTAGAAATACATAAATTTTTATTTTATTTATATTCTCGTATAATTATTTTTTATTTCATTAATATTCTCACTTAAATGATATAAAATTTTAAATATATCCATTACTTTACCAAAAGATAAAAAAGAAATTAATTTTTAACTTTTAACTTTATTTTTAAAATAAAAAATTTAAACAATTTTTAACTTTTTTTAAAATAATTATTTTTTATTTTTTCTTAAAATGAGAAGATAAGAAAAAAATTCTCCCAAATATGCTTTTAGAAGAACTGTGTACTTTGCATTAAAAATACTTTATTTTATTTAAAGAATATTGTAAATAGAATAAATTAAAATAAAGATAAATTAAATTAAATTAAATTAAAATTTTCAAATGAAATCAGAATCCATACTACAAAAATCCAAAAGATAGTCCACTGTGAAATTAAATTAACATTTTTGCAGTGAAAAGAGTTGATTTATTTATCAAGTAAAAGAAAAGATACTTACAAGAAAAAAACATAAAAAGAAAAAAAATATATAAAGATTTAATGAAGTTGACGGGGATTATGTTTTTCGCGTAGATGTGCAAGAGGCGACAGTGACAGAGATGGACGAAAAGTTCAAAAGCACTATCCGTGGGAGGGTCGTTTCCTCACATAACGCAGCTGAGATATTTTAGTTGGGTAGGTGGTAATATTTTATATATTTTTTTAAAAGATATATAATTAAATTAAATTAAATTAAAAAAATAAAAATAAAAGTGAAAGATTCTATCTTTCTAATGCCTTGGTTTTGCATGATATCACCATTCTAATAGATGGCTTGGTTTTGCTAGGACATTACCTAGTGAATTTCCCCCAAAGTGAAGGATTCTTGTAGTATTTTCCTACTGCTTTTTGCATGTAATTCTAAGGAAGCCCGTCGGTCAACATTTTAGGCAGTGATCCTCACGTTGACCAAATATTTAACTTTCGGGTGGTATAAGAAATTTGAAATTAATTCACTTAAAATTTCTTAAGATAATAATTTTTTTTAGGTGGGGAGATTAATTAAATTTCTTAACATTTTAGGCAGGGAAATTTTTTAAGATAATAAAATTTCAATCGTTTCTGGGAGAAATTTTATTTCTTTTTATATTTTTAATTTTTTAAAATATTATAAGTTTTATAGGTCAATCAACCAAGTTTTGCTTTGGTTGGTGGTCATCTTTTTGCTTTCTTATTTGGTTGGTAACTTTTGTTAGGCCCGTCCCGTCCACATTTCGTCCATGGAATAACATATAATAATTTCAAAATTATACATATTAGTTATATTTAAAATTTTAATACAATTGGTAAATATTTAAATTTTTGTCACTCCCAAACATGGGTAGGCTAAACATGAGGACGACAACATTGTTTTGCAGAGAAATTCTAAATTATGGTGCTAAAATGGATGATTATGTTTTGCCATTTAAGCTAAAATTTGATAACGAACAATTAAGTATATTTTAGGTCTTTCGGATCACACAGCTCGAATCTAAATGCTGCTAAATTTGATAATGAGCAATTTAAGTATATTTTAGGTTCTTCTGGCCTGGTCCGTCCCAAAATAACTTTATGAATTTTGTGTTCACATTATTAGAAAACATAAGTTTTATGTTAATTCTAAACATAACAACTTTTTTTTTAAGATATTCTGTCCGCGTGAGGCAAGTGAGGAAGGAGGGCGGATTAGGTACATCAACGAGATGACACGTGGTTGGCTCATATTATTTTTGATCAACTAACTATCATGTCTTACAAATTGTTAATGTTTTTATCTATTATTATTTTTAATTTTTTTTCTTCTTTTTTGGAACAAAGGAGACAGAACTATAAGGTGACATATTTTAGGTTGGAGCATGTTCGATTATATTTTAGAAAATAGATTTTTCAATATAATTAATAAATTTATTGATCAGAAAATATCTAAAAATCAAAATTATGAGTAAAAATATAAATCCGTGGAAAGATAGAAAAGATTTGGATGTTGTAGCTACAACGGAATCCTTATAATCTTTTAATATGAGATTTTTTAATTATAGTACAATTTTAAATCATATTAATTATTAATTAATTTATTCATTTTGACATGATTATTATTAAAATTTTATATTAATTTTAAAATAATATGCAACAAATTAATAATCCATAATTTTTATTATTGCACATATGTTAACGAATTTGCAATCACACAATTATTTTAATGTTTCCTACCACAAACAAATTTTCATATTCTAGTTAGTATTAGCATAATTTGGCTAGGATTTTATTGCCAACCCCCATTCTTGTTTTCATATTGTCATTTGTCTAGGCCCCATAATTAGTAGGGTGATCCAGCATACAGATGATAAATGCCCATTTTAACCACCGCTTGGACAGCCGAAAACCTCAGCATCATCACATCGGGACGTTTCACATGTTTATTTCGCTGAAACTCGCAGCGCAGCTCCGATTTAGTATTTAAAACCCTCACATTCTCACTCTCTAACCAACAACGACTCTCTCTCTCTCTCTCTCTCTCTCTCTCTCTCTCTCCTTGTTGCATTTTCCAAATGGCCGAAGCTCGAGTGACGATCGACGTCGGCAACGATGGCGTCGCCGTCATCACCATCTCTAATCCTTCGGTTAACGCTCTCGCTGTCCCGAGTAAAGCTTTGAATAAATTTCTTCATTTCGGTTACGATCTTTCAATTCCCGTTGTTGTTTGATGGGAGTGATTGAGGGTTCTCTGTTTTCTATTGGTTCGCAGTTGTTGCAGGGTTGAAGGAGAAGTTTGGGGAGGCTCTTAGAAGAAACGACGTCAGAGCTATTGTCTTGACTGGTAACTTAATCGTAATTTCAGCTTTACCTAGCTTTGAAATTCCGTGTTTTGTTTTTGGATTTAAATTTGTGCTTTTCCGTGTTCAGTAATTAAAATCCAATCACGGCACCATTGAGATCAAATTTTTAAGTTCAGTTTTATAAGGAAAAGCATGGTGGGAAAGTCCAGCTTTATTAGCTAAGAGTTGAGAAATAGGTGACAACGATGTTAGATGTTAGGGTACCGATTAATACAACTTATAATTTTGGGGGAAAAAATTGGGATTCATGTGATAGGAGGAATGTATTCTTGGGTTTATGAAAAATGAATAGGTTTTTAATCTAAGGTGCGTATGGTTAGAAAAGTGGTCCATGATTTTGAGCGGAGAGTTCATAATCTGGAACATGTTTTCACTGAGGCGAGAGAGCAGTAGAGGTTTGGGGAAACAGAGGGCAAAATTGAAAAAGGAGCCCGCCTCCTCCGTGTTGATGCATTCTAGTTCATTTCAAGAAGGTTGTAGTATTTCACTATAATGATGAAGATGAGCTTCGAGGGATTGCTCTGTAGCTCTTGCACGGAGCTTTTTCCCGTTCCTGCGAAGTTTGATTTTTGTTTTGTGTCATTTGTACCTGTTTGCGTTTGTAGAGAAGATCAAGCTGTTAATGTTAATTACCATCTCGGAGGATCAGGGTTTAGATAATTGATCTGTCCCGTATTATTTTTCTGCAATAAGAAACGCAAATTTAAAACTCGTTGTTGAGATTTTTTTTTCTTTCTTTCTTTTTTTTTTTTTTCTATTTTAGCAATTGTTCGGCACATGCCATTATTGTTTTTGCCTTATATTTTTGAAGTGCACATTAGTTCTTGTGTATTGGGTTATGACCTTGATGTTATCTTTTCTTTTGCACTCATTGTAGGCGATAGTGGCAAGTTTTCTGGTGGTTTTGACATTAATGTCTTTCAGAAAATTCACGAGACTGGTAAGTATTCCCATCTAATTGACTTGATATTGTGTAGCAAATTTTAAAACTGAATCCCATCTGATTGACTTTATTATTATTATTTTTGCAGGGGATCTATCTCTTATGCCAGATGTATCGGTCGACCTTGTTGTCAACACCATAGAAGGTTTGCACATAATTAGATATTTGTTTCTGAGGGTCCTATTTTGCATATCGTCAAATGTGCTACTGGAGACCTGGGTGCATCCTGCATGCTCTATTTTAGGGAGAAGTGGGCCTTTATTTAAGTTTGTCTAGTGGAAACAAGGAAAGAAGTTATTGATGTTTTTGAAAGTGTATATTTTGTATAGAGGGCCTACATGAAGGTTTATGATACTTCTGGTACTAGTTCTCATGCATAATTGTTTTGGTTTTGTTTCTGCATAATCTCAGATGGCAAGAAGCCTATTGTTGCAGCAGTGCAAGGTCTAGCACTTGGTGGTGGTTTAGAATTAACCATGGTCCGCCTTCTCATATAATCCCTGCCAATAAAAGAGAATCCCCATGCCGCCAAGTTTGATATGATCCTACTAATCGATTGTATTATTCCTCTTGGTCCATTACAGGGATGTCATGCACGTATTGCTGCACCAAAAACTCAACTTGGTTTGCCAGAGCTTACCCTTGGAGTTATCCCAGGGTTTGGAGGTATCTTTCTTTTGTAACCTTTACCTTTTGAAATGAGCATCAGGAAGTAATCTTCATGAGGAGCAACATAATATAGGAAATCTTTTCCCTTTGTAAGGTACTCAACGGCTTCCCAGGCTCGTCGGGCTGTCAAAGGCACTTGAAATGATGTTGGTAAGTGTGTTAAGTATTTTCAGGCTGTGGAACTAAAGTTGATTTCATTTATCTTCTGGATAGAGACTGCTATACTAATCGTGGTAACTTGTTGGATTGATACTGGAACAATGCAAAATTTGATGTTGCAAATATTTTGGCAGTTATCTAAATCAATTATGTCTGAAGAGGGGAAGAAACTGGGTCTTATTGATGCTATTGTTCCTCCTGAAGAGTTGTTGAAAGTATCTCGACAATGGGCTTTAGAAATTGTGGAGAGACGAAAACCATGGATGAGGTCACTTCACAGGACAGACAAGATTGGTTCCTTGTCAGAGGCACGTGAGATAATAAAGCAAGCAAGAAAACAGGCCAAGCAGACTGCTCGTAATATGCCTCAGCACCAGGCATGCCTTGATGTGATTGAAGAAGGCATTGTTCATGGTGGATACAATGGTGTTCTGAAGGTACTCAATTTATCTTTCATTTGTAATAATCTTCTGTTTGAAAGGCCAAAAAATTGTAGAATATATTTCTTCAGTTATATCAATAGCTCACAACCTTAAATTAAATGTACAATGCTTGCATTTGGTGGGGAATCTTTTTGAGTTTGTCCGCAGGACCTCTTATGTATATCCTGATTAATGTTGTTCCAGGAGGCAAAAGTTTTTAAAGAGTTAGTTTTAACTGAAACTGCAAAAGGTCTAGTACATGTCTTCTTTGCCCAGCGCTTAACTTCAAAGGTAAGGAACACTAATAATCGATCATTACTTGTAACTCATTTCCTGTGGAATCTCTGACTTGTTACTGGGCCAGGTACCAAACGTCACTGATGTTGGACTCAAGCCTAGGCCTATAAAAAAGGTTGCTGTAATTGGTGGAGGTCTGATGGGTTCAGGAATAGCCACAGCTCTTATCTTGAGCAATACATATGTTGTTCTCAAGGAGATAAATGAAGAATATCTACAGAAGGGAATCAAAATGATTGAAGGTAATTGATAGGGTTACAAAAAATGACTGAAGGTGCAACTGTTAAATAAGAGGTTGTCACAGGTAGTATTAATAATTTCTATTTGTTCGGTTTGAGAGCAATTCACATTGGATTTAGTTTGAATTGAATGTTGTTTAAAATCCATATTAAGATTGATCTTTGTCATTGGATTTGCCCATGTTTTAGGATGCAAATATGGTGATTCCACCATGATCTTAATGTGTTCTCTTCAAGTCTGTTAAGCTTCACTTAAGTTGTTTATATTTTGGCAATCAGAGAGCTACAGTTACAGGTTCTTGTGATTTACTTATAATTTTTATGTTAGGTTGACATCTACCTCAACCCAGGTCTTAGTAAAGAAGTAAAGACACGCTAAATCATTACATGCACCATAGTTGTTGGTCTGGTTTTATTGAAAGAGTTCATAATTGTTAAACCTTTGAGTCTAAGTTGGTGGCATATTGTAATTTCCTTTGTTTAAAATGTGGAAAATGTGAGCCTAGGATGAAATGCTTGAACTAGGCTTGCAGGATAGTGGGTGGTGGTTATGCCTGATAGGTATTAGAAAGATATACTTTTCTCATGTGGAGCTGTTAAATACTGCACATTGAAGAAACTTATCCCTACGTGCTGATGACAGCAAATATACGTGGTTTGGTGGCAAAAGGAAAGCTGACACAGCAGAAGGCAGGCACTGCTCTCTCATTTCTAAAAGGTGTACTTGACTACTCAGAATTTAAAGATGTAGATATGGTCATAGAGGTGGGTGGTGTAAAGTTTCGAAAGTTATTATGTCCTGTCATTATGCAAAATTCAATTTGTTTTATGTATGGTGTCAGGGTTGATTTGTGCATTGCACTTTCTTATGGTTCATCCTATTTATATTAGTAATGCACATGGTTGCAGGCTGTCATTGAGAACATTTCTTTGAAACAAAAGATATTTAGTGATATTGAGAAGGCTTGTCCTCCCCATTGCATTTTGGCAACAAATACATCTACAATTGATCTCAATGTAATTGGAGAAAAGACACGCTCTCAAGATCGCATTATAGGGGCACATTTTTTCAGGTCTTGTCTCCTTCCTATTGAATGAACTTTTGTTTATGTGATGAATTATTTGGTTGTGGTGAAACATTAGATGGAGTTGGATTTTATCATCATTGTCATCATCAAAGTTGATGATGCATAAGTGACCAGGAATGTGGGTGTTCAATTGTTTGAGCACATCTCTTATGTAGCTTTCCAGTGATCAAGCTCAAAGGATACAATTGTTTAACATAAAAGCAAACATGTGATACACAAAATTCTTGAGCAGGCTCAAAATGATGATGGGGTTGAAGCTAGGCATTCTTGAGTTTTCTTGTGTCAACTAAGAGAAATGTCAATGCCAGTGTCAACCAGATATAAGTTCTTATTCACTTATACACAGGATCTATAAAGCCCTTAAGGGAATTGATATTACTGTTGAGCACCATTCCTTTTTTTTGACATAGTTTCATTACTTCATGTCTGATTACATGTTTTAACATTGCTCTATGTTAAACAGTCCTGCTCATGTGATGCCTCTTCTGGAGATCGTAAGATCAGAAAAGACTTCTGCTCAAGTAATCCTTGATTTAATGACAGTTGGGAAAGCCATAAAGAAAGTTCCTGTTGTTGTGGGAAATTGCATAGGGTTTGCAGTCAATCGAACTTTCTTCCCCTATTCTCAAAGTGCACATCTTTTGGTCAATCTAGGTATTGACCTGTACAGAGTTGACAGGGTGATCACCAACTTTGGCCTTCCAATTGGTCCTTTCCAGTAAGTTTCTTCATGTAGTACTGATTATTTCCATGTGCATGTGTTCCTGTGGCATGACCTGATGTGTGGGTGTGCCTTTGACATGGCATCTTTCCTTTTTTATTTATTTTGTCTTAGCTTAGTTGGTGATCTCAGATAGAAAGGAAGGGAAAGGAAGAGAATTTTGAGTCTCTCTCTCCCCTATTCCCATAATTTCTCCCCAAATCTGTCAAAACCAAACTCAGGATTAGTGCTCAAGAGGAGTGGCCAGTGAGACAAGCTCATTTGCCCTCAGATATATAGTCTCTTGTCATCTTTACAACGTATTTTATTTTATTTATTTTTATTTTTCAACTTAGATGTGTGCTTGGTGGATATTTGATGAATTTGCAGGCTTCAGGACCTGGCTGGATATGGAGTTGCTGTTGCAGTAGGACCAATATATGATAAAGCATTTGGCAATCGTGTGTACCATTCTCCACTGCTTCAGCTTATAATGAAGAATGGGCGAAATGGTAAGGAGAGATTTCTTGTTATCACTTTCACATTTTATGTTGCTTATGGGGCACCATTGCTATGATCTCTTTGACACTTTGGGGCATTTTAGGGAAAAGCAATGGCAAAGGATATTATATATATGAAAAGGGCAGTAAGCCGAAACCTGATCCTTCGCTGCTGCCTATTATTGAGGAATCCAGAAGGCTCACCAATATAATGCCTGGTGGAAAGGTATTGATCTAATAACATAGAGCCAGTGCTATCAGAGATTGTCATGAGTTCTTAATGTAACGAACCACATCAGTAGCTTTTCTTAACCTAATGCTTGTATGCTGGACAAACTTGCAGCCTGTTTCTTTGACCGATGAAGAGATTCTGGGGATGGTACTCTTCCCAGTGGTGAATGAAGCTTGTCGGGTCATTGATGAAGGAGTTGTCATTCGGGCAGCAGACCTTGACATTGCATCTGTTTTGGGGATGAGTTTCCCTTCTTACCGGTGAGTGCATTCAAAACCACACTGTTCCTCCTCTTCCTCTTGTTTGATTCAAAGATATTACAGAACTGACATACTTTTGAACATTAGATAGTGTGAATGATTTCATTTTCCTCCTAACCGTTGCTGAGTTTAGAAATCTTGAACTATGAGGTTGTTGTTAAAAATTATAATTCAGTTAATTGGCTTGGAGGGGGGGGTGGATTTAGTTCCTCAATAAGTTCCCTTAGATTAGTTTCAGAACTAGGTGATAATTCCTCAATGTCTTCCCAGTCCCAACTTCACCCCGATACCCCCTCCACCTTCAATCTTGGTAGTGGCATGTAAATCAAAATTTTCATAGTCCTTTGTTAGCTCATAGACAATACTTTCCTGTTGCAGTGGTGGTATTGTGTTTTGGGCAGACATGGTTGGTCCAAAACGCATATACGAAAGTCTGAAGGAGTGGTCGGGTCTATATGGCAAGTTTTATGAACCATCCAGATTTTTGGAGGAAAGAGCACTGAAAGGCATACCTTTGGTATGAAAATTCTTAATCTGCATTCATTTTGTTTATATGATGAAATGATTTACTTAACCAATATTCTCCCATTCCTTTGCAGAGTGCACCTCCATCTGTATCCTCATCTTCTAGGGCGCGACTGTAGAATCATTTGTGGCAGTGCAGGCCCTGAAGTATATCAGGAATTTAAAAAACTCCATGGAAATCTAATTAATGTCAAAATAAAATCTGTCGTAGAAAACAATAATAACTGTTGGTAAAAGCGCATCATGTTTGTTGGAATTGTATTCTTCATGTTTTTCAAATTTTTGAAAAGATTAGTATAGAGTTGTTCAGACTCTCTCTCTCTCTCTCTCTCTCTCTCTGTGGATGCTATATTTGGAAATTAATGCAGAAACCAATAATTAAGTTGTTTGACAAGGAAAAGGACCAAGTTCAACTCTTCTTCTTCTTCATCTTTTTTTTTTTTTTCCTATAACCAACCAGTATCCAATTGATTACAACATAAGGAATTCTCTCAATTTAGTCTTTTTCATTTCTAAGTTCAATTCTAAATCAATATCTAAATGATTTACTACAATCAGAAAATAAGAAAAGGAAAAAAATGGCATAGTAATTCACCTTTTGAAAATGGCTGTTTTCCTATTTACCATATCCTTTCCAACCAACCCGGGCAATCAAGAGACCATTACTAATGGACGATACCGCACCATCCAGGACTAATTTAAATTATGCTACCCATTTCAAAAAGGTTAACCATTCAATTAATTGAAATCTGATATGATCCAATTCCTAATCACTGACAGACACGGGTCAGAATACAATAATTCAAACAATGAAACCGTAACGTGTTACTATTTTGCGATAAACTTTTTTAATACATCTAACTTACCCTTAACCTTTTAATTGACTAACAATACTATAAGGTGGGGGAGGGGGAGAGAGAGAGAGGAGAAATATTAAATACTTGAAACAACTTGACTCCCGAGTGACAAAATTTTTGTGGTTTGTTGCTACAGTCTGATGGAATTAGATGCAGAATAAGCATGCTACAAATAGTGGTCACTTGCATGCAAATGTAGACATTCTTGTGCATCTGTGACAGCTCTGCATTTTACACAACCATGCCTAACTGTGGTTTGGAATCTGGAATCAATGTAAATATATATGTATATATCAATGTGTAACGTAAGAAATGGACCAGATCAGGGTCAGTATCTAAAAATGTGGCCCAAAATTTTCTATCACTGCATCTAGACAAGCCAATATAAACAAATGGCATAAGTTACAATGATGCAGTTTCATACCTTGGGCCAATTCTCCATCTCCTAAGTCCTTTTTACATCTCTTATCCACTCTTTGCTTTTAGGTCCCCATTTTCAGTTAGGGATGTGGTTTTAGAAAGCAGATCGTTACCGGGAGCAGCAGAAGCTGCGATGAATGTCTGTGGTGTCTTGGTCATTGGTGTAACAGTTCTCAGAAGGTCATTGCTAACAGAACCATTTTGATTTGCTGCTTCGGGTCTGGAATTGGTACTGCCATTGCTGATTTGATCTTTTTGACTTGCTGCTTCAGTTTTAGCTAATGAAGAACATTCTGTTTCTGCAACATCAAAGGAAAAGAAAGCATCGTAAGCATTGAACTGTTGACATGGCACATAGACACTATTCCCATTTTTTTTTTCTTTTTCTGATAGAAAAAGGTACATAGAGAATTGTTAGCATTGAACCAGTGCTACAATTTTATCTTCAGAAAAATGATTTGGCCTTTGCACCTCAGCAAATGGGAAGTTCATGGAGTAGAATATAGAAGGTGGATTGGTGATTGAGGTCTTTGGACAACTATTGCAAGGCTTACCTTTTTATTAGAAGCCAACTCTTTAGACATCCAAATTATGCTCCTCATGCAATTAAGGAACATGCATTTTCAGAAGCTTAAATAATTCTACTTATTCTTACATTTTAGAGCCAACAACCAACAATTCACGAAAGGCAACTTGCCTTTTATTTCTCCAAAAGAGATAAGCCTGTTGAGACAGTCTCGGAACTTCGTCAAAATAATTCTTTCCTGCTCTGCGTAGACCTCAGACATGCGTTGTCCAGAAGGAAATTGTGAAGACGCATCACATCTGTGGCCAATTAACCCGTTTGGAGGAGAAGGAGCTGCCATGAACATGGCATCTTGTTCATCACACATGAGTGCAAGTGTTCCCGGAGACATTGGCCTTGATTTTGGGGCATCAGCTCCATCTGAACTGGAATCATCATGGCTGACTTTATCAGTCTGAGTCCCACTCAAACAGTCATCAGCCATAGCTTTATCAGCATCAGCTTCTTTCTGGTTATTTACTCGGTCTTGGTTTGATGAAGCAAGAGAAGTTCCTGTCTGATTCTCTGCTTGCTTATCTGTTGAGTTTTGGTTGTCTGGAAGTAACCAATTGCAGATTCAGAAGAATGCTTCCTCTCTATGCTAATGTATAACAGCTAGACAGATAAAATTACAGTGACTAAATTATTTTCAACCTGTGCTTATGCACATATCATGAGGCAACAATTCAGAAAGTATAATCTCTTTGTCATAATGGTCCCTGCTAACAATTAACTCTATCAATCTATCATCAGAATGATGCCACCAAGCGAATAAACATACCAAAAAGCATACTTTCAACACCCTTAGTATGTTATTAAAAAGAAGGAAAAATGCAAAATGGAAGGATACCTAAATGAGAAAATGCATAGCTTTGCTCTAATCTGGGAAAAGTGGTTCGGGTCCAGGTGAGTTCTAGTCATCTAGGTAATGATTCTGTGGACAACACACCCAAACAAAATGATGGTGTGTGTTGTCAGGTTCACAATTGCCAAGGTAACACCTCATGAAGATACCCCCTTGGTGACTGGATGACCAGTCCTTGGCTCCGATTAGAGCAAAGAGTCCAATGAGAAAATTTTGGCACGAGCAAGCATTCCTTAGATGAGCACCATGCATAACAAAATGCAACTCTTCCTTAGAAAGTGCAGAATATTCAAAACCAACAGATCCAATTATTAAAGAAGCCTGAGATCAACGAGAACCAATCTCCCCCCCATCTAGTAGGTCAGCCAAGGTATTTCAAACAAGTCTCTGGATTGTTGTCTTACCACAATAACCCATATTGAGAGTGTCTTTTGTTAAATGCCCTGATCTCAAAGTACATCTTAGTTCTCTCTACATCTTCGCAGCATCCCCACCCTCTCCCTCCCTCCCCCAAAAGAAAAAAATGTGGCCACTTGGTGTTCAAAGTAGCCACTAATCTTATAGGATCTCAGATGGGCTATTTGAGCCTTACTTCCTTTCTTATAACAGAAGTAGCTTCTAATAGTTGAACCTAAGACCCCTGATAAGTATTTGTATGCTAACTTAAAGATGATAGTACTTTAGTTCTTGCCATATAATACTAAGTTCCAGAATACATTTGGTCCCAGCGTGCCAAATCTTTCAAGTAGATTCCGATAGAAGGAAGACGCAAGCAATACTCATTGCATTGAGTTAAGAACCACAACTTGACTAAGGAGCTCCCTATTTCTTTTACAGAGACAATTTAGTGACTGCTTGTCTTTTAATGTGTTCTGAGATGCTCCCTACCCTCCCCCGTATCTGAATAGAAAAATAAGCAAGTCCAAAACCAAGCAACATAAATGCTCCCGTGGATTCATAAGCAAGCATGAATAGATGTGTTAAGAACTAGGGACTCATATTCCCATCACTCATGTCAGGTGAAGATAAAAAACCAAATAAAAGTAAATAGCAACCTCAATAACAAACAAAAAATATCCCACCTCCAATTTACATGTACCTTGAGAATATATCAAATATTCACTCTTCCTACAAGTAGCTGAGGAGTTGCCCATATCTAAGAAACCCCCTCCCCAGCAAATGGATTGTTCTTCTCTTTCCATATGTAACAATAAGAACAGGAAAACTTAAGAAGGACTTTCTATGGTTAGAACAACATCCATGAGGAGACATCAGAGCAGGCAAATGATATTCTCAATTGCTCATATCAAAAGCATGTACAAAGCCCAAAATCATCACAACCATATCTATTTCTTCCTGCTTAAACCAACACAGTAATTGACAAAAGAGTCCTTGGAAACAAAATTTCCTGCCATTGAATCCCTAGATTCAAAAAGGAGAACTTCCAATCATGGAATGGAAAACAAATGAAGGATTTTTTCAAAATCGAATCTTGATGGAACTATCCATATTTAATTCATCTTTTGAAACCATAACACATCTTGAACATGATGAAAGAGCTGAATTGATTGTAATATCTAACAAAGTACAAGGTTAAGAACTTTTGAAATAAACTTTCACTACGGTAGTTCTGGTTCCATGACTTTAAAATAGCTCGAGTTAATCACTATGTTCAAATAGCCCAGAGACCCATAGATGTAAGATATTACTTGATTTGTTATCTAAGGTACTTTGACAATTAGTGAGAATGACCACATTTCGACCAAAAGGACAACACCCCGAAGTCTTTGGCCAGCAAAGCAGCCATAAATCGGAAACTCTAAAGACAAGCACAACATGTCTTGATAAAAGGATCCATAAAAAAAGCAGAGATAGAAACTACAGAACTGAACTTTTCACTTTCCTATGGACCACAGAACCAAAGTTTGGTCCACAATCCGAGGACACTGAAGTTTTTGGACATTTTGACACTGCTAAAGACATTAGCAGGACAAAAAGCTAGAATACGAAGTAGGATATATAGACACCTTGCTTCGAAAATACAGTAGCTAATGCCCTCACTTATTCTTCAAGAAAGCATGATTTAAAAAAACTAGTTGCTACAAGCTGTTCCAAAAATGAGAGAGCCCCTTCCAAACCTTTTTTTTTGGGGGGGGGGGGTTTGGAAATGGAGGATGGAAGAAGCAATCATCTCATTTAATTCACAAGATAAAAGCAAATAAGTATTATCAGATTGAAAATTGTATAAAATGAATAAAGTACTCTATTATATAGAAAATTAGAAGCAAGAAGGACATTTTAGTTCAAATCCTCTAAGGAAATCATGTAGAATGAATCCAAATCAGGACATCTGATGGTTAGGGTAGTTAGGATCATGATGAATAGGACCCAAAATCACGAACATAAACTGAAAAGGATGAATGGAACAGTTTCAGTTTGTGGCATGCAACATAACCTGATTCCAGTTTACTGTTCTAAATTAGAAACCACATATTTTGCCTCTTGCAACCTTCTTATTACCATGCATGTTCTGCTGCTTAGTATTTGGCTTACTCAATGGCATCGATAAACTTTATTGAAACCTCAAGCCATCGGAAATCATCATCTTTAGATAATTAGCATCTTCAAGCCAAAGAACTGATCTGAAATACAACTTTATATTCATCTAAATTTCTCCTGAAAAATATGTCAAGATTTTCAGCAGATGCCTTTCTTGATGCCCGACTGTTTTCTTACACTGTTGACAAAATTATTGACACGAGGTGTTGGGGCTTCATGAATATTTTGACACAGACTCCACAATTAGCACACCCTTTTTATTTCCATCTTCTTTTCTAAGTTGCCTTTCTAGCAAATGGATTGTGACAAAATCTAAATGAAAAATAGTGCACCATATGGTCAATAGCAGATATTGTTTCTAAAAACTGAACTACAGAAGATCATATTGTTATTGGTCATACTATAATAAAACAATTAGTACAAAATGATTTAGAATGATGATGTAGATTTATCTGGAAAGCTATCATGATAATCAGCACTGGAGAAAACTAGTTATAAGCTCATCATGAAGGGGGCACAGTCTTCCAGAAGCTCTAAAAAAACATTCATACATGATGTGATAGAGGGTATGAAAGAAAATTAAACAACTATCCTCTGTGATATGGTTTGACAAGATTCAAAGACGTGAAAGGAAATAAAAAATGTGACATTGGTTACCATTTGTCAGTCTAAATCCACATGGAATGTTGAAAGAAGTTGACAAATGTGCAACAGTAGCACTCAAACCAAAAACTAGCTAGTCTCTATGTGCATGCCCAATGAAAAGACATCAACCGTTCTAATAATCCAACATCAAAAGTTGCTCATGAACAAATTTGAACTCACCTGCAAGAGTCCTGGCTGCTTCCCCTGATAGCACCACCAGAACCGAGCAAAGCGCCTTCAAATCCTGTGGTTCGATGATGTCTGCCAACAGTGATCTTCACAATGAAACAAAAATTAGTGGGCAGAGTCCAGATAGATGTATAAGGAAAACCATCTGAAAGACTACAACTCTTACCTGTATGTAAATTTTGACGAGCCCGAAGCTGCATTGTTGGCAGCACGTGCAGCAGGAATAGAAGGTGATGAAGAAGAGGGTGCAGAAGATTTCATATGATTTCCCTGAAAAAGGAAAGATGCTAAATATTATATTAATATGTCAAGAAAACCAAAAAGCAACCAAACATCACAACAATAATATTTTTGACAAAAGCATTGTATCACCTCTATCCGACTTCAAACACATAGAAAATGTGCCAAATAGGGCCAACACACCCCAGGCATTGCATACAGGACAGGATAATAAAGCTTGCAAAAGAGCCAAATATCATAAACTTTAAACTAAATACTAGCAAAATCCATACTTCATGGCTTTTTCACAATACAAACTTGAAGGTTATTACATTAACTTCCATATCCTGAATTTCATCAAAATCTGCAATGTGAATGTGTTTCATTTCATTTAGAAATTTATAAATTCCACTGAGAAGAAGTTTTCATTTCAATTCTTTTACATATAAAGATGAAGTATCTCTTTCCATCCGTGATCTGTTAAAAAAAAATGCTTTTATCCTAGAGTAGGAATCCATAGACTGCCACCTGAGGTAGTCAACAATTAGAATTCGAAGACCAATAAAACAAGAATGAATAAAACAAGTACCTGCTGAAATTGTGCAAGCCTGCTAAGTGATGGATCCTTTGTTGTCGCCCCAAAGAAGAGTTCATGGCCTTTTCTCTTCTTAGAAACTGGAGGGGACCCATATCCAGATGATCCAATAGCTCCAGTGATGGCAGCATTTGCAGCCTGTTGAATATATGCCAAATTGTTGGCATGATCTCCATGAAAAAGAGCCTGCCTCTCTTCGCTTCCCTCAAAATTTTTGCAGTCCATGCATTTACAGTTTTCAGAGCAGAGAATGTTGGCTTGAAAGCACTCGCAGTATTTTTTGAGGCAACCTGATTTCTTGCAGTGACATCCCTTGTTGTGCTTGCCCAAAACTAATCCATCACCAACCTCTTCCTACATTTCTTCCAATCAATAGACATGCTGATAAAAGGAACTAAAGAAGTGCAACAGGTAAGCATACAAAAATGACAGATTTGAAACAGTCAAATGCAATATCTCCACTACTGTTGCCTAGTTGAGGTCCCCATATGATTGACAATAGTCTTTGAGTACTCCAAATGGTAGTGTTTTAGGTTTTAAAAGAAAACACTAATAATTTGACCCTAAGCCTCAAGGCCATCTTTCAAATAACAATAGCAGTGCCTCCAAAGAACAATTAATATATTGGCAAGTAAGCGCAAAAAAAGGCAGAAACTATGTGATGGTATCTAGGTCTTGTAGATTTTTCCTCCCCTCATCCATTGATGTAGTATAATTTTTCACTCTGAATAAACCCTTCAACCCTTTGGAGCTCCATAATTTCATAAAAATAAACATTGGTGGGGGTAGTGTCAACACAAGGTAAAGGACAAAAGATAATCAGTCTCAAACTTAGCAATTTGCTATGACAAGAACATGAAACCAGCACCAATTCAGAAGAAGTTTCAGGAGAGAGGAGATAGGTTGCACGAGGATGCAGATTAATTATTGAATGTGATTGCAAAAGTGCAACAATTAAAAATACATCAAATCTGTCAGCTAGTATGAGCAATATACCATATGTATATTTTCTGCTCCCTCTTGCCAAACCGGTAAAGAACTTGGCAATAAAATATTAAATCACAAAATCTTGCACCAGAATAAAGTTGCAACATTTGTTGGTATGAAGTCCCTTAATTTACCTACCAGGGAATGAACAATAAAATAGTTTGTAAATTTGAATAAGAACCTTCGTGTTTAGACAGAAACAACGAAAATGTTGCTTCAATGCATCTCTGGCTATTCTAACTCATGCAAACACATTAACAAAGAAAAACATATTCGAGCAGACCTTACCCTGTTATCACGAATTGTATGAGGACTGCTCGCAATTTTTGGCCTGAAAGCATTTGGATTGCGCTCCAATGTGGCTTCAACAGCTTCTCGTCTAGCAGCCTCATTTTCAACATTATTATGACAGTTTACACAGTTGCATCCATCACAGTAAATTCCAGATGCAAAGCATTCACAATATCTGCACAGGCATAGTTTAAAATATGTTTAAGAATTTGTAAAGACATCATAGCAGAAAGATCAACCATAAAAGCATACTGCAAGAAGAGGAAAATCATAACATGCCAAAAGGAATCCACCAACATTCATTCTATAAAATCATTAAGACCAGCCTCTAAAATCTAAAATTCATAATTGCTTATGAAAAAAAAGAAGAGAGGACTCATCTAGCTACCGAGGAACTAGTCACAACACTTATATCATCATGTCTGCTGCGATATTCCAGGCAGAATTTCCCTAATTTAGAAAAAAGCCATTTACAGACTGATTTAATCAAGATCAATAAAGTCACAACCCATAACCCAACAGAAGAGATACCGGAACTTTGAGCAAGACTCAAATCACCAAACGACCTAATAATCACATTACATACCAAACATATTACTAAAAATTACTGTATCAAGCATTATGCCCTAACATAGTTGAGGCCTGCTACAAGATCTGTTTGACAAAAACCATTACTTCAAACATTTTATCCACAAAAATCAAGACTTCAAAATTTTACTTAACTGGCCCATGACCACAAGCCTGTATTAACTGTAATTTTTTGCGAGAATAGAAGAAAATCTAGCTTAGGAGAGTTCATGCGAAAGTTTAGCACATATAAATGGCTAAATAAAGAGAGAAAGTTCAATGTTGAGTAGTTAACTACAATAACATGAACCAAGCTAAGAAGATATCTTAACTAACAAACTGCAAGCATTTCAATAAAGAGTAAGTACACTGCAGCGTTACTTCACTAGTTCTGCCTAATATTTCTGCTTCAATCTGGAGTCGAGCCTGCATGGCCCCTGCCCAACGTTGCATTCCAACACTATCTGATGCTTGCATTATAAATCTTAACTTCTGGTTAATACAACTAAGGCAAGTCTAATATTATACCTATCCGTTATCTATGTTAGCCAACTCAACAAGAAATAACAGATCAGAGACTTTGCAAGAACAGTTTCACTACATAAGCCACATCTCCAAGTAAGGGAACCAATATTGGACAAAAAATGCACACATAGCATCAAACATTATATGGAACTAATGATTTTGGATTCATGGAAGAACCTTAAATGGTATTGCTATCCTTTTTAGCAAGAAAGACTTGTAGAGTTGCACATCACAGAAATGCCCATTATCCGAATACCATATTAACAAGAGGCAAAACAGAAATGTGCCAGCACACAAGCTTTGCATAATATTGGCAGCCTCTCATAGCATAACATACAAAACAAAACTTTATAGGAAGTGAGAAACAGCTCAGTCAAATATAGACTCCAAACAAAGGGGTTGATTGCAATAAAGATATCGAGTACTTACAATTTCAAGCATTTTGAGTGTTTACAGTTGCACTGCTTTTGCCTCTTTGGAGTGCCCTCTTTTGCTTCATTACTAGGTCGCGGTCGTGCTCTTGGTGAGTCGGGTTTTCTGAAAAAACAAGCATGATTGACAAAACAGCATATGAGCATCTTGATAAAGCTCCACAGTAACACAACAATCTAAAGTCAAATATTTTAAAATCAAACAAAATAATGTACTTCATTTATCAGTTTTACAGAGAATGCATCTTCATATTCACATACTTGCACACAGGGATAAAATGAATTAAGGACAATTATTATTACAAACATGCACCTTAAGAACATTTGCCAGTCTGTCACACCTTAAAGAACATTTGTCAGTCTGTCATTGTAGTAAGAAACAATGTTCTAGACAAATCGATGAGGGCACTAAGCATAAAGCCACCATTATAATCATCATTGGGGGATAAGTGGGACTCATGCCAAGTAAATTTTTAAGGATTTGATGGATACAATTCTGAGATTTAGCATGCTTTTTTAGTAGTACACTCACTAAATAGAAAACAAGAAACAGAAAACAAAGAAAATTTAAAAGGTTTCTTCAGGTAAGTAGCAATATATAACAAAAGCTTTTACATACGTAAAGAATACTCAGCATATAAAAGACATAGACAAGATAAGGCCTCAATAAAGTTTTCAATTCAGGGATGAAAATAACACAGCACTATAAGGAGTGGCCATGAAGTTGCACTTACAATAATTGCAAACAAAAAAATGCGATATAGGACAATCGTTGAGCAGGAGCACGAAACACAAATTTCACCAAGTAAAATGGGAGATAGGTACAACAGCTAACAAGAAATTTCAAGAGATTAGAGACATTAGGCAGCAGCAAAGCAAACCATGCTGAAGATTAGATGAAATAAGCTCATTGAAGATAAGCAATAAATACCTACATTTAAAGACCAAGCAATAATCCGTAAGTTGATATATTTGGGAGCATTGACCTTCCAAGTTTAACATAAGTGTAAATTTTAGTACATAAAAGACTCCTCAGAGATCAACAACCAGGGGAAATCAAGCATCACTGCAACCTGAGTAACTAACCAGCAAAAAGGAAAATAAGTCACAAATATAAGAATATATCATCAATGGTATTGATTGTAAATCATGGGTGACTGATTACCTCGCATGAGGCATATAATTTAGAAAGTGACAGTGATTTTAAATCATGACTTTAAAAGAACTAATTTCCTATTTAACTGACTTCAGACCAACTGGACTGAGCCCAACTCAACTCAACTAAGTGTTAAATCCTGAATTAGTTGGATAAATTATATGAATCCCCTTTCCTATTCAGCTACTTAGACAAAGTTAAATATGTGAATAAAATCTATCCTTTACTTCTTTTCATATCCACTTAGGGGAGAAACAAGGGTCAACACAAATGGTAAAAGAGAAAAAGAAACTTATGAGTAGAGATCAAACAGGCTTTAAACCAACCACATCAACAAATACATGTAAAGGTTTTTAACACTTCAATAATATAGAAAGAAATGAGTATAGCTACTACAGTAATGTTAAAACCATGCCTTAAACCCTATGACATTTTCAAGCCTATCTCAACAAAAAGAACGATATATATAAATATATATATATATATATATATATATATATATTAACACTACGATCATCCTCAGTCACAAAAAGGAAAATTTAAGCAAACTTTGTCCAAGTTCAAATTCAAAGAGGGACAAAGAACAATAAAAATGGTAAAAGAGAAAAAGAAACACATGAATAGAGATCACAAAGACTCTAAAACCATATTAAATTTACAAAACACACAGGTTTGACACTTCACCAATACATAAATCAATAAATATAATCATAAGTTTAAATCAAGCCTTGAACCCTAAGAAAATGTCAAACCCAATTAAGGCAGCATGTCATTCCACAAAATTCAAGTAGAAAGAGAAACCCAAAAAAAAAAAAAGCTTCCTCTTCAACAATAAATGAAGCAGTAAATTCAATCTAAATAGCAATCCACATCTATCACTTATTCCCAATTATAATCATAAAACTCAAAGCAAACCTGCACAAATTAAGAAATAGGAAAGCAATAATTATAACTTGTGTTCGAAGCCCACCTCAAAAACCAAACCCATACTATAATCAATTAAACCCCCTATCAAAAGCTCAAAAACCCTCAAATTTCTCAAGCAAAACCCATCTGGAACTTTTCACCAAATTCAGAACTTATAAACCAAAGACAAAAATAAATCTAAAAAGAAAACACAAAAACTTACACAGCTCTTAGTGAAGGATGTGAAGGAGGCTGAGGTGGCAGTGGCATCACCAAAGCCTGTTGCGTCTGCGGCTGGACCGTCGGCTGGGCTTGTGGCTGAGGTTGCAGCTGAGGATGTTCGGGCAAGATAGTCGAAGCCGGAACCGGGGCCGAGCCGGAGAAAGCCGTGAAGTCGAGTTGCCTAGCCAGCTTCTTCGCCGGAGCATCCGCGGACGCCCCGGTATCTGATTGAAGCTTTTTAGGAGGGAAATCCTCTCCTTCACTTTTCTCCATCTCACAATTTCAAATATCACAAAAATAAATTACCAAAAAAATTAGAAATAAAAAATTCAAATTTTTCCCCCAAAATAATAAACTTGAACAATTCACTGTCTCTCTAAAACAAAAAATTTCAAAAATTTGTCCCAAATTCAACAAGATTCAGATCCAAAACCAATGCAAAGATTAAACAAAAACACAATTACAGAACTCAAAACCCTCTCATTACACCAAAACTTCAAGATTTCTCGCTCTAGAATTCAATCTGCCAAACAAAAACCTCAAGAAAAAGAAAGATAGAAGAAAGAAAGAGAAGGGAGAGAGAAGAAGGGGGAGGGAGGGACGGAAGAGAGAGAAAGCGAGGGTTTTGTATTTTGGTTGCGATTTTTAGAGAGAGAAAATCGAGAGAAGAGGGGAGAAATAATGCTTTCTTTCTTTCTTTCAGTTCTCTTCCTCCCTCTCGAGCTCTTTTGAATTTCAATTTTGTAAATATTTGACGGTCCGATTTAATTTTTAGGAGGATCGTATGGCTTTGATTGAATTTTTGTGATCGGATGGCCGAAATTCATAGATAGACGATTAGGCTCTTCTTGACTGTTTGATCAACCGAGTTTGTGGATTTTCATGGGGTCTTTGTTTGCTGCTTCTCGTGTCCACTGAACTAGACCTGAACTCGTTGAAAATAAAATTATAAGTCAACTTTAAATTATATTGGTTAAAAAGAAATTACTCTTAGCATTTTCAACAAATAAAGCAGCACCACTAAACTCAACCAAAATTCAATAAAAATTTAATATAAAAATTATGAATATATAATAATTTAATTTTTTATAAAAAAATAAATGATAAAAATTATTTTTAAATAAAATAAAATAAAGATAAAGATAAGTTACGATAAATAAAATTAGATTAGGCTTTGCAAAAAAAAAAAAAATGTAGAGGAATATTTATTGACCTGAATTAAATGATATCCACTTGGTCCTATATTAGTAATAAATGTATCAAGATATAAATTTATTAATAAAATGAGTCGTTATAAGTTATTATGTATTTTGAGTAAAATGAATGTGTTATAACTTTTCATTATAACGGTTAGACATAAGCAAATGTTTTTTAAAAATTATTTTTAATTTTAAAATTTTTTAGTATAATAATTTATTACATTTTATAAGGAAATTTTATTTCTTAAAATTATATTCTTAATTAGAAAACTATAAAGTTAAAAATTATGATAAATAAAATAAATATATTTAAAAAATTATAACTGAATCAAATATTGAAACTATTAACAAATATTTTTGTTTTAAATAATCATTCAAATAATTTTAAATATTATTTATAACAAAAAGTTTAGGTTGAATTATCAGCCATATCATACTAAGAAAAATATTTTAATGAATACCTGAGATACCAAATGTCTTTCTCTTTCCCTTGTGTTGTAATTTTAAATTCAAATTTCTATTTTGATTTCTAAATAAAAAGGCAAAGAAGTTGCGGAATCTTTTTTATACGCCACATGTCCTATTTTGATTTGAAAGTTGTTTAAGTTATGGTGGGGTTGAGAGTGTAGGATGATTTTTTATGGTAATTGTGTTAAAAATAAACAAAATAAATTAAGGTCCGTGATAAATTTTGTTGACCTCTGAAATGCAAAGCAAGCCGGTCAAGGTATGGTCCGGATTTTCTTTCTTTCTTCACCAGGGGCCAATCAATGGATGCACATGATTTAACGCAATAGATCACATGTTCAAAATAACATAAAATTTTAACGTGACACTTAAGAGAATGTCTGAGAACTGAACTTATATTATTTTTTAATGATAAAATATTGAGAAATAGATATAAAATATTGAGAAATAGATATAATCAGTGAAGGATCTAGAATATGAAGATAAAATATTTTTATAGAATAAAATAACATATTAGTGAGTCGAAAGATGATCTTAATGGAATAATATTTTAAGCCAAACGAGATAATATTTATTTAATATATAAAAATTAATAAAATTATTTTAATTTAATAGGTGTAATTGTGTGACTCCACCGCTGTATATAAGAGTATAAATAAGTAGATGATGAGATTAACAACATGAATTCTTAATAAAGTGATGATATACTTAATTTTAGATTTGCATGATGAAAGAATTATTTATTCTATAAATAATAAGGCAAAAATAGAAGTTGATATCTTATGAGATATTCTACGTTAAAAATTCTAAATTGTATATGCTACAAATAAATGATGAGGCGTTAGTTGTTGAATTATGTTGCAGGCAAAGAAGTTAAAAATTTCATGATATTTTCTAAGTAATAATATTAACAATAATATTATTATTTTAAGTAAATAAACTCTAAAAGTATTCTACTATTTTATACAAAAGCCTATGAGCATTATTTGGTTAAAATCGAAAAAAATATTTTTATTGAACCGTTTATTTATATTTTAGGTGGTTTATTGCGTATTCGATTTAGTTTTGGATAAAATCAAATTTTAATTTGGCTTATTTGAATAATTATCGGTTTTAGTAATTTTTATTTCGATCAAACCAGATTAATTAAGTATATTATATATTTTTTTTGAATAATTTTTATTCATATAAATATTATTATAATATTATAATTAAAAATTAAAAATATATATATAAATTAAAACTAATATAGTAGAGAGTGTATAATTAATAAAAGGCTTTTAGTTTCCATATTTATAGTTCTCAATTTCTAATGTCCAATCCATTTTATGACTCTTCCACTCCCAAATTTGACACTCTCACTCATGCCTCTCTTTCTTTTTCCTATTTCACACTTTTTCCACTACCAAAGTTTAATTTATTTGAAATTTGAAATTTGAAATTTTCAAAATAACAATTAATGAATTAAAATTATAAATAAATTTAGAATTTTAAATTACAAATTATAGTCAAATGTTGATATAAATGATATATATTATATTTACATAAATATATATAGAAAGAAGCGTTACTTAAAAATTTTTTATAGTAATATATTTTAATAATTTAATTAATTCAGATAATCGAATCAAATTAACTTTTTAACTTGATCAAATGAATTATCAATTTTTAATTTATTTAATTAGATTATGATTATAAAAATTATATAACTAAATTAAATTAATTATTCTTGATCATTTTAATTATAATTTAATCGAATGAATACCTTTAAGGAATCTCATATTCGAAGGCTGTAATAATCTTTGACCAATGATCATTAACAATTCACATCCCATCAAAGTCAATCTTGATCTTTATCATTCTTGATCAACTTTCATGCCTCTCTCCCTTCTTTTCTCTTCTTAAATCTCTTTTCTCTCCCAAGTTGTTGGATAACATTTAAATCTATCTATTATTGGAAAAAATAAATTCACTTAATATATAAAATACTTCCTGACTTAATATATGAATAGAAAAAGAATAAACATATATATATATGTAATTTTTTCTTTGTATTTACATTTTTTGTAAAAAAACTATTTTCATACCTCAAATCCGTGATATCGAGACCAATAAAAAAATTTCACCCTTACATCAACATTCACCCTCACCCACTCGTATAAAATAAAAATACTATTGATTGAATCAAAATAAATTTAACATCATACTAAATCCATAATTATTCATATAAAGATCGAAGAAAAATAAGTAAAATCAAAATCAAATAAATCTTATTGTACATCAGATTCATAGTTTAATGAGATTTATTTCTTCGTCAAAGATTTTGGTTGTGGAACAAGAAAATCAATATTTAGAGAGTAAGAAGAAAAACCTACAAAATGTGAGGAAAAAGGGAGAATGAGGCTCGTGTTTCCACAAGTCACGTTTTTGGCTAATTGAAAATTGAGGGGAAAATGGTAAATGTTGTTTAAATTTGAGCATTATTCATAAATTATAAGTAACTAAAAATATCATCCAAAGTTTATCACCAAACTTTAAAAATATTCTTAAACACTTGCAATAGCCACGAGAGCAACCTAAACAAACATCTGGTTTCAATAGGATAGCGTCAATGGAGGTCGTCTTTGAAGCGGCAAAATTTGCACGAAGAGAGAGAGAGAGCAACTAAAAGGGGAGACCTCCCCGTAAAGGTGACAAAGTCTCGGATACCGAGTGGTAGCAAGGGACGAAGTCCCGAATATCGGGTGGTAACCAAACTAGGATAAAAAAAAAAAAAACAAAAGAGAGCAACTAGGTTCACAAAACTTGCATCTCCCAGAAAGATCAGCAACTCATTTCACCAAAGATTCCCAGCAAAATCACCGACTCAACGGCAAAAGCTTGTGTAGAACCTGGTTATGTGCCACAATATCTATGACATAAAGCAGTCAACATCCTCGACTCGACCAAGATTAACTTTCAAGCCAAGAAGATTAGTGCTTGTGTGTGTGCGCGCATGTGCACGAGCATGAGAGATAGAGAGAGAGAGAGAGATCTCAAAGCCAAGTTGAGAATTGTCATTCTGTTTTAAACTCATCAAAAACACAACAAAGTCGTACCCATCAATAATAACTTAGTTTTTTTACCATTACACATCCTTTACGTGCAACAGAACTGTTTCTAGCCAAAGAACCTCCAGTCATATACAGGCTGCTATTCAAAAAGCCCGCTAGTAAGCATCACCAACCTTCTCCCGACCTATGCCACGGCTATCATCTCGCCCACCATCCATATACATATCCCTTCTGTACTCCCTAGCTGGAGGTCCACCCCTAATAGGAGAACGGCTCCTTTCCCTTACATCACGTGGCCACCGTCCACCAGGTCTTGCAGGCGGTGGTGGTGGTGGTGATGGTGGTGGAGGTGGAGATCGTATACGCCTTTCATATCCTTTCCTATCATTAAGGAAATTATCCCTTCCACGGATTCTGTCCCCCCAATCCGGTGGAACTGGCCTATCAATCTTGGCATGATCCCTGTAATCTTCTTCCGGATAATCAATTCGATCTCTATGCATATAATGATCAGGATACCTACCTTGATGTCGAGGATATGGTGGACCACCAAAGTCCCTAGGCCCATCTCGAGCCCAACCACGAGGAGGAGATCTGTAGCCACTCATGTTCCTGCCAGGGAAACGATCAAATGGAGGACCTCCAAAACGACGAGACGGACCATATGGAGGTGCTAGGCCAGGAAAACCCCTTCTAGGACTGGAAACAGGTGCAAAGCGATATCTGTGGCAATTATTACAGAACTCTCTCCGAGCAAAGTTTAGATTTCCACAACTAAGACACAAGATAAGTTCAGTCAGACAATATAGAATAATATACCGGATTGCACTGATTAATGCAAGAAATCATAAAACATATGAACAAAAATAAGCAGAATCTCATTCATGCATGAATACAAATTCTTGTGCAAGCTTCCCCAATATAGGCGTTGCATAAACCACATGCTCTATCACAAGAATTCATAGACAGCAGCCAACTGCAGTTTCTAAGTTCTTTCATGAGGATGATTTCATCCCCTTCAATGCCTTGACAATTTGCCCACCACATCAGGGGATCTTGGATAAATATCCATTTGTAACCTTGAGACTGTTTTCTCATCCGGAGCTCATTACAGGATGCCATCCATTCACATCTGATTTTTAACATTATGCACATAAAATACAACCAAAACCATACTCCACTTAGAGATACATCTCCATCCCTTCCCACCCCATCATTCAAACATGGAAACAAAATTAAAGTACCTAAGTATATAAATTATTTCCTCTTCCCTTTCTCTGAAAACCTTACGCTTCAAACTTCCAACTAAACATGATACAGCTCCACAAAGATTTACAATGCAGATAGTAAATGTGCAACATCCTGGTTTCCTTGGAAAACTTCTAACCATCCCTGTAGTACTTTTGATCAATGAAAAAAACTATATCCTTCAACAAATATCAAAAAGGAAATACAGTAACAGAAAAGGACTTTTGTTACTCAACCAAAAGATTGGCACTTCAACAAGCACAGTTTCAATTGAACATCAAAGATTATAGAAGCAGAAAGTAAAGACACCAAAATAAATATTGCAGGATCAGGTAAGTCACAGAAGGTAATAAGAGTTTAGCTCAAAGATTATAGAAGCAGACTTACGATGGATCTGGGCATATCCAATCTCCTTCCCTTGGACGAACATTTGGATTGTTTCTATGCATGCCATCACTTCTGAAGGGGCCAGAACCAAATCCAGGGCCACCTGGACCTCTACCAATTGGCCTACCGCCACCTGTCCCTCGACCATAAGGGGGTGAATAGTCTCGATATCTACCAAACTCCCTTCCATTGCCATATCCACGATTGCGTGGTGGGCCATTTGAATGCTCAAAATCAGAATAATGGCGACGATCTGCACTCCTGCGGTGCAAGGGAGAACCAGAACCTGCACGAGTTCTATACCCTGGAAGAAAACAGTTAAGTACAAAGATAAGAAACCATACAACAAGAGAGATACCAAAGGAAATAGGGTGCCCACCATCTTCCAATAAAGTAATGACCAAAAAAAATGTAAACAACATTTCCCAGAATAGTTACCATTATTCAGATCATCACCTTGCCATGGGTGGAACAATATGAACAAGATGTTAGCATAGAAGAGAGCAACAAGCTTACAAAACATCAACCTTGGTACTTCTCAAAGAACCGGCCTACCAGTAGACATAACTGGAGGAAGGAGCAAGCATTTACCAGTCCAACAGACCCATTTCATATTTTGAGAGCCAGACCCTTTCTCAAAACCATTTCATGCTTAAAAAATAATCTAAACCTAAATGTATGAAAGATCAACCCAAAAGGATGAATCCGGAGAAAATAATTGGCAGGATCGTGCAACAGAGTAAACCTCATCAATATTGCCCCTCCGGATAAAGAATACGTTCATGCCTACTAACCTAAGCCTGACAATAAAATGAATAATCCCCACAAGGATATTATTTCAAAATGTTACTTTAAATTTGTCTTCAAGCACAACGGTGAGGCCAAAGCAGCAACCCATACTGAATATACAGCCCAAATACATGACAATTAGTTCAAGAATAACCAAGAATAAAAAATTAGTTAACAGCAAATTTGTCCACTTATTTCAAAAATCATCACACCATCTCGTTAAAACATGCTAAGATATGATACCCCTGAAATTTTAAATCCAACCCATATTCCTACAAATAGGACGGCCAAACCCTATTAGCATAGATTCCTTGGCAGATGAAACAGATTACACAATTGTACTGCGACCTTCGATTGTCAATAAAGCAGAATTTAACCAACAAACACCCATTAAAACGAGGAAGTGCAAAACTGGAACCACATAATCCTCCAAACTTCAATGTGCTTACTCATCCACCTCGTCATGTTGACTTGGTTTCAACAAATATCACTCAATACTAGTAAACCATTCAACTTAACCTATTTTGGTACTATAGAAGAAAAATTCGCAACCCCGAACATATTCCAAAACAATGACCTACTCCGATATCTCCCTGTATGAATAATTATAACTTGGTCCACCTCTGACCAAAGACCCAGTGTAACCCAAAAGTCCCCTTTCACTATGTTTGCCAGAATACTATCTTACTTGACAAATATGCCAGCTTTCGGTCAACAATTTGGAGAAGCATAGTCAACAACCCGTCCTTATAGTTGGAGCGATGCCTTGTGTCAGTCCTTGTATGACAGTAGAATATTGCAATTCCCCCAAAGGTGGTAAAATTATTAAAGCTGCTCAAGCCACTCATATTAGCACCTCACTTATTCCAGACGCTTCAAAAGACGACTCATATTCCACCCTTCCAAGTTCAAATCTTCTAAGTGACTCAAAGTCCATAAGATAGGAACAATTACTGCAATTTTCAAGGTAAAGGACATGTCAATGGCACAGCAACAAGGTCAAAATCAACTAGGAAAATGGATGGAGTGAACCCCATGAGTCTATGCAGAATGCAATAACATCCATCCCCAGCATCCCTCTTCATTATTACCCTCCAAGAAATTTACCCAAATTATGTTCCAAAATCTGAAATCACACATGTGCCTACCACAAGAGTCCCTGCACATGGAAATATTTCCCATCCATGGCACCCTACGTTATTACCATCCAAGGAATTAACCGAAACCATATTCCAAGACCTGCACTCACACACATGCCTTCCTCAAGACCCAAGTTCTTGCACCAGGCAACTTTAGAAGCTGTAACACACAACAGCAAAGTTCATTTGCAACTGAGACACAAAAAATGATCACAGATCCAAATGTTCAGCACACAACACATGGCATAGGTAACAGGTATGGAATACCCATGCTTAGCATGAAAAGTGTAGCAAAATCATAAGGTTTTACAAGCCCGCATATTAGCCAAAGAAAATCAATAAACCAGCAAGCACAAGACAAATATATTAGATATGAAAACAATTGATATTTAATAAGTAATATCGATTGTTATAACATCTTAATCCTATGAAGAGGCCAACTTTTCTGCATGATCATAACCATTACATGGCCATGGATAAGTCCTACCACTCAAGTTCACACTGAAAAATGTTGACCTGTAGACGCCAATGTAGTGTTAAGAAAGACAATCTTCACATGATTGAGTGAAAAGAAGGCAATCAGAAGATTAGGATGGTTCAGCCAATTGCAAAGAAGGCCAAATACAGAACCAAGAAGGAGGAATATATAATTAGAGAGAGCTAATATAATACACTTAAGAAAGGACTCTAGAAAAATGAGATATGACCCCACAAAAGGAATGATAATTTGTCATAAAAGGGGTATACAGCAAGAGGGATGACCAGGAAAACACAACCACGTTTATCCAATCCAAGCCATCAAATGCTAAAAGTAATAAATATACATGGAGAATGCTAAATATCCTCATGATACAGGAAAGTCCTGGAAGGTTTGCCAAAATGTGCACCTATTTCAATCACCTACCAACTCAAAAGATAAATGCGGACTGGGACAAGACTATACAGAACGTGGATATCACTCCTCTGGGAGGTCAGAGCGCAGAACCTTAGGTCCCATATAAGGAGTTCATTCCTAGACCCCAAAATGGCTTGTCACAATGGCAGAGGATATGTGACCTTCTAAACGTGAACAATGAAGGTGCTTTCCAGCATGCATCCTTAAAGTTTAGAAGTTCCATCTTCGAGCTGTGTAGAGGTTTTAAACCTAAATCCTTTTCTATTAATTAAAAAAAAAAAAAAAAAAAAAAAAAAAAAACCCTAAATCTTTGATCAAGGCCCCAACATACCCAGAAACACAAGAGTACGAATTATGAACTTGGTTTACCACAGTTTGCCACACTTTATTTTCCTATACTGCTACCTTGATTTGAACTAAACTAAAAGAAAATTTTAATGAAATAAAAGTAACAATGAACTTATAAAAGAAATGGGTACTGCAAAACTAAGGTAGCCAAGGTAGATGCATGGCTTGCGATAACAAGGACTCAAAAGCAAAATAGGAAAAACAAAGTTAGTGTCTGACAAGTTGAAAGTAAGACAAGAAAGATTATTTTAGAAAATAAATCCTCTATACTGTAGACATAAAGTGAAGGGAAGTAAGCGCACACTAATTAAGGTTTCTTAGGGACTAAAGAAAAACATTAATAAAGGGTTTCTAGAGGTAGATAAAGGGTCACATAAGGTAGTCAAAAAACTACAAGATGCAGAATCATATAGCAATTGGTATGGCCTTAAATAAATCTGAATGGATTGGAAGTACATAACTAGTCAAAATATAAGCATTCGCAGAATTATATTGAGTTGCAAAATGATTTGTAATGCATAATTAATACAATTAAGGGGGAAAAAACACTAACATAAGCATAAAACTTGCATGCAAACCAAGCATACAGCCATATACGAGTCAATGGTAGCTCTATTCAAGTAGCACTTCACATATCAAATATTACAATTGTACCGTTGCACGTCATGCACTATTGATTGGATTTCTCATAGTTACTTGAATGCAAACGAAGCATACGGCCATATACCAGTCAATAGTAGCTCTACTCAAGTTACACTTCACATATCAAATATTATCATTGTATTGTTGCATCACCATTGATCGGATTTCTCATAGTTACATATACACATTATCGACATGGTTCTGATACCAACCTAAAATTATGATCATGCTTAAACAGCAGGAATCTAGTCAATTCCCTTAGATGTGCATGCTTAAGCCATGGGGCAAGAGCAGTTATGAGATAGCATCCATTACTAGCATACTTATTTTCTTCAACTACAATATAGTATAGAAACTCACTGCAAATCTAAAATTCTACCCTTGAAACCAGTCTAGTAGAATTTTGACTTTAACAACCATGCTTAGATGCCATTTACCAGGAATAATAATTTAATGTTAAACAAAACAGGCAAATAAAAAAAAAAGTGAAAACAAACAAAGGAACCACCTTAGCCCTAACGACTATAAGATCAAGTAGCAAACAGAAAACACTCTTCTTGATGTCGTTAGTCCATGTTAGTCAGAAGGTATTGGGAGTTTCATCAGCCTCGGTGACTACGGTGGTAGTCATCTTTGTTGCCAAGTTGAGGTTGGTTTAATTCATCACCAAATGATGGGAAAAGGGGTCAGTGTAGCTTTTACTCACGAGGCAATTCCAAATACAGAATCCAATCTCTAGGAAATCAAGAACCCATCTGCAATAACAAAGCGTATTACTACCAACAAGATAATGATATCTTTAGCAGTGGATCGATCCTCAACCTCGCCTAGGGAAGAAAAAACAAAACAAAAGCCAAAAAACAAAAACGAACCCAGTAACGGTCAGTAATTTGTTCTTTTAACCTCAAACAATCTCCGATTGCAACATCAAAAGAGCAATTCAATCAACTTAAATTTGAGATGGAAAAGAGGAATTAATAAACAATGTCTAAATTTCAGGAGAGACAGAGAGAGATGAGACCTTGCTCCTCAGAGTAGCGATCGGAACGAAAATACGGAGGAGGATCGGGATGGACTTCACCAGGCTCGTAATCGCTCCCATCGTCAGCGCCGCCGCTGGGTGTGTCATCATCGCGGCTGCTCCCCGACGGCCGGACAACGAGGCTGCTTATCAGTGGCTGGTGTGTCGTTGTTTGATCTTTCTCTCTCGAACCCATCGGATGATCTCTCTCCCTCCGAGACTTTTGGGTTGCGAGTCTGATCGCCGACGTAAACCCTAGATTGAGGGAAGGGGATTTTATTTATTTATTATTATTATTATTTTTTGACTCAACCGGTAAAATTTGGCAAGTTTCTGTTACTCTTTCATTTATTTTATACTTAATATTAACCACTCCTCGCAGCGCTGGAATAGCTCAGTTGGTTAGAGCGTGTGGCTGTTAACCACAAGGTCGGAGGTTCAAGCCCTCCTTCTAGCGTTTTGGCGTTTTTTTCCCTAAATTTAGCATTTTCTCTTTTTTAAATTTATAATTATACTTGGACTGTCATCTTATCAATTATATTCAAACCCCCCAAATTAATTTAAAAATTAATTTCATATATTTTTAAAAATATACCTAAAAACTTATATTAAAAAATTTACAAAATTTAATATCTTTAAAATCACAAGGTAGAAGGTTCAAGCCCTCCTTCTAACGTTTTGATATTTTTTACCCTAAATTTAGCATTCTTTTAAATAATTATCTTTTCCTCTTTTTTAAATTTATAATTATACTTTGACTGTCATCTAATCAATTATATTAGAAGAAATCCAAACCCCCCAAATAATTTTTCTTAAAAATTAATTTCATATATTTTTAAAAATATACCTAAACACTTATATTAAAAAATTTGCAAAATTTAATATCTTTAAAATCACAAGATAGGAGTTTTGAGCCCTCATTCTAATATTTAGACATTTTTTTTCCTAAATTTAGTGTTCTTTTAAATAATTATCCTTTGCCCCTTTTAGAAACCCAAAACCCCCCAATAATCTTTCTTTAAAATTAATTTCGTATATTTCAAAATAATATATCTAAAAACTTATATTAAAAAAAATTTACAAAATTTAATATCTTTAAAAGAGTAACCATAATTATTTATGAGAAATACTAAAAACTCTTGGTCTCAATTATCACTAAACCTCTATTATTAAAACGCAAATATCTCCTTCTGATAACTATATCTACTTGTGAAAATCTCTCAGACTTTCAATTCTATTAAAGCATTCACAAATATTTTACAATAATCAAAGATTCTATAACTTCATGATTTTATTATTATTATTATTTTCATAACAAAGGGGTGGCATACTCGTGAATGTTTTAAAATCTAAGGCTATTTGTAATTAACTTGTTTACATAATTCAAAGGAAGACATAAATCCACGACATTCTAGATTCATGTCATACGGAATTTCAATTATTAACTTTCTCATTCATAGTTTTGAGTATGAAAGTACAAGTTTAGGTTCTAATCTTGTGATTTTTTTTTTTCCTCGGTGAATTTGAAATCATCGAATTAAAATAAAAATCATTAAAAATAATATTTTAACATAAATGATGGATTTAAATAGTAAAATTGTTGAACGTTTGTTAAAACAAGATTTAAAATTTTGAAACCAGACATATTAAATAAAAATCCAAATAAATCACATAAATATTCAAAATCCAATCATATAACTCATTATTGACTAATAAAAAGTACCTTTTACTTCCAATTAATATTTTATTAAATTCTAGTAGCTTTAAATCCAACACTCTTGAATTTTAAAAGATAGAGTTCATATATTATTGATTAAATCATATGAAGAGAAAAAATTATTTCTCAACCATGAGAAAGTAATCTTGTAATCTATATTTATATGAAAAAAAATGAAATAATTTTGGATGGTATCGATTAGGAAATATAAAAACTTCTTAACACTAATTTTTTTATTTTCAAAACGACTCAACACGATAAATTTATTAATATTTATATACAAATTTTTTATTTTTTATATTTACACATTTTTCTAGATTTAATAAATTATTTACTTATCTAATTATATTTTTATTTTTTATTTTATTTATCTTATAATTAATGATTTCATATTTGATCATTTTGAATTTTTATTATAAAAATAATTACTCTATTATTTTTATAAAATAATTAATATTTATCTAAAAAATTTTATAATTTTTATATTTCATTTTTTAAATTCTTATTAAATATTATTTTTTATATCATTTCATATCAATTTTAATTTTCATATTAGGTACTACAGAGTGCGATTTGGTGCTTGTCCGGAGAGAGTGAGAGAGATGCTCAGCGTCTCCACATGAAAGCGACGGCCATAAAGATGGGGACGGGAGTTCGGTGGCCATTCACTGATTGAAGACCGTGGAACATGATCCTCCACACATCAACTACTCACTCCTTCTACAATTATCATTCCGACGCGCCAACTCATGACCTTAAATCCCCCTTAGCTTCCCAGAATTCCAACCACATCAAAAAATTTACCTAATCAACCAAAAAAATTTCAAGTAAAAAAACTTTTGGGAGTAAAATTTTTGAAGATGATATTAGAATTACAATAAAAGTATATGATTTTTTACCGATTTGATTATTTAATTTATGTAACATTATTCTTAAAAATATATACAATTAATTTAAAGAAAATTCAAGTTATCTACTTTTATTTGTAGCATTCCTTTCGGTTTAATAAAAATAAAACCGATAATCTTTTAACCGCTTATTTCTGAAAATAGTGTTAACAAGAATATAAATTTTGTGTTGATGAATCAACTTTTTTTTGGTAAATCATACAACCATACATCTTGGAAAGAAATTACTGGATTCAATAATCACTATACTATACAATGGAGAACTTATTCCTATGATCCGTGAATTTAGTGGTATGAACTCTCTTAACGAGGATTTGGAGTTTGAACCCCGTATTGAGAGAGTTAGTCCCTTAAGAGTTGAGTTTCTTTAATTATGATCGTGAGTTCGACTCTCTATAGATACAGAAAAAATTACGTCGAAGAGTTCTCTCAAAATGAGAACCCAATAGCGGCTCGACCTACATTAGTCGAAACGAATTTTCAAATATTAGGCTGTGGATCAATTTCAGAGCAAAAAAAAAAAAAATAGTCCCTTAATTGAGTCTTATAACTACACGAAGTTATGTGTATTTGTACAATTTTTTTTTTAATCAAAACCTACAATTGATATGGAATTTTTATTAAAATGCCACCTTAATTTTTTTAAGAAAAGAAAAAATTAATTTCTTTTAGCTAGATAACTCTGAATAATGTGAGGACTAAAAGAGAACTGATTAATCTTTTTACCTAAATATCTCTGGGCAATTAAAAATTGTACCATACCATATAAGGTTATGCATTAGTATTAGGAATTTAGGATGCTTGAATCACTGCACGATTTAAGATCACTGAATGACCCATAAGTTGAACTTTACCTCCACCTTGTCAAACATTGACCAGTCGCACGTGATGCCGATACACAGAATCTGACCAAATCACACACGAAAGCTAAGATGGTGTCTTCCTCAGAAAAATCAAAATTTATAATTTAATGCAAAATTTCTGTTCCCAACGCTTTCTTTTCTGTTTTTTCCTTTTCCTTTTCCTTTTCCCTTTCCCCTGTGCATGAAAAAGTAATAAAGAAATAAGATTTCCGCAACTGCAACAACCACAGGTGCATTTGGGCACCAACCGCCTCTGTATAGATACAGAGAGAGTGAGGGAGAGAGTGGGAGTGGGCGTATCTGGGTTTTGCGCGTGCTCAGGAGTGAGAGTGAAGCCCAAGCTATAGCTGTCGTTAGCTGCTTTATGTTACTCTTCTTCTAGTTTCTTCCAAGTTGGTGATGTATAAAACGGTGCCGTTCTGATTCCGATCGTGCTCCATTCAATTCAAAGGTAATCAATTTCGAATTTTTCTTCATTTGGTTCTAGTTCGTTACTTCAAATTCTGGTTTTTGTTTTCTGGGAATTCTGGGAATTCGGAAATATTGTAATTCAATTTTGGTTTTAGTGTAGAAAATATTGATTTTAAGTTGATCACTTAAGTGGATTGAAAACCTTTTTCAGTGTTGGAAATGATTCACTGTGTACATTTTTTTTATTTTTTTTTGGTCTTGTGCAAAATTAAACTGATAGATCAAGTTTCTGAATTTGATGATTGGAATTGATTGCTAAGATGGCGTGATTATGGAGCATTCAGACAAACATAATAATGTATCAAAGGCTCTATGCTTGTTTTCGGGGTTCAGAGATGGATTATCGAAATAATATTAGCACAAGCAGTTCTGTCGCGTTCGTGTGTGTGTGCGTGTGCGTGCGTGAGAGAGAGAGAGACAGAGAGAGAGACAGAGAGACAGAGAGCTACATGTTCGTTTTGATTCCAGTTATTGAGAGCCAAGATGCTATTATGCCATGCAGTTCTATTTGGCTTCAACCTGTGGGGAGGGAGGGAGGGAGGGAGGGAGGGAGGTAGGTTATATAAGCAATGCAGTACAAATCAAGGGACATGATAATTCTCGGGTGATTATGTATAACAGGGGAGAAGAAATTAGAATAGTTAGAAATTTGATGGCTAGTTTAAAGGTAGATGCTCCAAGGATATTTGAAGGGATGAAAATTGGGTGAGGGAGATAAGTCAGGAAAAAGAGCACGTTGGAGACAGCACGGGAAGGGCAGAGAATTGAATGAGCTTGCAAAAGTACTTTGGGGGTTAACTATGAAAGATTTGTGATTATTGGCTGATCAAGTGATGGCGGGTTTTACTGTGTTACCAGGTGGGTACACCGGGGACATGTGGTTGAATGGGGTAAAAAAGGTCTTGGAACGTGTCCTTAACAAGGCCTTTAGTCCATCAAACCTAATATCTCCATAATGTCTAAGTCCATTATGTATTAATCTGGTATTCTGCAACTGATCTTATCTTGTGGTTAATTATTATGTAAGAACTCAAATCTTAAAATCCATATGCGTTTACTAGATCAAAATATTCTATTGTTGCATTTATTGAATGTAGTCTCCAGGTTTGGGCAATGAGGTTCGCTGAAAAAAAGCATAATTAGAGTCATACAAATACAATAACGACAGTTGCTAAAAAAAAAAAAAAAAAATTCATGATGATGTTTGTGATTTTTATTATTCTGGTTGTGGTTCTATCTTACTTCCCAATTCAAAGATGGACCAGGAAAAGCATCATTTCTCTATCACAATAGTTGAAATAATAATTTTGTAGCATGGTGATTGCTTGCCGTTTATTTTGTAGGGTGTGATCTTCAAACTCCCAAAATTTCTTAACTTGGAGACAACTTTTGCTGTTTGGCATGTGGGCTGGTACTCAACGTGAAGCTTCCTTCCTAATGTACAAACGAACAGCTCCAAGAGATTATGCTGACTTAGGTGACAGAGAAGAAAATTCAGGTATATTTAGTATTTTATGAATATTGAAAATGTAATCCGGGTCCACCAGATGCTATGCTTCTGTGTACTGGCACCATTACTGAGCAAAGAGATTCACTAAATTCTGGTTTGTCATAACTTGAGAGAAAAATATCTCTGGATGCACGGCTGCATAAAAAGGAAGTAGAAGAATGATACTGTGAAAACCCAAAATGCTTGGCATCTCTTGATTTCCCTTTTCATTACTTGGCCTCTCCCCTTTTGATTGCTTGGCCTCTACCATGCATCAGTTATTAAAGATCTGAACCACTGGCTGTTGGTGGGGGCAACTGAAAAAAAGTTGAATCTAGTAATTCGGAAGTCTGTGGAGATACACATATTAATCTAGTTTGAATTGCTTTACACACTGATATGTTTGACGAGAAGTTCCATTCTACAATTCGAATGTTCCCGACAATTTCTGTCCTAAATCATTGTTTCTTTCCTCAGATTTATTAGAAGACACAATGGGGCAAGAAACTACAAACCCCTCATGGAAGCTTTCTCTACCACATGTGCTTGTGGCCTCCATAGTTCCGATTTTGTTTGGTTATCATCTTGGGTTTGTCCAAAATATTCCATCCCAATAATTGTTATTCGATTTGTCATTTATCTTGCATAGATGCATTTTGAGTAGCTTAAAATTGCAATTGTTTCTTATGTCCTTGTCAGGGTAGTAAATGAACCACTGGAAAGCATTGCTTTGGATCTTGGATTCACAGGCAATACAATGGCAGAAGGTTACAAGCTAGCACATCTTTCTCTTCAATATGATTTGTTTTGCTTGAAGCATTCTCCTCTTTGTAATCTTTTTTCCATCCTATAATGATTGAAGGTATGGTGGTGAGTACATGTCTCGCTGGTGCTTTTGGTGGCTGTTTACTTAGTGGTTGGGTTGCAGATGAGGTCGGGCGCCGCAGGACATTTCAGTTATGTGCTTTGCCCATGATTATCGGTGCTGCCATCAGGTAAATTGCCACCTCATTTAATGAATGCATGTATTGATGGGAAATTTATATTATAATATGCTGCTTAAATGATTTTTATATCTTATATCATGATCAGTAATTTTGGCGGACAGATGTGATATCACTTCCGTTTCTGGATCTCTTTAGTTGGTCAGATAAATTGTAAATTTTCTTTTTCTAATCCGCAAATTTCATTTTAGCTCTCATTGCATTCAACACTCAGACAGTTATGGTATTCATTTTTACAAACTATTCTCCTCTGAATGGCGCTTATCTGGCAGTGAAGTGGTTTGTAGATGGTAGTTAATTGATGTGTGTTTAAACTATGGTCTGTGATATAGTCCTCTTCTCGGTGCACCTAATTTACTATATTTGACACCATTTTTGTTTCTCTGATGGAAATTTGACCTACTCCCCACTTTCAATTTGTCAATCTTGACGACAAATGGCTGCAATTTTCTGTATATCCAAATGCTCATATGCAATGCCTTTCCCTTCTAATAAGATGCAATGTAGGAGTTGGTAAGTTGACAATTATTAACAAAATGGAAAGGATATCGCTGATGTTCTTAAGAAGAGAGCGCCAACCTTGGGATTTAGTATTTATACCATGAACTATTAAAATGTCCTATCATATATTTCCTATTTCTTCTTTTAACTTAATGTTCTCAAAGTAGAATGAGTTCTAACCTGGTATTGTGGCTGCATCAATTGATATAATGTGACAGAAGGGGCTGTTCTTCCAAACTTGACTTCAACAATCTTTTTTTTTTTTTTTTGTTCTCAGGTTATTATAACCATCTTCCCTTCCATCTTGAATGATGTCCTCTTTCATAAAACTGGTATTCATGTTCTGCAGTTTGATATTGGTTACAGACCAACATGAAACGTAGAGTTTTTGGGGGAACTTTGTTCTAATATCAAGTTTTACTTGTTAGGCACGGAAAATTTACCTCTTTCTGCAAGCATTCTAAATGGGTTTCTATTATCTGAGCTTGTCTGACAGCAAGTTTCCTTTTCAGTGCAATGACCCGAACTCTCTTCGGAATGCTTCTAGGGAGGTTTTTGGTTGGGACGGGATTGGGGCTTGGCCCAACTGTAGCATCTCTTTATGTAGCGGAGGTATGGGACAATTATTCTCTGTAACTATGTTGATCCTATAAACTATTGAAGTGAGAGAGAATGTTATCTATTTTACTTTGTTCACATAATGCAGGTTTCACCTGCCTCTGTGAGAGGTACCTATGGAAGCTTTATTCAGATAGCCACATGTCTTGGAATTTTGTCCTCTCTCCTTATTGGAATCCCAGTCAAGGAGATTGCTGGATGGTATGACAATATAGTTCCTGCTGTGAATTTCTAATGTTTTCTCACATACTAAAATATTTGCCCGACATTTGTGCTTTAGGTGGCGTGTCTGCTTCTGGATGTCCATCATTCCAGCTGCAATACTTGCTGTTGCAATGATGTTTTGTGCTGAGAGTCCACATTGGCTATACAAGGTAGGCTCATATTTGGCTTGCAATATCATGAGAATTAGATGTGTTGCTACATCCAAGTCAGAATTTGGCAAGACTTCCAACTTTATGATGTTAACAAATGCATCTGCTGTGTGGCTATTTGCTTTTGTGGGAGTGAATGCTCATACTTCCTATTGTCATGATCTAGAAAGGAAGAAGTGCTGAAGCTGAAGTAGAATTTGAGAAACTTTTAGGTGGTCTGCATGTAAGGACTGCAATGGCGGAATTGTCAAAGGCAGACAGGGGAGATGACACAGATACCGTCAAATTCTCAGATTTGTTCTATGGTCGCCATTTCAAAGGTCGGTATGATACTTTTGATATGTATGAATATGCATTGGGAAGTGTTCACACATGTCATTCCTTTTTCATAAATGTTGTTTGAATACTCATAATCAGTTTGTTCTCCTTCTCTGTATCTGACTCTGTTAATTATTTGTTCCTTCTGCAGTTGTTTTTATAGGATCAGCCCTATTTTTTTTACAACAGCTATCTGGGATAAATGCTGTATTTTATTTTTCCTCTGCTGTATTCAAAAGCTTGGGAATATCACCGAACCTTGGAAATGGCTTTATAGGAATTGCAAATCTAATGGGTAATAGTTTTTTCTTCGGTTAATGGCTTGCAATGGATGTTATATTGTGGAATGACTTTGATTGCATAATTATGACCAGGATCTCTCATCGCATCCCCGTTGATGGATAAAGTAGGACGGAAGTTGCTTCTTCTTCTTAGTTTCCTTGGCATGGTAAGACAAATTCTAACCATGAAAAGCCAACAATTTATTGCATGTTCCTAATTTCAGTAAAGAAGAGGAAAGGTGAGTCTTACCTATTCAAACAAATCAGAAATTTAAACTTGCATTTGGAATTAATCAGGAAATCCATTCCTCTGAATCCAATATGAGGTCATCCATGGTTGAATTGTGAAATTATTACAATGCTCTTCATTCATGGTTGACTTGTGAAACTACTACAATATGGAGTCATTCACTTTCTTCATTTGCATGCTTGATTGAGCGGGCATTTGGGAAATAAGCCGGTCCTTACAAGTTTATTGTGCTATGCATTTCTCCTATATGAAAAATCACCATCATCAAACTCGGTGCAAACCTCATCCTGTGGCAGATGATAGATTCCATTTTGAGATATTGTTTAGTCTTTTGCAGATCTGGCTCAGACCTCAGACACTAATTTTTATGTATCTGATCTACTCAGGCAATCGCAATGATCATTCAAGTTGCTGCTGCTAGTCCTTATGTGACCGACCCTGGAGCAATGTATCTATCTGTTGGAGGGATGCTTTTGTGAGTATTCTTCAATACTTTAAGATACTTATTTGTATCACGCAGATTCCTGTAGATGAGAAATAAAGAGAGCAATGTATGGCAGCCAGACTTTGATCGGTCTTGTATCCATGTTTCCATTGTTTTTGTGTAACATTTTAGACCCAAAAGTGAAGGAATCTTTGAAAGCTGTTTCACAGTGAAATCTGAAACTTACATGTGCAGCTTTGTCTTGACATTTGCTCTGGGAGCCGGTCCAGTCCCTGCTCTTCTGCTACCTGAAATCTTTCCAAACCGGATTAGGGCGAAAGCCATGGCAGTTTGTATGACTGTACACTGGGTAACATATTTCTCTCCCACACTGTTTTCTGCCCTACATGCAGGAAATCAACAATTGTCATGATTTTTCTTTGCTGTTGGTTGCAAATTTTCAGGTGGTAAACTTCTTTGTGGGGTTGCTGTTCTTGCGGTTACTCGAGGTTCTTGGTCGCCAGCTTTTGTATTCAGTATTAGCAACAGACTGCCTGATTGCAGTGGCTTTTGTGAAGAAGAATGTTGTGGAAACCAAAGGGAGATCTCTCCAGGAAATTGAGATAGCACTACTTCCGGCTGAATAGGTCTTTTAACGCCTGAGCGGCAAGTCTCCTGTTGTTCATCCTGTGGGGTTCAAGTAGGTCGCTTCTCAGGCAATTTTGATAAAAGTAAAATAGACAACGGCTCAATCATATAACAAATAATAGCTCCTTGTCAAAGCCTAGTGCCCATACGGACATAGAGCTTAATAGTCGATGAAAATGTATGTATGTAATGGCACATTCTGTGGAAACACTTGCAGTAAATGGAATCTTCTGGAGTTCTTTTGTGTTCATACAACCAGCTTTATACAATTTTTATGCAGTATATGAAGCAGTTAAATTCAGGGGTATCTCAATAGTTGAAATGCTAAGATATCTCCTGGATGCCTATGGCTTGGGGGCAAATTCCTGATTCCCGATTGTTCATGTTGCTAAACTTTATGCTCATGGATTGCACCCAAAAAAAAAAAAAACCACTCACTTTGCTCAATGAGAAGATGCTGCTTTAGAATATGTTGAAGCGTTTCCTTCTACAGAAAGGTAATGTGGCTTTGCTGATGGATCTATTAGCTTGGAAGACAAACCGAAAGCGGCAGGTATCTATGTCTTCGCCAATGACTTCCAAGCCACTCATCAGATCTAGGTGATGAAAGATTCATGTTCGTTTACGAGCTCCACTTGTAATATTTTCTGCAGCGTTCTAGGTTTCCATCACTTTTCTGCTGCCTTTACTTTTGGAATTAATTCTGCTTGTACATACCTTTCTCGGCCATTTTGACTGGAGATCAAGTGGGAATTATTTCTGCTTGTACTAGGGTAATGTGGGTTTATAGGTGCAGGAGGCCCAAATCGTTTAACCGAAAAGAAAATAGCAAAATCCAAAGACCAAGACACAGGATCAGAAAATGGCATTCCATGCCCAATTATGTGCAGGAACTATTGCCCCTGATGCCAGAGACAATCTCCGGAGTGCAGGAGCACAAGCCTAAACTTCAAAATGTAAAGGAAATACAGTAGAAAGTAAATTACATAATTATATACTGCCAATGTTGGGTTCCAAAGAATACAGGTATGTCTCAGGTAAATTATAATATAACAGGCAAGAAATACTCTGCAAATTCAAAGAGCAGCCTCTTTTCCAGCTGAAAATACAAGTTCTCCCTTGTGACAAGAAAAATAGAAGTCGCAGAATTACAATTTCTAGCTGATGGCTTAAAAATAAAACAAGTATAAACATAAATACGGAACAGTGTTCCGGGTTTCTGATGACTGACCTCAACTAACTCAAAGAAACTCAATTGAAAATCCAGTATTGGTGGGTATGACTTTCACGGGGCCAAAGTCGTCAAAGTCCGAATCTGATTCCATGTTCCTGTAGTCATCCCAGCCACCAGGGGAATCCTCATCTTGGCCACTGGTTGAAGAAGGAACCCTCGGCCCAGATAGTGGAACAGGTAGAGAGGCTCTTCATTCAGATACTCGTCATGGAGTATTTCCATTGCCGTAGCTCTGGATGAGGGGTCATGACAAATAAGCTTCTTGACCAGAATAATTTCATCAGGGGATCGTTTGGGTAGGCATGCTTCCAGATCCCCGGGATTTTCTATTTAACTGAATGAACTTGTTCTGCTGTTGGGAAGTTTTGAATGACGGGGATAATTTTCCTCGTTCGAGTTGCCTAAAACAACTGAAGATTTTGCTAAGCTGATCGATATCTTAAGTTCCTGGAAATAGATGTTCTAAACTTAATAGCTCTGCAAAAACTCAATATCTCAGGACCATAAACCATGGATCCATAGGGCAATTCGGGGGCCCTATACCAGAGTTCCAATGCAGGATGTGCCCCTTCAGCATCATGGGAATAAGAATTCCTTTAACAAATCATCTTCATGGTCACTATCTGTGCATGTAGCTAGGCATGAAGTATCCCCATCATTCAAATTGAATTCCTCATCGATTTCACATGAAGAATCTTTATTCTTAAGCTCATCTAACTGTTTAAGATACTCTTCTTGATGCATAATGTCTTGCTCTTGATTACTAGCACCTTCTTGGCCAGAATAATCTGTTTTGAGGATCATCTTCAGGAGGTTGGTATCTCCATTCCTCATCTGGAGGATTCTGGCCAATTGGATCTAGAGTTTCATGAATTGCATCAAATCCAGATCCCAGGAGTATCCTTGACTGCAAATAGAAGAAGTGATTACTAGATTCAGAAGAATGCACGGCTTGCATCTATATATCACATCTACTGATGTACTTCTCTCATCAATCCAAAAGGGTGTGTACAGGAAGTAGCAAACCATCCTACATACAAGCTTAGAAGAAAAGGTGGACACTGAAACGTCACCGGTTCTGCAGTACTTCTGCTATATAGGAAAAAACTAAAGAAATCTCTCATTGAATAATAGGAGTACCAATTACCAATCAACAGTTTGATCTCTTTTCTTTTTCTTGATATTTGTTAACCAAACTAAAACTTACATTTAACAATTACCATTCTTACTGGGATGGATTCCTAGCATAGAACAAATATATCCAGGATCAGCATGGAAAGCAAGAATTTCGACAAGAAAAGAGAAAGAAGCCAACCTATTTTCAGCACGCAAAAAACATAAGCAGTGGTGATTGTCCTTGAGAAATGGGCAGCAATAACATACTTTCAAAAAAGCGACCTGGACGGAAGATATCAATAAAGATCATCATCTGCGGATAAAATACAACATAACACTGACCAGAGATGCATGATTCAAGCTCTCATCGTCTCAAAAAACACAGTAGAGCTCAACTTGCGATGCGGGTCAATACATAAATTCAAGCTTCAATTAAACTGATTTTCAAAATTAGTTCTCGATCTTAAAAAGTCCATCGAATCAAAAATCATATTTTTCCCCCAAAAAAAGGAGCAAAATTGAATAGATACAAAAATATCTGACCAAAATCAGCCAATTTGAGAACATCATCCTCCGAAATCAACAAAGTCGACGTCTTCAAATCGCGATGCACAATCGAATTCCGATGGCAAGCATCTACTCCCTACAAAATCTGAACCATCCATCGCTTAATCTCACCAACACTCATTTCCCTCTCTCCTCGCTCTTTCTCTCTCTTCGCTTCCTTTATCACCGTCGCCAAATCACTCTTCAAGTACCCCAAACCCAGCTCCGCATCCTCATCCTCGTCTGCGCGCCAAAAGTACTCGTGCAAAACGACGACGTTCGGCGAGTTATGCAGCGCCTGAAGAGCCTCGATCTCCCTATAGGTGCTCCGGTGGTCGTGAATCTCCTTGAGCGCGACGCTGACGCCGTCGGAACGACGTCGTGCCTTGTACACGTCGGAGTATGCGCCGGAGGAGGATTTCGTACCTCTCAAATATTTTCGGGTCGGGTGTGGATGCTCCAGCTCTTAGACGGCGTCGTTTCGATTGGGAGCGAGAGTTTTTGAATCTCTAAGTGAGTGGCGTTACGAAAAGAAGACATGTTTTTAATATAATCACGGGAATACCATTGGAATCAGATTGGACCGTTAATCGATGTCGTTTTGTATATATTTGCATGTTTTGTGGTGTTTTGCAAGTTTTGTATTATGTCATCGACAAAAAAATCTTTTGTGGTCTTTTGCAAGTTTGGTATTATGTCTTCGATAAAAATATTTCAACTTTAAAACTCATCGAATTGGGGTTTTATATATAAGTTTTAATACTCATAAAATTTATAATCATTAATTATTTTATTTATAAAAATAGTAGTTATTAAATGACGATTCAATTATAATAAATTTTATAAAAATCAATATATATATAATTATTATTAAAAAAAGAAAAAAATCAAAAAAAAATTATGGTATTTAGAAATCCAAAATTCATCCCTCTCTCTGTCTTTCTCTCTCATCAGCGGTTATCGCTCAAAATATTGCAAATGAAATTTGAGTTTTTGTATTGATACGTTGGTTTTTTTTGACAGCTCACAAATAAAATTAAGTTTTGAAATTTATAATAAGATTAATCAATATTTTAGACGTTATAGAGGTATAATTCTCTAAGAACGATTTGTTTTAGCAAATAATGAGGTATCGCTTGCATTTAGATATATGTTAAGTATTACTTGAGAGATTGAACCAAAATTTAATTCATTCATTTATTTATTAATTTATTTATCTTTTGCACACCCTCGTGGGCATGAAAAGAGCTTTAATATGAACTATGTTTCATCAGTGAGCAGTAACTCAACTAGCACCGTCCCTACCTTTATAAGTTTTGATTTCAAACCTCTTATGTACAAAAAAAAAATGAATTATGTTTGATCATTTATTTTCCTTTTGTCCCACATAATTGAAAAATTTTCTGGTTTTTTAATATTATTTCCTATTTTATATTGAAAATGAATAGGTCTACAATGTTTTGGACGAAAGTCCTTGGATCATTGGCAACCATTGAAATGGTAGGGTTTCAAAATCTCCTAAATTCTAGCAACAAGCCAATGCCAGGGTGGTTTCATGGTGACATATTCGGAGCTTTTAGAATTTGTGATAAATTTAAATACACACAAATAAATGTGGTTATTTTTAAAATAGTTTTAAAATTTTGGTCCTAACATAAGTGTGGTACGATCTCTCCAAATACAAGATAATGTGATTTGAATGATATATTTTTCATCAAATGCCAAAACACCTTATCCAGCTTTGCTCTATTTGGAGTAGTCTTGAAGTTAACAAATGTCACCACATTAACTGACCATATGCAAGCAGAACAAAGCTCTCCCCTCATCACCAACCGAAAATTTTGAACCACAGAGTTGCAGATCATGCATGTTCACCGAATACCCAAAGTCATCAGTTCCACAAAGTTATCAATCCCAAACCACCAAACAAAGCACAAGCAATGCTAATGTATCCCCAGATGAAAGAAGAGAATGGAACTTTGATAAATAGCCACCTCAAGACTTCTATAAACAAAGGGTAAGCGCAAGAAGGATTTGATAACCTTAATATAGAAAACGGGTGTTTCGAGAACAATCACAGTTCAAACAAGCTTAACCCTGACAGTTTACATGAGAGAATGAACAATTTCTCTTTCCTCATCTCAACAAACTATTATACACACATGAAGACAGATAAGTGGAGATTTGAGAACCAACTCAGTTAGGGAACTAAGTCTTCTGAACCTTTCATAAAGTAGCCACAAAGAGTCCGTGTTAAACTTTTCCTCCGCAAACAATACCCCTGCACAATATGGGAAAGAATAGGTCTCAGTAATTTAGATCATGCTGAGAGAATATCTGCAAACCTTTTAATGTTGACATTTTTCAGACTGCAAAATGTGGGTCTTTCTGCTGGAGATCCATGAATGTAGCTAATAATAATTTCCACCGTTGCCAACATTCATTATGATTAGGTCTCCCTCTTCTCTCTCCTTTTTTTTCCTTTTTTAATATAAATACTTTCCATTGTCTCACAAATAAACCTTGACAAGACATCAACTTTTGCGCTTCATTGGATTTTCCCTGAAACCATTCAATTACTTTTGCTTTGAAATCTCACCCACAAGAATCTGGGCCCATCTTAAAGACAATGTCAGAGAAAACCATGGGAGAGTTTCCAGAATATCCAATTGCAGATCTGTTATTACATATGGTCCACAAGGTTCATCTAAGTTATGATGACAGGATTCCATCAACCCCTCTCGGCTCTCCAAGTTAGCTTTAGAACCATTCAACTAGTGTACGTGGACATCCTGCCCAAAATTCTTTCGGGTAAAGGAATTTAGCTGAGGTCCCATATACCAGAGAAAGGGATCAAACAACTTCCAGCATGAACTCATTATATAATGCCATGCCACATCGATGGTCAACCCGCAGGCCATGGTACTTTAACTTATCTATTGGTGTTCAGGTCTGACTCTGGGTTTCTGATGATGCATGCTTTATAAAGAAACCAATTTAGTTATGTTACATTCACAAAGAGGTTTAGAATGACAAGCTCGAAACATACCATCAATCATAGCTGGTTTGTGCTATTTAGGTTTGTTTACCAATTGAAATGGACAGTTCATAAATACAACACACTAGTTCTAGCTAATCAGGCTGATCCATGGCTATGGCCGGTTTACTAGTAAGACAGAACCTTGTAAAGCTATTTTCACATGGCACTACATCTACTTCCAAAAAGAAAAAAAAAAGTCATGTCATCAGACTGCGCATGGCACTACATCTACAACTAGTTGAACGCCAAACACATTATTTTGGGAATACAATTGTGTAAGAGCTTCAGTACTTACACAATTGAGCAACCAGATCTTCTGCGTCTCTTCTTCCTAGCCACCTCCTTCCTCCTTGGAGGTTGAAGCACAACCTTTATTGCAGTGTCAAAAACAGCTTTGACATTCTATGACACAAAACCAAAGAGGCACCAGTATTAGCTGATCGCAAATTGTAGGATTCAGGATCTAACGGAAAAGCAACATCCAAGTTGAACAACGGTGAAGTGCAAATGTTAAAAATATATATATCGTATCATCACTATACAAAAATTCACGCACATTCTATGACATACCTTTCCTCTGCTTTTAATACCTAACTAGATACAAGGACCCAATCCATCCTCATTTCAATCCCAAAGGCTAGCAAGCTCAGATGCGGATGCTGAATTAGGCAACAATTAGCAATTTGAGCACTTTACTAATTCATGTCTTACTACATTTGCTTTACACCAGAGCATCGAACTGAAAGTTCACATCAACTTGACAACAAGTATTTTGCTAAGTTAAAAGGTTAGTATATGCCAATTCTGCACCTATTGTCCCACTAAATTCCATGTAAATTCCATGGACATTGCAATTTTTTATTCATGTAGAATAAAAAAGTGTTGGCTGTGAGGTGAAAAAAAAAATCATATATCACCTTCATTGAAATCAATTGAATCATTCCCTATCTATTTTACTGTCACTTTTGTTTGGGTAAACTAGTGTTTACTATTGACAAAATGAGCATGCAAAGGCACATTATATAAACCCATGTGAAACAAGTCAATTCTCCAAATTAGAAGCGCTTCTGCTTTTACCTGTTGAGTTTTTGAGCTGCACTCGATATATGCAGCTGCACCAATTTGCTTCCTTAGCTCCTCTCCCTGTACATTACAATGCAAGGCACACCAATTAGCAAAGAAACTATTAAGCTGTCGAAACTTGTAATCATTAGAAAGCATGATAAAATAGTATACTTGAGCTGAGGTGATGATACTAGCTCCGGCATGGTCAGCCAGATATCCTTTGTCCTCGCGAAGATCTGAAAGCACAAAGATACTGAATTGATATTAATTATTCTCAAAATGCACATGCGTCTCCACATGCACACAAACTGGTATTAATGTCTTCATTTATAGTTTCTGACCTAGTTTTGTTCCAACAAGAACGATTGGAACATTTGGGGCAAATCTACGAAGCTCTGGCATCCACTGCAAAAACAAGGAATCAGGAGAGAATTTCAACTATAATGCAGTGAAAGTAAAAATTTAAGAATTAAAAGCAAAACTTTTCTTAATTGATGAAAATGACTCCTTTATGAAAACTTTTAGGACAGGGGAGGCCGAAACTTATACAAAAAGAGTTAGTACCAAGTACACCAAAAAACAAAAAAAAAAGAAGAAGAAAGAGATTCATGTTTTAATTTGAAAGGGAAGTAACCAACTTTTTTCAAACAGTGACACATTAAATTCATAGCAATTAGCAAAAGAAAATAAGAACATGATCATTGAAAATGTAACAACAATGATAGTTGTTGAAATCCCAATTTGACAAACACAATTTTACAATCTTAAAACCACTATGGTTCAAAATTTTCACGGAATGTCAGACCATTATTTTGATCAAACTCTTGAAACCAGTCACGGAATGTCAGACCATTATTTTGATCAAACTCTTGAAACCAGTCAGATAGAAATCTCGATTCTAATTACTATGGTTCTAACAGATAGCTTGTGTGTGTTTTAAGCACTAAAAGTATATACCTTTTTAAGAATATTTTCATAACTTGCCCTGCTAATTAGTGAGAAAGCTAAGACAAATATGTCTGCTCCTCTATAACTAAGTGGCCTTAATCTGCTATAATCTTCCTGACCTGCCAATCAAAAAGAGAAAAATGAAATTGAGTATATTTCAAGATCCTTTAGAAGTCCAACATCAATCTAAACCAAGCAAAGGGAAAAAATCAAGGGGAAAATAGAATACCAGCGGTATCCCATAAACCCAAGTTGACAATGCTTCCATCAACAGCCACATTAGCACTGAAATTGTCAAACACTGTGGGAATGTAGTCCTGCCACATAAATCGCAATATTAGAGAGAGAGAGAGAGAGAGAGAGAGAGAGAGAGATTATCAATCTAGGAAACAAAAGTCAGCAAGTAATAAAAGAATGGACCACAATGAAGAGACAACAAATGAACATTTAAACAGAACATTGATACAAAAGGAGAGACCCAACTTGACATCCAAGATATTGAGTGTACCTAAAGAAGCTAAAGCTCAAATGGAGGTGATGAGTGATTGAATCTTTGAATCAGAAATTTCAAGACAAGGAACAGAGAAACCCATTTAATCAGATTATGAATTAATAAATTCAATACCTGCTTTTAGGGAGGGGAATAAATACCCAAAGAAACACAGCATTTATTGATTAAAGACTTAGAAAGAACAGAAATAAAAATCAAGAATGAATCTTCAAAGAGAGAACCCATTCGATCAAAGAATGAATTAATTATGTTAGAAACGCACTTTATGGGTAGTAATAAATACTCAAAAAATTATTAAATTCTTTTACAAGAGAGTACAACAAGAATGAACGTAATGAAATTTAAAAAAAAATAAATTATAAACAAATAGAGTTTTTGAAGGGACTCCTTACAGTAGGGAACTTGTTGCTAGTGTAACAGATGAGCATACATGTCTTCCCAACAGCTCCATCTCCAACTGTAACACATTTAATGAACTTTGAAGCACTCATTCTCTCTCTCTCTCTCTCTCTCTCTACAGTAGCTCTTTTGCTACAGAACCAGTATATGAAAGCAGTTCAAAAAAAAAGGGAAAGGAAAAGGAGACACCCAGAGAGATAAAAGTGGAGAGATCGAAGAAGAAATAACTCAAAAGACAAAAGAACCGTGTCTTTAAAGAAGAATTGGAAGAGAGAGATACCCACTTCTAGTTTCAAGAATAAAACATTATATTATTTATACTTATTATATATAAAACAACATAGGCGGAGAAGAGAGAGAGAGAGAGAGAGAGAGAGAGAGAGAGAGAGAGAGCCCTTTTATTGTTGCAGACTTGCAGTCAAAGAGACACAACAAACAACAACACCGAAGCATTTCCATTCGCATTTACATCCCTCTCCCAAAATTTCAAATCTAGTTCAATTGAATTCTACATTATTTTCTTTCTTGAAATGCAAAAAGGTAACCGTGAGAGGCTATAGTGGGTCCCATTTACCAACGGCACCTAAACCTTTCTTCCGTGTCTCACTGGAGTCCATCTGTCCACATCATCATGACAACCGTTTACTTCACCTAAACGACACCGTTTCATCTGTTTCTGTTCCTCTGACTGGAAGCGGCCTTGTTGCATTTTTTTTTTTAAAAAAAAAACTTTTTAAATGTATTTTCATTAATCTCATTAAAGTTTGGTAAAATTCATCTCATAGTCACACTATAAACATGAATAAATCAAAAAAAGTAAAATCTGATTTTCATTGAAAAACCTTTTTATTTAATTTTGAAACTTTGAAAATTCATCTCAATTCCTTGTTTAGACAAATTTGAATTTATTTTCAGTATAACTAATTTATCAATATTTTTTAACATTTTTTTTCTGTGAAAATTTGAATATCATATTGTGGTGTTTAGATTTTATTTGAAAATTTTGAAACTTAATTTTTTTTTTTGGTTTCCCACCCGGTATCTTGAGTTTCGCTCATATTAATCCGGATCGATCTACTATCGGGTCCTTTTCGAGAGAGATCTCCCAATGTGATTTTTTTCGTATCTATGGGGAGTCGAACTCACGACCATGATTAAGAAAATTCAAATTTCTTCCGGTTGAACCAACCGATGTTGGTGGAAAATTTAAAACTTAATTCAATTACAATTAGTAATTTTCAATACAAATTATTTTCCTAAAGATAATCTAAATCCTATTTTATAAAGATTTTTAATTGTTACTTGTAAAACTTATATTTTTTTTACTTTAATTAAAAAATATTACAAATTAAATTAAATTAAAGAAAATTAAGAAAATTCGAGATAAAATTATTTTTTAAAATTAAATAATGTTATTAAACTAATGAAAATTAAAAAATACAATATAAATCTCGATAATTTATTTCTACGTTATAAGATTCCATCTTTTGAAGTTTGTATTGAATTTCGGGATACGGACCGTTGAACTATGAATTGACCAAAATAACCTTTGGTTATAAAAATTGAATGTTCTCTGTACAGGCACGGGTGGGACATTGAAAGAGCCGGACTCCTTTTTGTCCGTATTGCCGACTTTGTCCCCTCACTTGGGCATAAAATTTTTTGTTTTACCATTTAATGTTAATGTAACGAAACATTAGGAAAAAGTTTATATATACATATATATTCACTTTAATCCCCAAATAGGTTGCTCTACAACAATGAAATGAAAAGGGTTCTCATGGATTCTTAAGAACAATGGTGAATCCAGAATCTAAGGATAGTAAAAATAATATTTTCACATAACAGTAATTGATCTTAATAGAGATAATATTTTGAATTGAATAAAATAATATTTATTTAATATATAAAAATTAATAAAAATAATTATCTAATTTCTTTCTACGTGACTCCGCCGTTGCTTAAGAATCACATCCTTAATATGCCAAAAAAAAAATGTAGTTAGCTTTTCACAAAAGAATATTACATATAAGAAAAACTGAGACATAAAGTACTTTGAGTGTATTTTTATAATTAATTATTTTAATTAATGAAAATTATAATTTTTGATGGTAATTTCGTTATTTTTTGGTGGGTAAAGGTAATTTCATCACATTGACAACTTATAGAAACGACAAACAACAAATTGACAACCACAAAGGTCAAGCAAACTCGATTACCCAAACCCATACCTTTTTTTTTTTTTTTCGCCTAAATCATGATCCTAGTAATCAATCTTGACATGTGACTTGGTACCAATGTTTCGGACAATGTGGCAAGATTCATGGAACTTTATTGCACTTAATACAGATTACTCTTATATTTATTCATGTGTACTTAGAACCAAGCTGCAGAGTTTTTTTTTTTTTTTTTTCAAAAATATTAATATGTACTTAAGTAGTATTTAAAAAAATTAAAAATATTATTCAAATTTCTTTATTGGAAAATATCGTGTGTTTTGAGAATATTTAAAAAATATTATATATCAAAATCAAATTAATAATATTTAATAATAAATGATTAAGATTTATATCTTTATATTGTTTCGTATTCTTAATACAATATGAGAGCCATATTCAAATCTATTCTAATATGGTATCATAGTTATGATTAAACATCTTTAATATAATATCTTCTAACAAAAGTTTTTTTTTAATATAATATTAAAATTATATTTAAATCTCTTTTACTATTTTATGAGAACCCCCTTTACAAAATGATTAGATTTGTTTGTGGTCATTCATTTGGTCGTCTACTAAATATTTAGTATATATGAAATGATTATATTTTTATAGATGATCAGAATTATATTTTCAAAAACCATCTCATGTGTCACTTGAAATTTCTATAATTGCCATTCAAAACGTACTAGTTTCTCTGCTTAGGTCTATGTTTTTATAATCTTTTTCTATCATTACTCTTATTATATATTTTCTATAACGTTTTTTAAATTTAAGTGATTTATATTATATCTTGAATTTGAGAAAAAATGTTAAGAAATATTATATATCAAAATATATATCAAAATCAATTGATTTGATTTGATTTTGATATATAACTTTTTTTAACATATTTAAAATGTTAAATATTTTATGAAATTATAATATTTACTTCCTTCCATACCCCAACATTCTATATTTTATTGATTTGATACGTAATATTTTTTTACATTTTTAAAATGTTAAATATTTTTTGAAATTATAATATTAGCCTCCTTCCATACTCCAATATTCTATATTATATATTTTTCTCCCCTAAAATAAATTGACTCTATCCATGTATAGACTTTCATAAATTGATAATAAAAATTATTTTTATTTTTATCGATAAATTTATTTGTGTGTATTTATAAATAATGACCAAGATTTATAATCCAAAGATAGTTAATCAATTTTTTTTTTCAGTTATTTAAACAATATTTATTTCTTTGCTTATTAAACAACCCAAGCAAAATATTATCCCCTAATTTAATATTAAGTTCTGTCCGGTCTAATTCAATCAATCTTAAGTCCAATGAATGCTAAAATTTGAATTTCTCCATTTTTCAAAAGTAGTTTTTTTTTTAATCATTTAAGAGATTGATAAATTCTCACCTCTCCATCTCTATCCGGGGGTTATTTGAAAAAAAAATGGGAATAGATTGAATTAAATTATATAATTTTTTAATAAAATTTATTGGTATAATCATAATTTTTTAGAGAAATCTTTTTTTTTTCTAGAGAAATATTATATTCCTTACAAAAATTTTTATTTTAACTAAAAATACTATAATTAAAAAAATAAAATAGATAAATTGAAAATTATTAAACAAAGTTCAGAACAATTGATAATTTTAATAGAATCAAGACAAACGATATTCAAAAGATCAGTAGCTTTCTTAGAATTAAGTTTTATAAATAATTTTAATTTATTCAAATTATATTTGAAGAATTACCCATTTAAACATCTCATAATAAAAAATAATAATCAGACAAGTGATAATATCAATTTCCAATAGAAAATGGAATTAGAAGCTCTTAAAATTGACGGACCCTCCATTGCGGAAAAGGACTGCGTGCTTACGCCTCCACATGAGAAGAAGCAGCCGCATGATTAGTACTTAATGCATGATACTAGTAGAAAGGGTGACACTTTTGATGGGTCAAGCACTAAACTAATAATAATTAGTATGGACGTTCATTTTATGTTGGCTAGGTTTAATACCGTATCCTTCCTTTAGTGTTTAAATTTTTATAAATACGTATATTTTTATTATTTTTATAATCACAATATGATAAAAAAAGATTTAATATCATTAATATTTTAGTATACTAAGCGCAAAAAATAAAAATATTTTCTAGCAAAATGATGGAGTGTTTGAAATTGTGTGATGAAAAGAGATGATGGATTGGGTTAGACAAAAGACTTTCTGGCGCTGCATAATCTTTCTGAAAACACCTAGCTGGCATGCATGGCACCACTGCTTCCCCATGTGGAGCCTCATCATTCTCCAGTTTGTCTCCGACCCTGACATTTTAAGAAGTTCTTCTATGGAGTAAAAACCATTACCTTGAATCAAGGTTTGAAAAATTTCAAAAAGCAAGCCGAATCAGAGAAAATGACCGTCTCGAAGAGAGACAAAGAGCCATGATTTTAATAAAATGACAAATTTGTCTCCTGCTTGACATGATTAGACTGCTCCTGGTGGGCGAGAGTACCGTCTAAATCCCTTCGAATACCTATTACTATTATTATTATAACCGAAAAAATAATAAAAAAATAATAATTATTTTTTTATTATCATATCAAAAATTATATTACTATTTTAGAATTGAATTGAATGGATCGCTTTTTCAGTATAGTATGATAAAGATAAAGATAAAGATATTTTTTTATAATTAATAAATTAATATTTTCTAATGTAATAAAGTTATAATTTAAAATAATAAATTTACTTAGCGGCTCACTTTTCCCCCGGGGGGAGGTTGGGATGCCGTTTTAATAGCTTTAGGTTCTTAGTGTTGGGTTATATATATATATATATATATATATATATATATATATATAAATGTATTGAATTAAAAAATAAAAAATAAAAGTAAAGAAAATCTACCATTTCAGTTGTTCTTGACACTAATTAGTGTTGTTTGAACTAAGAAGAAAGAAATAGTGAAGATCGAAAAATACACAAGACGATGGCCGATATGTCTAACACTAATCTGCTAAGGTCTAAAGGGTAGGGATAGGAAATTATTTTTACAAAAAATCCATATATTTTTATAAAATTATTTTTTATTAACTATAATTAGTTAATATCTACAAAATTATTATTAAGAATACGGTTTGATAATTAACAATTTACATTGCCCTCAAACCTATTACCATTATTCTACTCTTGCGGGAATGATGTAATTTTGCAATAACAGTTTAATATAGTGCTCACTTCTAATTCTAATGACGTTTTCCCCAATACCCTTATTTTTAATAGCACTCTCATGGCTGTTTTAGAATGTGAGTTGACAAAATTGATATTTAAATTTTAATATTATTTCTTAAATTCACTTCGAATTAATTTCCTACGTAGTAACATACGTTGGATCTCGTCAGAGATTGGCGTCTCCATGATAATAATATTCATTAGACAGGCATACGAGGTTTGTTAGATGTTGGTGAAGTTGATTTCTAAGTCCTCGATTTCTCAATCCAGCCCTCACTCCCAATTGCCCATAAATAAAAAAAAGGGATAGAGAGAGAAAGAGAGAAATGTTTGGGATAGAAAGAGAAAAATGAGTCGAAACGTAAGAAGTATAAAAAATAGTAATAAAATTGTAGAAAAAATTTGGCTATTTTTAGAGATAAAGGTAAAAATAGAAGAAAAATAATTAATACATATTGACTTTTTAAAATAACACTTGAAATAAAAGATTTTTTCAAGTGATATTTAAGGTGGGGCGTTGAGAGTGTCACTCTTGAGGAATACATGGAGGGTAATCAGGGGAATTAGAGTTCCTTCCCCGAGTCCAAGGACTGCTGTGCCTGCATCGTGAGCAGTAACAGTGCATGGGCTCTGTGTCAGTCAGATCATCAGCTGAGACCTAGGTAAAGTCAAAAGAATGTTGGGCTCAAGCAAAATGTTTGAAAGTGAGATTGGGCTCATGATTTCAATATCCTATTTTTAGGCTTCGGTCGACTGGTCTCCTTGCCCATATGCTGTTGGGCCAGACAAATCAATCTTTCCTGGGTCCAGATTTTTTAAGTGAATTAGGGTATTCGGATTTAACCAGAATAATCCGTTTAAGTTAGACAAGATAGAAATAGATTCTCTCACCATAAAAAGAAAAAATAATGTAAGGGTGTTTTTCTCCGTCTCACTCCTTCCCTCCTTCAAAGAAACAGGTTCTGTACACTGTAGCTACTAAAGAGCTACTTAGAAATTACCGATTCTGAATTTTGCGCGCGCGCACGCACACACGCAGATTGCTTCAAAGTTCATTGAATGTATTACAGTTGGAGATGGAGGCGTTGGTAAGACATGCATGCTCATTTGTTACAAGCACAACAAGTTCCGTACTGGGAGTTTTCAATTATTATGGTCTTTGGGCTACGATTTTTATGTTACAATTTATTTTTGCTCTCCAATTTAGACTTTTGTCAAAGATTTTCTATGTTTTTGGGATATTTTTTGCAATCGCCAGAAATGGACTCTGTGATAAATAATTTATTATCTGTTTAAGCTGTGGGGTTTTGCTAAATCTTTCATTGATTGTTCTATTTAAGGCTTTTGTGCCCCCAAAAAAAAAATAAAAAATAAAAAATTGCTTTATCGGGCATTTATTGCAGCCCCCCAAACGCGGATGCTTACACAATGAATCCCCTATCTGGGTTACTGGTTGGATGTGTTTTTCATTTTCTCCTATCCTTTTGTTTTGTAATATCTGACTTCAAGATCTGTGCTTTTATTACCGACATTTGCTTCTTGCATAACAAGCTCTTCTCTCTCTCTGTCTCATTCTCTCACATTACGTGATTTATGTGGCAGGACGTCATGGCCAGAGTTAAGAATTTCATTGCCAACGTGGCTGTGGATGGGAGCATTGTTAACTCGGGGTTGTGGGATACTGCTGGTATTATAATTTTTGCTTCTTATTTTAAACTGTTGTTTGGATTAGATTGAGTTTGGGCTTCCAACAGGCCGTGGCCATCCTCAATTTTTCAGGTCTTTTTTTTTTTGTTATTAATAATTTACAGGTGAAGAAGATTTTAGCAGTTTTAGGTCATTTAATTATGGAAGAGCAAACATATTTGTCCTTGCTTTCTCATTAATTAGGGTGGATGGTTATGAAATGTGTTTTCAATTCCCAAACTATGAGCTTTACCAAATGGTTATTTAAATAGGGATTTGACTTGACTGTTTTTTGTTTTGGGAGATTCGGTGAAAAATCTGAGTTGAAGAAGTTCTAAGATCGTTTCTTTTCTGACTAGAATTTAAATATCTCTTACATTAAATGTCAATAGAGCAACTTAAGTTTATTTGAATGACCTGGTCGCTCAGCTTCAGTTTATAAGATGAGGATATTTTGGCAATGGTGGTTGATGGCATTTCTCTGGTGATAAATACTATACTTAGGTCCAATTTTTTTATCTGTTTGACCTTCTTAAACTTAATGACCCATACAGTTTAAATTGAATCTGGATTTAGACCCAATTTTATAATCCAAATATATCAAATAATCAAACTTAACTTAATGAACTTAAAATGCACTTAATCCAATAGGTTTTGCAAATTGGGCCTACTAGAAACCCAATTTTATTTCAAAACATTAGGTCTATAAAGATCCGGTCTCAATATCTGAATTGGGCTTGTAATGGTCCAATTAAATTGGCCTAGAGTCAAACATTTAATTAAGCCTAATGTTCCATTGAAATCCATTAAACTCCAATAAAGCCCATTAACCCAATTAAAGCCCAATAGCCCAATAGTCGAAACTAATCCAGAACACCCTAACCCCAGTTCAAACCAAAATTGATCGGTTTAATTAATTTAATTTCTTTTTAATTATTAGGTGACTGTTCATCTTCTTCAGGACCAAAACCCTAGCCTTATCGCCGTCCTCCTCTCTGTCGACAATCTCTCTCTTTACTGAATCATCATCTCTTTCAATTAAGACTGTTGGAGACTTGCCTTTCGTTAATCGGAGATAGAGAAGAAGAGAGAAATTGGGACGAACCGTCTCAATTCCTTCTCAACGCAACACCTTCGCTAATTGAAACTTAACCATCAGAGACAGTCGTCGATCTATAGATTGAAATGAAATCTTTGTTTTCATCGTGGATACCTCCTTTCTTTTGATCAGCATTTTTTCGACATCGGTAATTTTTTATTGATCGACTGTAAAGAGAGGGAGACGAACGGACACTAAAGATCTGAAACCTTAGAGAGAGATTTAATTCGGATCTCTTTGCGGTGGGAGCATAATTTGGGGAAGCATTAAATGCTTGTCCCCTTTTTTTTTTTTTTTAAGAAAGTCCAAAATAATGAAACTCTTGAATCCAAATTTGAAAAGTCAAACTCTTTGATACAAATGGAAAACCCAAACGGTAGGAGACAAAAAATAAAAAATAAAAATAAAAATAAAACTTTTGTCTCCTTGTGTTTCCAAGATTGACGCCGGGGACATCTAAAGGGGTTTTCTTCGATCCCTTTTCTTTTCTTTTTTTTTTTTTAATTTTGAGACTATAATGACCAGCATTAAATGCTTGCCTTATTTATTTATTTATTTCACATTTAATGTTTAAACTTTTAATGTGAACCGAAATTAATAAAAAAAAATTTATTTTATATTTAATGCTTAAATTTATTACCTTTAAATCCAAATTAAAAAATCCCTAACTTTTTTAATGATTTAAACATGAAGACTCTGATACCATTTATAAGAATTGATTTGATAAAATCTATCATCAATATATATAAACCAAATAATCCTAAATTTTCATACTAAATCATTAAAAAAATATAAATAACTAAATATAACAATCGAAGGAAAACATATCTGAATCCATACTTTCCAGATTTCCCTTTAATAATTTCTTGTCTCGATTGTCTACCTCTAATAATCCTGAATTGGGAACAACTTTTCAGATTTTTGTGTTTTCTTTAGAAAATAACTGATATGATGTTAGGGATGGAAGAATCATCAGATCCGGGACCACAACTTATATTTAAAAATAATCGTATTATCTCTTGATAACTCTATCTAAACCCAGATAGAGATTATTCCTTAGATTTCTGCACATGTAGGAATCACACTCAATTGGATAATCTAGAGTTCAATATTAATCAAAACTTTAATAGATCACATTCTCATTTTTATATAGACTTATTATGACAGTTTATATATATAATTATTTTATATATTAACCCTTGGATTAAATGATCCAACAAATGCTTAATACCATTTGTTTGCAATTCTTACTCTGACTTGCTTTTTATTTATCTATTTATTTATATTATTGTTAGTGTTGTTGTTGTTATTATTACTTTTATTTTAATTATTATAATAATAATTATTATTTTTTCAGCAAACGAATCGTTTGAAAGGACTGCAAATGTTGCTGCACATGCAAACTTGTGGCTATACATGACTGAATGGTATAACTACTCCCTTGCCAGAGCATCCAGCCTTCTATTCCTTTGGGGAGGCATATCGCACGTCCTGCCTACTTTTGGGGCTTTCCTTTCCGATACCTACTTTGGTCGTTATAATGTCATTGCAGTGGCATCTGTCTTGAGCGTAATGGTAAGCAACCTCATTACTTCAAGCATAAATGGACATTCATGCACCGATTTACACAAAGGATATGCTGCAATAAATCATTTATGCATATGTTCCAATAAAATAAAGAGTCTTGCATTTATAGATTGTCCAAGGACTGTATTGACAGATAACCTGGTTCAAAATACATTATGTGCTAGGACCTTGGCATTTTCTCAAAATTGAATTTCACAAAGGTTTTCCCCATATTTTTGAAACTTCTCTTTGACCTCTAATGACTTGCATAACAAAAAATGAAAGATATACGCTTGAGGAAAAAAATTATTGGCTTTATTCCACATACCCTAGTGCCATTTTTCCCTTCTGGTGGAGCTTATACAACAGTTGAAGTCTTTAATTTGATTGATATTCTTTTATCCTGATTGCATCAAAGAAACAAGAGATTCAGAACCTGCACATGTACTCACACAAATGCACATATAAATAAATGAATTTGAGCATATGAAGCACCCTACCCCAAGACGAAATAACAGCTTTGATTTTTCCTCCCAGGGATTCGGATTACTATGGCTAACAGCCGTGGTTGAACCACTAAGACCAGAGATTTGCCATTTGGTAATTAAAGACAGATGCAGCCATGGAACCCTTGTCCAGCTTGGGGTTCTCTTTCTGTCATTTGTGTTGATGTCCTTAGGAGCAGGTGGCATTAGAGCAATCTCGATAGCCTTTGGGGCGGATCAGATTGATAGGCCTGAAAACCCCAATAACAAGAGGACCACGCAAAGTTTCTTGAACCTCTATTATGCTTCAGTGGGTGTTGCAATTGGAGTTGCAGTTACGTTACTTGCTTGGGTTCAAGAAGAATTCGACTGGGGTTGGGGTTTTGGAATTCCTGTGGTGCTAATGCTCATTTCCACTGTTTTCTTCTTTGTGGGTTCTCCTTTATACATAAAAAAGGAGCCAAAGAAAAGCCTGCTGACTGGTTTTGCCAAAGTAATATCATCATATTCAAAGAAAAGATACCTATACCTTCCAGCAAACGTTTCTGATGGTTGGTACCTTTGCAATAAGGATGCAGAGTATGTTGAACCAACAGAGAGATTGAGGTAAATAATCTATTCATCATCGTCATCGTCATCATGTATTTCCTGAGTTAGAAAGATACGAACCTGGTGTCATAACTAAAAGGCATCAAAAACTGAAAATGCATTTCATGGCATTTAAACTAGTATCCATTTAGACCTATCTGCAATGACATAGTTCTCTAGTCAAAGGTAATCTGCAGATGAGAAACAAAGTTGGTGATCATAGCCTCTTTATTCAAAATACAGGTAACCTCATTGATATCGGAGTTCTCATTTTTGACATTCTACGTGCCAGGCAGCAGCGTAAATGAATAACATGCTTCAATATTATCAAACATGCGTCTAGTATGCCACTGATGAGCATAATTCAGAAAGAATGACATGGATGGTTCTGAACGTAGCTCCATGATATGAGATTTGCTTATTACTCGAGATCCTCACAATTTTGGTCACATACTAACTTTGTCAATGTCCTTAGGTTTCTTAACAAAGCTTGCATTATCATTGACCCAGCAAAAGACTTGAACCTTGATGGATCAGCTAAAGATCCATGGAGTCTGTGCACGGTTCAACAAGTGGAAGAGTTCAAGGCACTGATAAAAGTCATCCCAATCTGGTCATCATGCATAATGATGTCCATGGCTTCGACTCAACACACATTTCCCATAAGACAAGCTAAATCAATGGACAGAGATATCACTTCCAAGTTTCAATTTCCAGCTGCCTCCTTCATTGTATTCACAGTCATCACTATGACCACATGGGTGTGTACATATGATCGACTAATTGTTCCCTTCATAGCGAAGTACACAAAAAATAAGCACGGAATTCCCGTCATGGGCCAAATGGGTATTGGCTTGGTCTTCACATGCATGGCCACCGCAGTTGCAGCATGGGTGGAGAGCATTCGAAGAGAAAGAGCAATCAGAGAAGGATTGGCAAACAAAAATGCTATTGTGCACATGTCTGCAATGTGGTTGATACCACAGTACTGCCTCCTGGGTTTGGCTGAGGGATTTAACTCTATTGCGCAGATAAACTTCTATTACTCTCAGTTTCCAAAGAGCATGTCTAGCATTGGGGTGTCTCTGCACCAACTAGAAGTGGCCGTAGGTAACCTGCTGGGGAGCGCTTTAGTGGAGATTGTGGATCGTGCCACCAAAACCGGAGGGAGGACCAGTTGGCTTTCGGATATGATAAACAAGGCTCACTATGACTACTACTATTGGCTTCTAAGTGGTATTGGTGTACTCAATGTCTTCTATTTTCTTGCATGTAGTGCTGCTTATGGGCCTGCAGACAAAGATGACGAGGAAGAGACTCATCGTCTCTACTAGACAGAGATGCTCAAGTAGAACTCTGTGTATGTGTCCCACGTGTCCATTGATAACAATACCTCATCAGCCTATGCCATCCAGCATTCTGTGACTGTTTGGTAGCATAATATTGATTCTCTTGTTGTTGAGCTGAAGCTTATTCCATCAATTAAGTTCCCTTCCATCGCTCACACCATAAAATGTGAACATGAACACACGTGCTTGAATATTTACGAAAATGCTACTTCTCACTATCAGGGTTTGCTTTGCCCATTTTATTATTTCTATAAATTAAAGCTTAATGTAAATATATTCCTTTATTTTTCTCTATTAAAAATTTATTCTTTTTATACCACGTATAATAATATAGTGAAATTTAAATGGTAAAATGTAACAGTTTTCATATCTGTCCAAACATAGAACTTTTCACCAAGCCTAGAATGAATTTTGTTGAGGTATATTTTCTAATGAACGACTATTTATGCTGATTTTCCATATTAATTGTTGAGCTTATCTTTAACTTTCGTGTGAATAGAGTGTGACTTAGAGGTGGGACTTTTCATTACCATTGCAACGACAAACATTTCATAGCATACTTTTATAACCGATATAAAAGCGAATCTTGGCGTAAATGATTGAATTATTATTTTGATATTTTTGAGATTATAGATTCAAGACGTAAAAATAATTTTTTTATAAAAATATAAAAGAAAAATCACGTATATTTACGTTCACCCTCCCCTATCCCTGGAGTATTTTATTGACATAATAAACTCTTTTTTTTTTTTTACTTTTTTTATTTTTTTACTTTTATAATCAACAAAGTGGCATCCAAAAAAAAATTCCTATGCATGCAATGGACCATAACTTATGTGATTATTTTTGCATGTTCAAAAAAATAAAATTTGAGAGTTAAAAATATAAATTGAACCCAAAATAAAAATTTAGGAGAATTTTCTAATAATGGCAAAAAGAAAAAAATCAATAATGCTGCTGCTGAACACTCCACACCCTCTCACCGAAAAAAAAAAAAGGGGCAGAGAGAGAGGTGGGGAGAGAGAGCGAGAGAGAGAGAGAGAGAGAATGGTCGGGACATGAGCAAGGTTTACCTTTACCCTGACCCCAATCCAAGAAACGAGGAGAAAAGGCCCCCCCTTGTTTCGTTATTAAGGCACGACCAAGATGGAAGTTACTTTCTGGCCATGCCCAAAACGAGGGCTCCTGTATAGGACCAAAAATTGAAAAATTCCATTTCTCTCAGCATCAATTAAAATCTAAGTGGATCAGTCATTAGATCAACGTTCGATGGTAAACTCGGACCACTCCCAGAATTTCGAGGGACTCTTTCGCCGTGGGCAATCAACTGTGATGATGCTTGCGATTGTTTGATCAGACGGCGAGGAATCAGAGGCAACTATCGATTTTGAGGTAAGACTATGATTATTCGCTTTTAGGGTTTCTCATCCGAAAAGAAATCTCAGAAATTATGCTATCCTATTTAGCGAGATTTGGTGGGATATGGATTTCTTTTATGGCAATTCTTGACAAATTTCACTAACTATAGGGGTAAAAATCTTGGTTAGAAAGTTTCTGTGTGTGTGTGTGTGTGTGTGTGTGTGTGTGTGTGTGTTGACCATCTAATGACTACCATTTTTTCTAATCATCCATTAGAAATGATGGTAGATGGATGTCGATTCAATTCAATGGACTGGATAACAATACTCGTGCGGGCCATTAAAAATTCCCTTATACAAGTATGAATGACTCATTTCTAAACTTGATTGTCAAAAATAAGTGTTAGAAATAGTTAATTCATAAAGAAAAAGATAAAAATGTCGATAGAACTTATTCTACAAATTGCTAAGCAGGATGACTGATGCAAGATATAAGTATTGAACGTTGTTAATCTTTAAAAGGTACACCAATAAAATTTGTACGACTTGTGAAAAACATATCTGATGTGGATTATGGAGAAGAGCGTTACCAGTAGAAAATGCTATTCATGTTATTTGTAAAATTATGTAATACTGATGTAGTTATTGTGCTTAGAAAAAATCTTTTGTTTGACAAAATAATAGAAAGGATTCTTTCATGTTTTCGATTTAAAGACAAGGGCAATAGAAGAGTCGGGTTTCAAAATTCCCACACATTTATGCCTATGCATGATAAGATATATGTGTGTGTACAATATGGGTCCCAAATTTTTCAGGGACAAGATCAGTAAATTTCTAGGCCAAGGGTTCTACTTGTGTATCTTTGGCTAGTGCAGGCGATGACCGTCATCCTCCTCGTCTCTGTCAGCAGGCCCATAATAACTACTGCATACGAGATAATAGCAGATGTTGAGGATACCTAAACCAGTTAGAATCCAATAGTAGTAGTCATAGTGAGCCTGGTTTATCATATCTCCAAGCCAACTGGTCTTCCCTCCGGTTTTAGTGGCAGCATCCACCATCTCCACCAAAGCACTCCCTAGCAGGTTACCTACAGCCACTTCTAGTTGGTGAAGAGAAATTCCTATGCTAGACATGCTCTTAGGAAACTGAGAGTAATAGAAGTTAATTTGCCCAATAGAGTTAAATCCCTCGGCCAAACCAAAGAGGCAGTACTGTGGTATCAGCCATGCTGCTGACACGTGCACTATGGCGGCTTTCCCTGTTTTTTCTGCCAATGCTTCACTGATTGCTTTTGCCCTTCGCATTCGCTCCACACATGCTGCCACTGTCGTGGCCATGCATGTGAAGACCAAGCCTACGGCCATTTGTTGTTTGATGGGAATTCCGTGCTTGTATTTTGTGTACTTTGCCACGAAGGGAACAATTAGTCGATCATATGTGCTCACCCATATTGTCATAGTCAGGACTGTAAATACATTGAAGGAGGCGGCGGGAACTTCAAAGTTAGAACCAGGGATGATCCTTCTGTCCATCGATCTAGCTTGTTTGTTTGGAAATGTGCGCTGAGTTGCAGCCACAGACATCATTATACAGGCTGACCAGATTGGGATAATTTTTATCAGTGCTTTGAGTTCTTCCACTTGTTGAACTGTGCACAGATTCCATGTATCCGTAGCTGATCCATCAGGGTTCAGGTCTTGCGCCGAGTCTATGATAAGGCAAGCCTTGTTTAGGAACCTAAGGACAGTGACAAAGTTAGTTTGATATCTCACGGAGGTATGTTCGGAAACATACATGTCATTCTTTCTGAATTATGGTCATCAATGGCATACACAATGTATTTTCTGGTGATATTCAGGCTTATGTACCTTAATCTTTCTGTCGGTGCAGAAAACTCTGCTTCACTCTCGCAAAGATACTGACCATCAGAAACATTTGGTGGCAGGGACAGGTGTTTTTTCTTCAAATACGCTGATATTACTTTGGCAAAACCTGTTAACAAGCTTTTCTTGGGCTCTTTTTTGACATAAAAATGAGAACCCACAAAGAAGGCGACGGTGGAGATGAGCATCAGAAGTACAGGAACCCCAAAACCCCAACCCCACCCAATTTCTTCTTGAATCCAGACTAGAATGGTAACTCCAACACCGATTGCAATACCCACTGAAGCATAATATAAGTTCAAGAAACTTTGCATCCTCCTCTTGTTAGTTGGGTCTTGTGGTCTATCAATCTGATCTGCACCAAAGGATATGGAAATTGCTCTAATGCCGCCTGATCCGAAGGACATTAACGCAAATGACAGAAATAGAGCCCCCAGCTGCGTTGCTGTTCCATGGTCGCAATTGTCTTTAATTTTCAAATGGCAAAGTTTAGGTTGTAGTGGTTTCACGACGTCTGTTAGCCATAGTAATCCCATTCCCTGCAAGGAAAAATCAGGGCAAGTATTTCTTATTTTGTGTGCGTGCATGTTTTAAATTTTATTTTATTGGCTATCAGGTTTCTAGAATATCAAATGGAGACTTTGGACCCCCGTGAGTTCTGATTCCATGGTTAGAGGAACTGGAACCTATACCATGGTTCGATGCTAGTTCCATTTCCAGTTCAATTTTAGCTCCATTTCCTTTTTTGTTCCCATCCTCAATCCAATTCGATAATCATTTTAACTAAAATAACCTTCCGACTAGCCATTATTTCACTGTTGGGAGGAGCTTTTTTTTTTCCTAAAAGCTAAATTTTCAACTTTTTTTTTTGAACTTTTGATTCCACAGTTCTAGTTTTGGTTCTGGTTTTGAGAGGAGGAGCCAGATCTGGAAGCTTGGAACTGGTTCCAATTTTGATGAAACTGTGGTCAAGGCTACTTTGGGTTGTTGCATATGCTCCACTAGGGAAGAAAATAGGCGTTTGAGATATTGACTTTTCATTATATGCGTTCAGATCACACAAACATGGTCTTGATGACTTCAATTTTTGGTCATAGAGAAGTTTAAAACATGGTTTGTCTTTGTGCTTTTTGGTGTAGTTATTGAAATGCTTGAAGTAATGAATCTGCATACCAGTATGCTCAAGACAGATGCGGCTGCAATCACGTTATAACGACCAAGGTAAGTGTCTGAAATGAAAGCTCCGAAAGTAGGCAGGAAATGTGACATACCACCCCAAAGGAAGAGGAGGGTAGATGCTCTCGCAAGGGTGTAGTTATACCGCTCGGTCATGTATGCCCATAAGTTGACATGAGCAGCCACATCTGCAGTCCTTTCAAATGATTCATTTGCTGCAAAACGAAAAGAAAGACACAAGGTCACCAAACTTGGTCTTTTAAAGTACTTTGTTGAGGTTATTGGTATTGAATAGATTTTCTTGGTGAAAGAGATGATGATGAGCTATTGAAGCATACCAATGATGAAAGGAACGGTCCTGTAGCCACCCTTTCCGGCTGCAAACTGGGCTTCTACCTTCGGATCTAATGAGTTACTCTGCATTTTTCCTGTAAAATGAACATGGTTGAAAAAACTGTTGTATTGAAGATGACTTATATGGAGGCACCTTTTAATGCATTTGGTCTAGATATTGTGATGATGGTTTTTCTTCAACATTTTGATCAATGAATTGTCCTCAATTGGTAGCTACACTATGATGAAATAAGCAAATTTTCATTCAAATGATTATTATTTTTTCTTTTTTCATCAATTTTTTTTTAATAGGCCAATTTCTTTAAATATCTTGTTGGTATGAAGTTTCTTCAAACACATGGCTAGGGCTCTAGGTCAAGACCTCTTCTCGTGTATGTATTTAAGGTACTCACTAATGGCACTAGGTATTAGGCAATGAAAATAGTGCATACACTAACCTTTTTCTCCAGGTCTATTAAGCCTAACATAGCCTTCTTGGGTATTTGAAACATCGCTTCTGCCGGAGCCCTCTCCATTCCCTTTCTTCGCCAGCTCGACATAGCCTCCCATCTTCTGCCTCAACACCTCTTCTCCTTCCTCCCTCTCTCTCTGCCTGCAATCCTCGCGTATAAATATTTTCTTTTTCAAAAAGAAAAACTCCTTACGCTTCTCTTTTCTAAAATTATAAATTTTTTATATACGCATGCCTGCACGAACATGCACTGAAAAAATTTTGACAGGCTATGTTTAATCACTTTTTTTTTTCAGGAAAAAGAGAGAGAAGGAAATACCTCGTACTAACTGAAAAATTGTAATCCTACGAGTTGTGGGATAGTCAGAAAATCATCTTCTTTGGAGAAAAATTTGATTTATTTCTATTAGAAACTGCATTGATTCAACTTTTGTTTCAGGGTGCCAAGTTCGGTGTTTTTGTTTGGTTTGTTTGATGGGTAGTGAAAAATATATAAATTTGGAAAAGACTTGTTTCCGTATCCGTTATAATTATTGTTTTTGAAAACAAAATTTTGCTATAGTTATTGTTATTGTGATCACAAAATTTGAGTTGTTATCAATTTTAAATTTGATGAACGTTATGAAAATGTCATGCTATCCTAGATTTTATTTAATAAATTTGAAATTATAAAATTGTGAAAATTTTAACTATAGTTTTATATTATAATTATAATATAACTAGTAAACCAAACAACCTATAAATATGCAAAGTCTTTAATGTAAGGAAAATTATATGTCGAATCCTTAAAATCTGTATACAAATTTTAATTAGGTCTTTAAGTTTAATTTTATTACACTTAAATCCTTTGACTTCAAATTATGGTCTAATTGAGTTTTTTAAATTAATGATGTAACCGTCACATAACTTATCGATGGCTTCGACAACCATTGCTGATGGGGTAATTGCTACGTTAGAAAACACCGGAAACACCCACAGTCTCTCGTCTCTCTCTGGACCATCCAAGCTTGATTGAAGATGACGAAGGCGGGGACCGGTATAGAAGGCGAAGGCGATTTCTTTAATGACGACAGAATTGAAGGATGAAGGCACTAATCGAAGCTTGGTGGTGATGAGAATAGACGATGGCTAAGAAAATGGCGGTGAAGATGAGTCTCTGGTCTGGTTCGAAAGATGGAGATGAACGCTCGAAAGGGTGATGAGTGATCTCTTCGATGGCAAAGGCGACTCGGTTGGACAAGACGAAACTTGGGTCTGCAATATGATGAACATGGGCGATTGAAGATGATGAAGATGAATAGATAGAAGGCGAATTAGAAGGGGTCGACGGCAACTGGACGGACGACGGAGGAAAACTCGACAGCCATGGGAGAATGGGTGGTTGGACTGTGTCTGGTGGTGGTGGAAAAGGACCATCAGTGGTGGTGGGAGTATGATGATGGGTGTTGGTGGTTGTAGAGCATATCCGGTGGTGGTGAAGATGAACGGAGGAAGAAGTAAAGTTTGGGTGCGCAGAAATTTGAAGAGTTTGTTTTTTTGGGTTTGTTGGAAGATGAGGGGAAAAGAATGCGTGTGATTTTTCAGGCATTGCTGGAACATGAATATGAATGGGGGAGAGAGAGAGTGAGATTTTTTTTTTTTTTTTTTTTTTTGTGGAACATGAAAATAAACGGGGAAGAAGAGAGAGAAAGAGTGGGGGGTTATTTTTTGGGGCTAGCTGGAACATGAGGGGAAGAGAGAGAAAGTGATTTTTTTTTTTTTAAAGTGACGTGGAAATGGAACGGACAGGTGTTATCGAAGTGTCAAGCAATCTTGACCCATGCAGTTTCGTACTTTCAAGCCAAATAAAATTGAATTTAAGGAATTAATTAAAATTTTTATGCAAATTTTAAGTGTTAATATGTAATTTCTTCTATAAGATAACATGACTACTATTTCTATTTATTTATTAATGTTTTTATTTTTGATTTTTTTATATTTATCATTATTTATCAATAAAAAAATTATATATATATATATATATATATATAAAGCGTTATCAATAAATTTGATTTGTAGAAGGAAAAAAAGAAAGGAAAATTTACTTCATGAAATAAATATATATTTTTTATTTTTATTTGGTAGAGATGGAAAAAAAGAAAGTGAATGATAATTTTTTTAGTTTTGTTGAAATAAAAAAAGTTTATATTATTTAATATTATACACTTATAAATAATATTTTTAATATTTTTTATTATGCATTTTTTTTAAAATATATTTTTTATAAAAAATAATTATGTAATATATTTTTCTTATTTTTTATGAATTATTTTAATTTTATAAAATAATAATAAAAATAATTTATTATAAATAAGAAAAATAATAAAAAAGTAAAATTTAAAAATAAAATTGTAATAAAAAATAAATAATTTTATAAACTTAACTGATTTCCGAATCTTTCAATTAAGGAACACGAACAGGAAATGGAGATTCACCGGCGACGATGTGAAATCGCGGGAGACATCACCGGAAAGTCGGAGCGAAAGCTCCGAAAACACCTAATAGAATACTCTTTTCACCTGCGGCGAGAGATTGTCCGGGTACTCCATGATCGTCTTCGTCGAAATTCGTTAGGGTTCCTTCTGGTATCACATCTTTGATCGCCATCGGAGCCATTTGATCAACCAACGGTGAATGTGGTGTAAACTTGATCAGATGGAGGAGAATCGGGACAGTGCAATGAGTGATTTTTGATTCTAGGGTTAGTTTACGGTTTTCTGAATTTGATTGGTTGAATTTGATAGAGAGTTTAAAGTCCCTGCCCTAATTGAACAGCCCATTATTGTCAGTTGTTTAATTTTGTGATTTTCTTTTTGCAAATACGTGTGGAATGAGTCAGAATTTACAGAATCTGAGATGAGGTTCCAAGAGGTTAGCATTTCCCTTTTTTCTTCTTATCCTTTGTTTGTTTTGGGGAGAAATAGAATAATTTGGTTTATATCGATGGTTGTTTCATATTTTTTTGGTTTTATTGGAAGAATCGCTTTGCTTCTTCAATGAATGTGCTTGCTTTTCTGTCTGTCATGCCATACCTTGCTCAGTCGTCACTAATGGATGCCGTAGTTGGTTGGATCGAAGATGCAACAACAACAAACAATAACCTGAACATTAATCCCAAAATTTTGAGGTCGGTCACAGAGTGCTCCCCGACTTAGTCTCGGGGGTTGGGAGAGGGTGCTTTTGCATTTTTTATAAAGAGACTATTTTCACGTATAGGACTCGTGACTATATTGGATCGAAGATGCTCCAATAAATTTGGTGGGTTGAATCTTGTATGACGATAAGACATGAAATTGCCAAGGTAGAATGAATCTGCATGCACAAAATTAAAAATTTGACTTGAAAGTTGTAAGGCTTCCCATTGATTACATGATGGTACCGGTTTTCTCACATGTAAAATGCAAAATGCCTTCCCCGATAAATGTCACACAGCTCATTTGACTAATGCCCAGCCAAATATGAGTCATGTACTTGGCAAAAACTTTAAATTTATTCTTATCTCTAAAGCTTAATCTTATCCTCTTTGCCATTTTTGGGCACCCAAGAATATGGAGAGATAGTGTAACATCTATTCTGCGATATAAATATTGTCATGTGCATTTCTCTAATAAGCGCCGTAATAAATGCTATCACTGCATTACATAGAATTCGCAATGGCAATGGGAAACATAGAGTTAGAGATGTCCTCATTCATATCTTCTTCTTTGATGTTGTTACCCTCATCCCAAACCATTCTTTCTTCAGGTCCATATATCCAGCTACATAAGAGGTAGAAGAAGAAATTAACAACACCTGGAAGGGAAAGAATCCAATAGTAGTAGTCATAGTGGCCCCTGTTGAGGTTATTTGCTACCCAACTATCCTTGCATTAAGCTTTAGTGACGTTATTTACTGTGTCCACAATTACGCTCCCCATTAAGTTACCAATAGCCATTCCAAATGTAAAAAGAGCCACTCAAATGCAAGCCATGCTCGTAGGAAACTGAGGATAATATAAATTTTGTCCAATTGCATTAAATCCCTCAGCTAGACCAAACAAGTAGTATTGCCAATTGCTGACATGTTAACTATTGCCTCTTTTTGGTCTCTCAAACCTTCATTGATTGCTCTGCCCCTTTGGATGCTCTCCTACCACTGCAGTGGCAGTACATGAGATGACCTGCCCAATACCCATCTGCGTCTTTAGGCTAAGTCCAAGTTTTGTTTCTTGTAAGCCTTGCCATCAAGGGAACAAGTACTCGGTCATAGAAACCCACCCATATTTTCAAAGTGAGGATTGCAAAAACACTGAAGGAGGCAGCTGGAATTTTAAATTTGGAAGTGAGATGCATGTCCATGGCTACTGAATCAATGACTAGCAATAATAAATTCATAATTCGGATTCATACTTTTAACCATGTTTGGCTACTTGTTAGATACACAGTGTTACTTTCATTTGGTTGCTTTTGTTATTTTTCATATCTAGTTTGGTTATGAATAGTGACTAATAAAACTTCTACAGTTTTTCACAATTTTATTTTGTTATTGCTTGACTGATTTGTTTTGCTAGTTACAGTATTCCCTCAACCATGAAAACTTTCATCATATTGGTAACTTCTAATAATATTGACAATATCAGAGGCTTCTAGTGAATATTGATACACAACATTATAGTATATAACATGGTAGCACTGTTAAATAATTGACATTCTTATTATTAAATTATTTTTGTTGATTATAAATCTTGAAAATCACGGATTACAATTATTTTACCTGGCAAAAATAGGGGAAAAAAATTGTAGGCCTGATTGCTTAGCAACAATGTACCTTTTGTGACACCCTTTAAGTTTTCGGATATTATAATAATAACATGCATGAGTCACTTTAGGTGGGTATAACTAATCTCTAATGTCTGTGTTTACTTTGTATAGTATTCTTAAACATCAAATGTTAAGGGTTTGTGAGTTGTTTAAAGGCAAGGCAGAATCACAAGCATTAGCTAGAAAAAAATAAGTCCACTTTTGAGCTTGAAGTGCATGTGTATGACTTCATCTGACTTCATTGGAGTGATCTGGGCCAAAACCAGGCCAGCTTAAAGTTGAGTTTAGCTTGGATTTTGGAAAATTTCCTGTTCTTTTTATAGGCCCATAAAATTGTGATTCATGGCTTGACCAAACCTGGGGAGCAATTGAAATGGGTTGACAGCTTAATATTCAGCTGTTATTGCTGAAGTGATACTAGAAAAAGTAGACTTTTTATGTACAAATGTTGTAAAAATCAGGATCTTGCCTCCCTGGTTTCAAGGGTAAAATTTTAAAAGGTGTAAGCATATAGGACTGTAATATATCTGGAAAGAAAGATATTGATTATGATCAATAATACTTGGGCAGTTTTGGGTACAGGATCGATGCCTAACCAATAATAAAGTTAGTGTGAATCTCTAATGTTGCTTTTACATTAGTGAGATTGTCTATGCAGAATGTAGCTGATTTTATGAGCTTTTGGAAAGATTGTCTGGAAAAATTAGGATTGCCGTTAGTGATCATCTCTTCAAGCTAAAAGTAGTTCAGCAAGAGGTTATCAAAATAACTCTGGTATGTGAACTTGGTGTTTCTAAGTGCTCTTGGCCTTCCTCTTTGTTTTTCTCAGTTTAGGACTTACAGTAGTTTTCAAATTATTTTCTCTAGAAATTCGAATAGCTCCAATTTAATTTCATGGGATGGATTTGCATTTAAATTCAAAAATTGAAATATTTGTTTTTTTCTCTGTTTAGCTGTATTTTATAGAATATCAAAACCACGTTCAAACAGCAACTAGTTTTAGACATTTTGTGTCTTTTACCACATTAGGTTTTATATGATGCCATAAAGGGTTCTTGCCCTTCGATTTGCTGCAAGTATAAGAGGAAAGATCAATTTTTTTTTCTTTATATATATATATATATATATTTCTTGGTATGATCTATATACATTATTTAAAATAACTTTTTGCAATGTAGAATTACGTGCAAACTTCAAAGAATATTGAATTGAATTGGGATATGAATTTTCGACCCAATACTAATTAGGATTTAGATAATCGTCTCTCAGCTTAATTCCCATGCCTGCACAGAAAAGATAACATCCAAAATTAGTATTTGAAAATGCGGCAGGATTAAAATACATTCCCTCTGTATCTGATTCTCTTTAAGGGCATACCTTAATTCGACCATCAGAAGTTCCAGCCACCAAAACTTCTTCATCAGCGTTAAGAGCCATGCAAAGAACTCTAGCATTTGTTCCTGTCAGTAGTGTTTCTATTCTAGTTTGCCTCTTCCTGTTCCAGACTTCCACATTTCCTACCTTGCATCCCAAATAGAGTAGTTCTGAACTTATGGCCATGGCTCGCACATCTAATGTAGTTGGCAGTGATCCAACCATACTGAAATTTTTAGTGCTCCATATCTTGCACCATACAATAAAACAAAAATTCTTAAGTTTGAATATCTAGAAAAAAGTGGTCTGCAATTATGTCCTAAGGAGAGTCTGATATAGATTTTAGCTAAGTTCCTTTAAAGTAAAGACTCAGGTAAGTAATGGAAAAATGGGTTCCATAATCTATAGTTCACTGATTTATTAAGTACCTTTACACCTGCTCCATCTAAGGAAGTGCTGGCAGAATAAATGAGTCCTTCCCGTACTTGCAATGCATGAACTGGATTTGATTTCCCCAACAGTTTCCTTGAACCATTCTGGATAGTAGTGAGGGTTCCAGAGGCCAAATCAATTTCCTTGGAGATAATAAGGAAAGAGTTGAGTTATTTTCAACTAGTTATTCTCAACTATAAGAAACACTTGTCCAAAAGAGCTAGATGGAACAGGAGAACCATAATGATACTATAGGTACCTGGATACTGTTATCCGTGCATCCACAATATAGTTTACCATGTACAAGAGCAAGGCACTTAACATATTTGTTTGGATTCAGCAGCTTGGATCCACCATTCCAGGAGTGGGCCTACCAATAGCACAGTAAACCACATTCTGATTAAAACGAAGTCATAATAGAATTCCTAAAAGCCATGTTAAGGAATTTGGCTACAAATGTTGGGTGCGGGCGTGGGTGCGGGTGTATATCTGAAACAGGCATGCTCCTCATCTTGATACTGTTGCTGTGTCCTGTTGACACAGATCAGTACAGCTGGGCAAGGTGAAGAGTCCATGTAATATAGGTTAAAAGAGTGACATTTGAAGAGAGAATGAGGTATTGATTGAATGCTGAGTTTTGGAAATTGTGCAAGCCCTTAGAAAGCTTTTTTTTTTTTTCCCTCCCATCAAGTATAAGTATTATTACTATTATTAACTAACCGAAGACCTTATTTAATTCATGAGACAATACCTTGACACCAGCCCCCTGAGGAATGAAGCATGAAATGCTATTGGCAACGACTAGATTATGAACTTGATCTTTCATATCATGTACTTGTAGACATTGAAGGAGTTCACTGCCAATAGACCACACCTGCTCATAAGAGAGAAAATTGTATAAACATAAAAATTGTTGGCATATAAGTTAGAGGTACAGTATGGTAGAAGTGTACCCTTGCAGTCCTATCAAGTGAACCGCTGTAAAGTTTCTCCCCAGACTGTAAGATTGCTAGGCTTGTGACTGCCTTGCTATGCTCCCGAGTTTCTTGGATGAGTTGAAGAATATTACCTTTACCAGTCCATACCTATAAATTTCATGTAAAACACTATGTGATGAAATGATATCAATATGCTGTAACATTATTTTCTTATTCACTGGCTACAGCTAGTCTTAATTTGTTCAGGTTATGGTTGTCTGTGATCTGCTATTTTGCAGAGACAGGATCAATTCATGTACTTGTTTATCTACCTTTATTGTTCCATCCAATGCAATGATGTCACTGTGTTTTACCATTACTTACGTGGTTAAATGACAATCTTAAATTTTTTAGCCTGTAGTTTTCTGTCATCTACTCTTTTTGTACAGGGCAGTTCATAACTTGTTTATCTACCTTTATTGTCCCATCTGAATGGCCAGAAAATATCTTATCTTTGAAACAAACCATCGAGAGCACTTCACCATTTGTGCTGCAGTCCTCTTCAACAATTTCTTTATGATTCCACATCTCCTGTTGCCAAAAAATTGTAGGCAGTTTGTTATCGTGATCTCCTATTTCAAAATTGTAGGCAGTTTGCATGAACTTACGGCACTAGAGTCATTCCCTTCTGAGAAAACTTTTAGCATATCAAATGCCAAAGTAGAGGATTTCTTAAGCTCTCTCAGACCTTTCAAGATATCCTTCATATAAGTTGTCAAGTCATGCAGCCCTTCTGAAATTGCAAGAACAAGTTTCATTTATATATTTTGTGGTTGTCAATTGTATGTGGCAGAAAAAGGAAGTAATGCTGGCTGCCTACCTGGATCTTGAATGAAGCTGCCAAGAGCTAGCATAGAAAGGGCTCTGTCTTCAGTGTCTTTTGCAGTCTTAAATATTGATATGAAGTGCTTTAGCAAACAGACTCGAGCTGCTCCTCTTATGCCTGTATCTGGAAGAACGCTAAGCATGTTTACCAGCCATGTGGCTGATAAAAAGCATGCTGAACTCAACTCCGCATGTTTGCTCTTCAACCCTTCTCCTAAAGCCTCAAACACTAGGCCAAACTCATGGCTGACTAGTGCAAATGCCACTCTCCTCTCCCATTCCTCTGCAGCCTTTTCTTCTTCCTATATTATTTATTCATGACATTCATAAGTAGCATTACATGTGTATTGTATTTATGTAGTCAAAATTAGCACAATATGAAATTATAAGTGACTTGTGACTGATGCAAAGAAACAGTTTAGGAAGCGAACCAGAGTTTCTTCAAGCTCTCCAGACATCTTTTTACGCTCAGCTCGCATGAGGGTTTTATAAGTTTTATCAAGCCCTGCACGCTTGAGAAGATATGCCCTGGTAAGGGACTTTCCAGATGAAGAGAATCTTCCTTGCAGCTCCAGGATTGTCTTTGCAGCAGCTATTTGTGAAGAGGGGAAGTTTGAGTTTCTAAGGCATGAAATCAAAGAGTCTATCGCCTCTTCCCTGTATATGCTCATCTTTCTTGGCTCTGTCTACAATATCAAAGACAAATCAAGTTAGCTACAAATTTTTTCCCCCTTTATTGGGTTAGTACTGATTTTCTCTATTTTGGCTAATTAATATGTTATAACGGTGCTTTTTCAGGTATGAGACAGAGAAGAGTCCAAACCAGAAGATCAAGTTGGAGAAGCAGACCAGCCACCACGGGAATTTGTTCCTGGATAGCTGACTGTAGATAAATGAGAAGGGTATGCATTGTGCTAAAGGCACCTTCATCTTTGATGATATGCAGAACTTGCTCATTAAATGTCCTCCTGAACCACCAAGGCTACCATCTTTTAATATTAATCAATCATGAGGTGGAATGAAAAGAACAAAAGTCCATAGCATACAGTATGTTTACCTGTTTAACTTTACTAGCTCAGAGAGAAAATGAACTATCTCAAATCGCTCACTATTATTCGCATCCATGAAGCACTCCAAAACTGGAGCCAACTCCACTTTATCAGCAATATTGTTCCTGCACCGTCCATCCTCCTGCATACAACTCTGCAATATCCCAACTGCTGCTATCCTTTCACATGCTTTCTCAGCTTCCAAACTCCCCACTATACTCTCTAGAGCTCTTGCTGAAACTATTTCCTTGACAACTGAAGAGACATCTTGAAGAATCTGTCCTAACAAAAGCAGTGATGCAGTCTTTGGCTTCATGGACATCTCTAATGACTCTTCCTCTTTCATCTTAATGACTGCTAGCAGGGTTTCAACCATGTCCATATCTACAAGACTGGTGGTGGAAGGCTTTAACAGATAGATTAACACAGAGGCCTCTAACAACCCCTTTTTGAATAGAGCAACAATGCATTCAACATCAGAGTCAACTTGGGTGAGTGTCTGAATCACCAATATGTCTCTTGAACCAAGCTCACATAGAAGAAAAACCGCTGCTCTTAGTACTTGGGGATCAACAGAATTAAAAAGGATCTCCACAAATCCATTAACAACTGCAGGTTTCAAGAGCATAGATAGTATCTCCATCTTCATATTATCTTCATGCCAGCGCCTCTCTATTCGAAGAACAGCCATCTCAGCCTCTTGTAGAATCTCAGACGTACAGAGGTTAGTAATTGCAATCTTTAGCTCAGTTACTGTCCCATCCATAGTGGCTAGGATTATAACACTGTTAGGAGAAGTCGAAGGCATTGATATCTTGAAGTCGGGCTCAGTATCCAGCTGTGAATTCTCTGATTGGTCAGAAAATGAATGAGGATTCTGTTCTTTCCAAGTTGCTATAAGTCTCTTTAGTACATAATTTGTTTTAGGCAGCTTCGTGCTTTGCAGGCTCTGACGTGTTATTGGACATGTTGAGTTTCCTCTTTCAAGCCATTCTTGGATTGCTTTACGCTCATAGGTCTGACCTGTCTCGAGAGTTACCGGATCATCAAAGATGTGACTCGTTATAGGACAGACAAAGTCCTTCGGAGGTGTCTGCTTTCCTCCACCAGGTGGGTTTGACTCTGCTGCCATTAGAGCCTCCGAAGATCTGATAAGAAAGAGCCGCCAAACACCTCTAAGTAAAAAAATGCAAAACGTGGTGTGCTTGAGATGTATAATACCAAGTTAAATATTTGCTTACAGGCTGGACTCTGCTGGTGGAATATTCTCCTGTTGCCGAGCCTGGATTTTCTTTGATTCAAACAATGCCGATTCTCTGTTGTCTTTCTACAAGACATGTAAACAACATTTTTGTAGTTCAATGAATTGCTTAGGTTTTTCAGTCGCAGTAAAATGTGGTTTCCTTGTAATCATCAATTACCTCTATTTCATCAGGTTCGGATTGAGACCAGGAAATATCAACTGAATTTTCATCTGATGACCACTCGAAATCTAATGGGGGCTTTGTTTCCTCTAAGGTTGTTATGGTCTTAGAAGATTTCTGGTTTCTGAGGGCGTTTAAGGATACCCTTTGAGGGTAAAATGAGATGGACCTTGATATGGAGCCGCTATTGTTGCCTGAGAATTCAACGGACACTTCTCCTTCTGCCCATATTGGCTGCAGGGACAAATAATTGTTTGGTTTATTCAACGTATTGAAAAGCATTGATTTGTCACGCTCAAACCAAAAAAAAAAAAAAAGAGAGAGAGAGAGAAAAATGAAATACAAAAGAAAGGGAAGCCCAGCATTGACTTTGTAAGTTCAAATTTCTTAAACTTGTGATGAAAGTTTCAAGCAAATCATTGAAGCCAATACCCCGCAAGCAATTTTTTTTGTTGTCAGCTAATACAGATATTTGAAGAATAAACAGGAATTTACCTATGGAAATTAGAAAAAGTAATATACATGTACTCCAAATTCAATATCTTAGATGGTATATTAAAGCAAAAATTGAAATTAATATATGGGACCATTGATACAAGGTCTTAAATTCGAACTCCAACTATTTTTTCAGATAATACTTTTTTTTTGTAAAGAAAATTTTAATATATGAAAAATTAGGGACTTTTAGTTTTATTTTTAAGTATTATAGAGAATTTTGTTTTTAGTATAATTTTTTATTATGCACAAGCTAACAAAAATTTCAAGTCACTACAGTATTTTATAATTCAATTAGTAATTTCACATTTTTATCATAGAGAAGAGGCCCACGAGAGCATGAACCCCAATGTTAATTGAGGATCCCCCACAAACAATTGTCATTGTGATGGATGGCACCTAACACTGAAAACAACTACCAGCATCCAAGTGTTTTTGCATTTCACCTACTTGTCTTTTATATGAAAATATTCTATGCAAATACAAATTAAGCCTATTCAAAAGTCTCCCTTCTTGAATGGGTATAGCATGATCTCTCTCTCTCTCTCGACATTGACCAAGACAAAGACAAGCCTCCCACGTAACTAAGCAGGACAATATAGCATACACTTGTTGCAGAACTTACAGATAAGAATGCTCCGAGGGCCCAATAATTTAATGTTTAGAGTTTATTTGGAGTATTAAAGGAGTCTTCCTATTATTTAAATGGAAAATTTTAATGATTTTTAAAATTAAGTAATCTTAAATTAATTAAAATATTTTTAAATAAAATAAAAAATTAAAAATATATTGAAATCTAAGATTTAGTTCGGTTAAATTGTACACCATTACTAATACTAATGAGAGAGAGCAAGGACTATGCTTTCAAGTTTCAACCCCACTTTTCTCCTTAAGCAACCATAGCTAAAGAATATGGAAATTTACCCGATTGAGGAAGAGTGTTTGACAACATTAATGAGGAAAATTTTTAAAATTTCAAGGATATGTACATGATAATATTAATGATAATATTATATATATATATTTATATATAAAAGCAGATAATGTAAAACTACAGAAGCAAGAAAAAAAGGAATTCTCTCAACCTCAATTTTCTTCTTCATCCTAGAGAGAGAGAGAGAGAATGAACAGGGTTAGTATAGTAGAAGAATATAAAGAAAAAACAAATAATAAAGTTGAAAACTAAAAGAAAAAAAAAATGCAGCATTACATTATACCGTCCATTTTGCAATCCGGGTTCTTCATCTTCAATTCTCTCTTCCACTCTATAATCCAATTTTTCACCTTTTCTAATCCGAGTCAAAACAAGTGATGGCTGGTTAATAATCCTTTTCCCATCTTTGTTAACCAAAACTTCCTTCAAATACCCAGCAAAAATCCTGCAATTCTCATTAAGCACTTCCTCATAATCCTTCTCCAAATCCTTCAACTCCGAAGCCTGATCTTCAGTCATTTTAGACAACAACATGTTACTTGGTAAAACAACAGAAACATCTTGATCATCGGATTCACATGTATGGTTCATAACCATACAACTCATGATTCTTGTTCTTTGATCCTTCAACCGTTGAAAAACAGGAAGAAGATGTTCCAAGAAGAGGTTTTCAAATATGATAGGAGCTATTTCAGTTCGAGCCAATGATGGGTCATGTTGAAAAACACTGAGAAGATTAAGGGAAGCATCGATAGGGCGATGGCATAGCGCATGAATGAAGGAGAGGAGGAAGGAGGAAAATGGGGTTTCAGGGTAGGAGAGAAGGAGCTTTTCAGCTAAGCGAAGAGAGGAGGATCTAATCGAAGGGTTTTGTGTGGATATTGCGTTTTCTAGGGTTTCGCATGCAAGGTTTAGTGGCTTGAGTAAGATTTGTTCACTGACTTTTTGGCGGAAAATGGAGATAATTTGGTGGCGGAGCTCGGATTGGGAGAGTACTTCGGAGATGAAGGAGGTGGTATGGCCAAGGATTAGAGCCGATGTGGCGGTTGTGTCAGCGGTGGACATGGTGGTGGCGGCAAGGGCTTTGGGAGTGTTTTGTTGCGTTTTGTGCGTCTTGGAGAGGTTAAGGGAAGAGGAAAAAGCTTGGGTCAAGTTTGAAGATTTAACAACCGAATTACCAGTTTTCTTGTGCTGGTGTGGGGACGGCTTGAGAAATTACCAATTTGTCCTCATCTTGAAAATTTTCCTGTATTTTGGTTGTTTTGTATGAAAAAAAATGAAATATCTAAATTGCATGTGTGAGTTTTGCTATTTAGAGTCCTTTATTTTCTAATTTTATGAAGAGGGAAATGCCTCTTTTAAGATCACTTAGTCATCGAACTCCAAAAAAGCAAAAGATCACTTAGCTATCAAACATTATCTTTTATATTATTTCAAAATCAATTTATCAAAAAAAAAAAAAGCTTTGAAAAATAGGACTAATAACACCTAAACATTCTTAAAATTAGTTGACAAAATAGGATAAAATTCATTCAATTTCTTTATTTCGATAAATATGAGAATTATGTGTGTTTCCGTATTCAATATTAAATTTTATCGGTGTAATGACGATTAAGATCCAAAACATGAAATTATATTCATATATATATATATATATCATCATCATCAATGTTCTCATTTTGACAAATGTGAATGAGATTTATGATGGATATAATAGTAATTTCAATTGGCAAAAACCTCTATTTGCCGACCAGGCCGGCTTGACCCATTAAAATGCTTTTCCTGAACATTTCTATTCTACTCCTTCCAAGAGGCTCTTCACTGTTAATTGATAATTACGTATTCCCTTTTAATTTCACATCTAAAGAATATTTCTACCAAATGGTTGTTTGAAAAGTGGAATTCTTAATAGTACTCATGGCATGGTTGTGGCCCAATGTCTTACATTTGGTCTTCTATTATTTTTCTTCCCACCGTTCTGATTTGGGTCCCGAGTTTCCATTTATTTTCTTCCAAAAAATAAAAAAAAATTGTTAGTCTCCAAACTAATATAAAATATATTTTCCATGTGAGAAGTTCCAAGTTGAGAGATGGTTATTCTCATGCAGCCTTGAATTTTCTTGTTGTCGTCACAATCTAGACAAATGCCGTTTGTACCTTGAGATGAGAATGCCCTACCCTGTAGAGATGTTTAAGCACCCCTCCAATCTTCAACATTGAGGTGTCAATTTGATGCATGTGTTTGGAACCAAACGAAAATGTCTTAGAAAATGAAACCAAGATCACAAAATAAGAGTAAGCTCAACACCAGTACCAAAATCACTTTACAAAGATGAAACCATCCTATAGTGCAATGAACTTAATAAGAACAATAACTGCAATATGAGCTGCTAAAAAAGCATAAATGTCAGCCTCATTAGACAATGCAGAACCACCACCGGCTAGATCAGAAAGTGCCCTAAAAGCTATAAAAGGGGTGCTTGTTTGAACACAAATGAGGGCAACCGCTGCGCTCTCCATATCAATTGCAGTGGCATTATACTTGGAATATACAAGAATTTACGATGTGCTTTGTTGTCCACAAATGTGTTAGCACTAATCCCTCTTTCAACTCTTGTCACTATAGGTGTTCTTGGCAAACATGTCGTGGCATTCACACACTCCTCCAACTTCAGATCCTGCATAGAGAAATCCAAAATTCCAATTTCAGAGAAAATTCTTCAGATTTGAGTTGGACTAGTGGGAATTTGTTAAGATTTTTACCTTCAGTTTCTTGGATTTGGAAAGGTATTGGTTGTTGACAGGAATCCAAAATTCCAATCTCCCGGTAGTTGTTGTAGTTGGAGAACTTTAGGCATCCAATTTCCCAAGGCTAGTTCATTGTCCGGCCCATCTCCATATCTCTTTCACACCCATAATTCAACAAATAGAAAATCGAATGAGTGAAGATTTCCATGTGGTTGTGGATTCATTCCAATGTCAAACATTGTACATATACATTTGAACAAGAGTCTAGAAGCCTGTCTTTTCAGCGGTCTTGGACATTTATTTTAAGTCTGAGATCCAAATTTGGCCTCACGAAGGAGACCCTGTTCAGTTTTTAGTCAAATTTTGTATAATTGTCTGCCGGGCTTGGTTAGTGATATTAGGCTTGAGTTTTGGGAGAACTTGAGTCTAAAATTTATATATAATTGACCTCCTTAAACTTAGCTAGCTCATGTTCAAATCTAAGCATGAGTAAATCACCATCAACCACCTATAGGGAAATGAATGATTAAAATCAAATATTATGATGTAACTTAGTTATTAAGGTCATTGAAAAATACATGAAAAATAAATAAATTAATTAAAAGAACTGTATAGGGTGAGACTTATTTTATTTATCTTATTTACCTGTGGGATTGCAAACAAAAGGCGATGAAACTTGCAGGGCCAATTCCAAAATCCCTGTAGTGTGTGAGCGGGGAGCACTTGTCACTCTCCATGCCCCCCCCCCCTCTGAGAGGAAATTCCCTTCTACTTCACACACTCCACAAGACAGAAATCTCCCACACCCCCACTCCATATAGACAAATCCCCGCGGATGGAGGGGTAATTGCCATAACCATGTATTTGTAAGAATGGGCGACTTCTCGTTTTTCTTTGTGTATTTCAAAGGAGGTCAAAAGACATTATACATTGTTTGGTATGACTCAAGCCGCCGAGTACAAGTAAATAAAATTTTGGGGTCGTGTAAGGATTGGAATTCTACACTTGCATTTTTGAGGCATTCCATTAAGGTGAAATTAAAAATTTGGATGAAAAGAAAATTATAATTAATTTTTAAGATTAAAAGGAAAAAAAAAACGAACAGTTTTTAATGTTGAGGATACAATTTATTATTCAAGATGTTTGGATGTGTTTGAAAGAAAAAATTGCCCCATGCCATTTCAAAAATTCAATATCCCTTCTCTGGAAATTTCCGGCTACCAAGAAAGAGGGAGAGAGGAGAGAGAAAAACGTCGGTTTCGGTACCTTGCAACAAGAGAAAGGAGAGAAAATCGTTCTCCGTACGAGAGAGGAGCTGGAAAACCAAAGGAGGAGGAGAAAGAAGGCAAACGGAGGAAGAGAGAGGAGAGAGAAATCTCCGAAATTTTCTGGCAAAGGGAGAGGAGAGAGAAAGAAGGGAGATGAGAGAGGAATTTTCCGAGCCTTAAATATAAAAGTTGATTTTTTTTTTAATCTTAATTTTAAAACTTAATTAGGAATATTTCAAAACCTTAAATTGACCCCGCATAAATGCCCGCACGTGTCCATTTTGGCCCTAGGGGCATTTTTCATGCGATTTGAAATAAGAGCATTTTTGGTTTTTTCGAATTTTTCCTTGGATGTCGTACCTCCTTCACACCCTCTCGATTTTGAATTTTCAAATGCAAGCTTCCTGTTTCGGCTTTTACAATGCCGTTGAAAAATTTTGAATTTGGATCTTGAAATTAAAAAAGAATTTATAATCATTAAAAATATTTTTTGAAAGACTTAAGATGATTTAATCTTACAATGTCACACGTGTCCATTTTTGACTTTTGCCTAAGGTGGTTTGATCTGCCTGGGGCCAAGGCCTACTAATCGGGTCGTTGTACTTAATGAGGCTTGAGAGTCCCGAGGTCCAAGTTTTATTTATTTACTTTTTTAATAAGAAAATATAATTAATAAAATTAAATCAGAGAATTAAAATAAAAAACCTCTGTCACTTAAGTTATTTATCAGAAACTCCAAATTTAAATTTCAATATTTAGTGAGAGCCTATCCTAAGCAAAGAGGAGAGTAAGTCATTTAAAATCATCTATTTGATTTGTAAACGCTTAAGTTTGAGTTTGATTATTAATAGTTTATTTGGATTGAGAGTTTTAATGAAAATGAAAGGAAAAGGAAGAGATTTAAAAAATCCACTCACATTTAATAAAACAATTAATTGAAGGGGAGGAAATAAGAGAATTTCTATGAAACTCTTCAAATTTAATTTTTTTATTTTACTAAATCGATGAGTTTTGAAAGAAGAGCGGTTCTCTTTTAAGATTATAAATATTAAATTTATTTTTATATCATTTATTTTAAAACTCTAATAAAAATAGAGAGAATAAAATAATAAATTTATATATATTTTTTGTTATATTCATTCCCTTTCTCTTATTTAACTAAACATGATTTTTTATTTTATTTTATTTTACTTTCTTTTTTCTTTTTTTTTTCCTATCATATAACTTTTAATTTTACTTTTATTTCTCTCGTTTTCTCGTTCATTACTTCCTTTCCTTTACCACCCTTTTTTTACACACCGTACATGTCTCATAAATTGGGCTTGTGGGATTTTCTTTACTTATATGTATTAGTACTTATATCCATTTTTGTCAGTTTATAATATATTAAAAATCAAATGAACTTCACAGAAAAAAAATATGGAGTTTATCTTTAATTTTTTTTTTACAAAAATATATAATCAAACGAAATTAAATTTGAAAAGAGAGAATGAAAGTTGGGATTTTTTTTTTGTACAAAAATATATATTCAAACGAAATTGAATTTGAGAAGAGAGAATGAAAGTTGGGAAGATCTACTGCTTGAGTGCCTAAAGGACATTTATCTCTAATTCTAAGTGTTGTTTGAAAAATAAAAAGTAAAATTCATTTCTAACTCCACGAAATTATAAATTTTAAAAATCTAAAAAAAGAAGAAAAATACTAGATTAGGCTATTAAAATAAATATTCTTTTTCCTTTTGGATGTGCCTCTTCCCTTGGTCTCTCTCTCTCTTTACTTCCCACACCTAATAATTAATTTATAACCATGTAAAGATTCTGGTTTTTCTTTAGGTTGTAATTCTTTTTAAACAAAGAGAAAAAGTAATTTAATAAATAGCAATATTTAAAAATGGATTTTTATGTTTTGTTATTTTAAGTTATTTGTAAATGAACTTCACTTAACTAAACTCTTTTAATGTGGTAGGGAAATTACTGCCTAATTATATATGACTCGAGTAGGGAACATATTTGCACATGCATAAATATGTCATTATTAAAAAAAATATGTGAGTCATTTTTTTTTTTAATTTATTACGTGAATTTTACTGTAAAAAAAAATTTATACAAAGTAGAATTGAAGGAACCAGCTTAGGAGGGCATCCTTGTAGGGCTTGGTTTTGATTGAGATATTGACTAGATACTTCCAAGACATTTATATCTACAAATTATCAAGAAAAATAGTTTTAAAATAGAAGATCTCAATATATCAAGATTAAGAATATGTGGCCCATTGGACATAATTATTGGAGAGCAGAGCATGACCTTGACCATAATCCGTACAACTCGTGTCTCAAACAAAAGAGACATGATCATGGGTGGAGTTGACATTGTGAGGGTGTCTCGCTCCTCAGTTCTCAGTCATATATTTATGTGCTGGGGGGAAGGGGGAGAGGTAAATAGGCTTAATTTCAATACCCCAAAATAATACTCGAAATGCCCTACCAGACATGGCCATTGTTATCTAGAATCCATAAGAGATGACAAACATTGAGCCAGTATATCACTGGTTGGGATTCTCTTCATTTTCACCTTTCCCTACATCAATGCTTGCGCCATTGATATGCTTTATAAATAACGGACCAAAACTACTGAAATCAGTATGATTTAGTTGACTTAACGTTATTTTTTAGCAAAACATCTGTGTCTAATTTTGTATATTGCACTTTATTCCATAAGTAATACTTTACTCCTAGCAAGTGGTATTTAGTGTTCGAAAGTTTCGCAGGGCAAACAAGATTGTTCAAGACATGGACCACGAATGGGTAGACAAGTTCAGGCAAGCAAACACGAGGGTTCAAGACATGGGGCTATGTGGACTTCCATGCTTTCAAGCTTTTTTTTTTTTTGGTTGGTCAAGATGATTATTGATATTTCATATGTGACTTAGTTTATCACACATTGAATAAAAGGTGAGACAAAGTGATGCATATATTATTATTGTTACTATTATTTCTACCGGTAAGGGATCGTCAAAAGTAGGGGTGTTATGATATGTCGATACCTGAACTCGGCTTGAGTGTTATTTAGGTGAGCTTAAGCTCGTCGAGTTTGCATAGTATCATCAGATAGTGTTATCGAATAGTGTCACTTATTTTAAAAAAGTATAATTATTTTAACAAATAAAAATTATTTAAAAAATATAATTTATTAAATTCTTCAAGCTTTCAAACTCGATATAGTTGGCCTCGAGCTCGAGTTTGAACTTGATAACGAACTACCTGAGTTCGAGCTCAAGCTCGATCTCAATTTGACAAAACTCAAGTCGAGTTTTGACCGGATAGTGTCATGGATGCTTGTGACACTATCCGACTCTCATAATAGTCTTAGTCGTAAGTCTCCAACTTGCCTTTGGTAGAGAATTAAGTTGATGGAGTTGGAAGATATATACAAATTCACAAGACTTCAAGGCTACACAATACTATATATCACATTTAAAGTTTTATTATTTTGTTACTGTTGAGGTGTGGTTTTAAAAGGATTTTCAATACGCACACACATATTGTATTAATATGATGGAAAGCATTAAACAATATACATTAACTAATTATATAAATCGGGGTTGGGGTGGTTTCTGACCATAGGGCATATGGAATGTCAGCTTGAAAATTCCCTGGTTAAATTGAAATTTGAATCTTAAAGGCATCATCCATTAGCAAAAGCTATAAAAGTGCTTGATCTCGATTCAATTAATTAAGTTAAAAAGAGAGAGATTAAAAGAATGCTGCTTTTTCTAAGCACAGCATTAAAATGATTGATAGTACAGTAACAACAACAACAGCATATACATTAAAGCATTGTGCACTTGCCACTAAAAGGAAAAATAAAAATTGGATAAGCCCAAATCTTGAAATTAGCTAAGCAAGGACAGTACTTCCAATGCAATGAGCATTTGTAGCCCAATCATGCAAACACACACATACATATCTGTCTCACTACTAATTTTTGCATAGCATCATGAGCAATCAGCCTTGAATCTTTAGCAGAGTGACTGCTCATGATGTTATATCATTTTTCATGAAACCCAGATTGTGTGTGCTGCATTTGAGCAGCTTTCATCTATCGAAAGCCTCCACCGAGAGCCGGAGCCCAATAATCAGCTCCGTTGTCACTCCCAACTTGCAGGGTGCAAGAAACGGGCACCAAGCACAGCCCTCTACTCCTCAAATCCTTCTTTGACTCTTCGTGTGAATCCTATATTATTTTTTGGTCGAACCATTAATCCACTTTATCAATTCTATCAAATATTAGCAGAATGACAGCCAAATATTTTAATTAATCAAATCATTGCATAAAAACATGTACAATAAAATACACAGCTAATTAGAGTGCACCCAGGAGAGAAGAGAGCCAAAATGGTCCAACTACCTTGTCAACATTATTCCTTAATATTGAGTGATCTAAGCAGAGTGAGTGAATTTCTAAGTAAGAAAGTGAGAGTAAAGTAGAAAAGCTGTTGTGGGATAGGCAACAAGTACCTGCTCAGGACCTCCTTTTCTCTTGATGCGGCTGTTGTCATTCAACAACTGGTCAAAATATAAACAAAAGAAAAGCATTGGCATGTGCTTTAGTTTTATAATTCAGCTCATAATGATTTCTCAAGCAAACTAAAATAGTCAGTAATCATACTTTGATCCCACTTTATACAACTAAGAATCAATGTCTACCATAAAGCTGAAAACTTTGTCTTTTCATAACTTTGCAAAAAAGAAAAGGGTAAATTGGTTAGCTTTTATCATTTACTAGCTAGGCCTCTCTTTACATGCCTTTGAGGAGGCAATGGATCCAATAAAGCATACCTGTCCTGGGTCTTCAGGAAATAAACCATTCCTCTCTCCTTGAACCTACAACAAGAAAATCAAAACTGGGGCACATTAATCAAATTAAGATCACATTTAAATAAGCCAAACATCCTGAAAATACACATCGCATAAGATATGCCCATGAATAGATTACTATCTGTTATTCTTCAGAGTCAGTTACATCCAGAGCTTTTGAGGCAATACCGAATTAGTTCAATTTTCGATACGAAAATTAATTGTTTTGGGCTAATCAGAGATAATTTAATATATACAAAATATATATTTTTTATTTGAGTAATCAAACAATATTATAGTTCTGAAAGATAGCATTTTCCTAACTTGTATAACAACCTATTAGGACAGGCTGAGTGTGTCGGTAGTACAAAACTGTTTACAATAACTAAGGAACGAAAATATCATTAAAAAGAAGAAGAAGAAAATATCAACAACATATTTGGCTATGACAAATATAGTAACTTGAAAAATGAGAGAGAGAGGGGAGAGAGAGAGAGGCATTGAAAATTGAGAAAATTAAGAAGCATAGAGGGTTCTCTTACAGATTTTTGCTGCCTCAAGTTGGATGATCCACCGCCCAAGTACGGCAAACTAAGAGCCTGCAATATTCAAGGTGGATAAAAGAAAGAAAAGGAATATATTTTAGAACCTCAAAACACAAAAGAATGTCCAAAAGCAAGGATTTCAGGAGTGAACAGTGTGCCGTGACTAGGGCCTGTTTGTATGCAAGAACAAAAAAAATGAAATTATTTGTGGGCGTGAGAGAGAGAGAGAGAGAGAACCATCACCTCAATTTGACTCTGAAGGAATCTGATGTACCCAATAGCTTCTAAAAGGACAGAAGCTGTGTCAGTCTGCAAAATATAGAAAAACACCCATAAAACACAACCCTCTCTCAGAGTTATATTTTTTTTAGTCTTTCTTTAATGCTATAAGGGAAAAAAAATCCTATAGAGAGGGAGACAGGGAGAGATGGAAACCTTCAATCTATGGAAGAAGTATATCTCCTTTATGGGGTTCTTTTATTTTATTTTTTTTTCCCAAAGTTAATAGAACTGTGCAAGGGATTTATTCTTCTGAATATTAATTAGCTAGATGATAATTTGTACTTTATTAATTAATTATAATTTATTGCTTAGTTTAAAGAGATTTACCTTCCCGAATGGAGACACTAATTGATGAAGTGCAGTTATTCTGTCACCTAGTTTTTCCTTCCTCACCTGCTTTAGGGTTAATGGCATGCAAGAGATATTAGAAAAGAAAAATGTTTAGAAAAGTATAATAACACTCAACTCATTTAATACTTAATTAATTTAAGAATAAGTCGAGGTCAGCCGTATACGTATCAAATTTATATATAAAAAAAAATAGAAGGTAAAAAAAGTCACTTTTCTACTTATTCAATGATATTAATTTCATGGTTGAGAAGTGGTAGCCAAAGTATCGCCATTGTTGAAGAAAGAGACAACCAAGAAAGACAATAGTTGCCATCCAGGTATGGGCTTCAAGTGTTTGTGACTGTTTGTGCTCTTGTGTTTGTGTGTGTTTCAGTGTATAGAGAGAGAGAGAGAGAGAGAGAGAGAGAGAGAGAGAGGTTGAAGAGGAATTACCTTGAAAGTAGATTGATTTGAAGAAGGTTGAACCCTAGCTTTCTTAATTGCCCCACCAGAGGCAGTGCTGTTACACTGCCAAAGGAAGAAGCAAAAGAAAAACAAACAAAACATATATGAGAATCCTGACTGGACACATCTATGACAAACACATACTGGCGCAAACCCTACTTCATTGTTTTTTTTTCCTTTGTATCTATCTCTCTCTAAAAACTCATCTACAAAATGTCTACATATATATATATCAAAATTTATTTCATCCTAACCATTAATAACCTTGAGATGTTGATAGTTCTGATGTACACCATTTTAAATAACCAGCTGCTAAAAATTTAAACTAATTAATTAAGATCATCCTCGACATGATCTCCCACTCTCTCTTACATACCTCAGAAGAGCGATCTTGTTGTGGATCATGCCCAAATATATTGCCTTTGGTGGCTGAGAAATCCAACATGCTGCTACTAAAACTATTAGTAACACAAGACTTCGGAGACGAAGATGGCATTATTTGTGACCAATTAGTGGAAGCTTTTGCTGGCTGAAATTCATCACTAGTAATTGCATGATGTTGATGATGAGCATACACATATCCTGTAGTGGAGTTCTCTTGCTTTACATGATCTATTACTTGAACATGACCACTACTTTGATGTTGTTGTTGTTGCAATACCTCTTCTTCCCATTTCTCCAATTTCCTTGCTTGAAAATTCCCTAAACCACCCTTTTGATCTTCTTCTCCTACCAATCCTCCCCTATTTTAAAAAAAAGGAAAAAAAAAAAAAAAAAAAAAAAAACTTAATTGATGCCCTGGGTGGATCAAGATATATTATGCATGGTTATTAACATGTATATCATAATGAGAGAGAAGGAGGAAGGGAGTTACAAGAGAAGCTGACTCCAAGACTCAGGAAGTTGGTCTTGATTATTGTTATCATGCCAAGAAGGCATAGGAAGAGAGGAAGTGGGTAAGTATGGAGAGAAGAGATTTGAAGGCTGATGAGGGAAGTAATTAGGATGATATTGATGATGAGGATGTTGCTGAGACTGTGGAGGTGCGGGCGCTCTCATGTTATTCACACTCCACCAGTTTGGAGGACTTCCGGCCATCATCTGTTGCACCACTGGAGAGCTTTGCAAAACACCTCTATTCATCTCTCTCTCTCTGTCTCTCTAAGACAAGTTTGTCTTTCTTTTAACTTTCTTTTGCTCTTTTCTTTTTCTAGCTAATAGTTCCCCACAAAGAGGGTTCTTTGTAGAAACTTTGAGAGGTCTTCTCTTGAAAGATTTAAGTAGTAGAACAAATCCCCCCAACCCTAATTCTCTCTTGAGTGAATTTGAATCATCATGGCGTTTTGAGAACCCTTTTGTCTTTCCTCTCTCTTTCTCTCTCTCTCCTTTTCTTTGTTTACTTTCCTTTCCTTTTATCTTTCTTCCCTTCCTTTATGTTTTTCTTTTCTTTGCCTGCTTTTTCTTCTCCTTTTACTTTACCTCAAAGTGGAGGAAAAAAAGGTGGTAGCGAATTTCTAATTAATTATTTTATAAAATCAAAAGATATGGATCCAAATAGTGTGACCTAGCAGTGTATCTTTTCCCGTACCACTAAGCCAAGTGGCTACTTCCACGGCCACGTCTTTCGTCTATCTCGCCAGATAATCGCAAAGGCTGTATATTAAATACCATTTTTTTACTAATTTAAATACTTAAAATCTTTTTTTTTTAAAAAATATCAATTAAAAATAGTGCAAGAAATTTATAAATAGCACAAGCTTACCTATTTTATGCACTTCAAATAATTTTAACCAAAAAAAAAAGACAATATGAAATGGATCGGCTTGGTGTATCCTAGTCTTTCCTACGCATTAAGAGTAATCTCGATGTTATAATGTTATGTAATAGATTATTTTTAAACGTGGCAACTTGTTGTTTTACTCAAAACCTACTAATAATAATTCCCCAAAAATAACCAAAAAAGGGAAAAGAGTATTTTTTTTTTCTTAAAGTAATTTTGTTGTTAGTTTCTCGTTTGATAAGAGTGACACGTTTATGGGTTAAGATTAGCAAATAGCAATTTTTCTTGGGCCATTATCATTCAAAATCGCACTTTGTTATCCACGATAGTCGATCTAGTCAATAAAATATTATATCTTTTAATTAAATTTAAAATTTAAAATTTAAAAATAAAAAAAATTATATTAAAAGAGTTATCTCTTAAAATAGATCTGACAATATATACTCAAACATCATTAATCAAAGTATTACTTTAGACATTAATCGATAATATAAAAAAAAAAAAGAGGAAAAATCGCTCTTTGCTTTGAAATGTTTGTAATTCAAGTCAAAACCGTTGCTAACGGGCAAACGACTATTGCAGTCTCACCATTTTTCTAGAATTATGATATCAGTCTCTCATCCTGACCCTGACTGACTCATGAACTACTATTTCAAATAAGTTCAAAGTCACAAATTCCAGACAATCGAACTTTAATGCGATTAACCACTAGACCATCACCTCCGTATTGGATCCTATTTTTATCCTGTCTTCCAACGAAAATAATACTCCATTATTGATGCATAGTTTGGTTGGTTCAACTATGAAATGACCCATTAAAGGTGAAAATTTATTGATCATAATTTTTCTTTCTTGACTTGAAGATCTCAGATTCAAATTAATGTATAACAAATATATATATATATATATATATATATTTATATATTAGCAACTTAATAATGCGGCCGTCAGAGAAAGATGAAAAACATGAACACCTCAACATTGGTTTTGATCAGAAAAATCCAAATGACAAGACCCAAAAACTAAGAGCAAAGGTCACGTAAATAACATGGCTTAAATTTTGATAGAATTATATGAAAATAATTTCTAAGTAATAATTATAGATCAAATTAGAAATTTCAGTACAAATGAGGGCCTCGAAAGAAAATTTTTTACAAATACAATATCAAATAAAATATTGTGTTTGGAAGTGTTACTCCAGTTATTTTTGCAAAAGTAGCATTTTCACACAATCTTGCACAAGAGGTCTAAGGCAAGGAATATGTCAATAAAGTGTTGTTTTGATGTTAAAAATGAAATTTGAATATTAGACTACTCAAATCTTAACAATAATAATTAAACATCTAATGTATGTGTCACGCCTCGATCCTCAGATCGAGCACGCAACAACCATCGCGTCGTCTCGGTACACGGACAGAACCTCCCCATATGCCGGGACTCCACAATGTTATATTCCAGAACATTTAAACCTCCAGTACACAATCCATCAAAGATAAGAAAAACATGAAACAGTACACATACAAAGGACCCCTCTGGTCCATTTCTTGTATACATAAGCATGTGTCTGCACACAATCGGGGAAGGGGCTCCTGTACATACACGCATGCGATGTAGCCATCCCAGCCAACTAGAATTTCTCAACATCAATAAAGTATTGAAAATACAAAAAGTCTCAAATAATAGTCATAGGGTTTTACTGATACTTGTCTGAAGAAATCAAGCTAACATCAGTAAAATCCAAACGATATGAGATGTACAGAACTTCTCAAATCCAAAAAAAAATATCGAAATTCAAAATTACAGTCCAAATGTCTCAGTACATAACGAAAACATTTTCATAAAATGATTAAAATCGAAATAATGAAGCACAAATCATAATCGTCAGATTTTACTAATATTTGTCAAAAACTTAGTCAGTATCAGTAAAATCCACGCGGTATGGGATGTACAGAACTTTCCTTTCCATGGTTTTAAGAACTACGATTCCCAAAAAATCCTGCATTTACCAAATACCTATACAAATTAACAAAAATATTTCGCAAGCTCCAGTGTCCAACCTCCGAACTAAGTATCATCTGTAAAATGTGGAGAGAGGGGTGAATATTGGATAATGCTCAGTAAGTGGAGTGTAATGGTGTGATTGTGTTCATAAACAAGGGGTGAATGTGGGGCAGTCAAAACATATTTCATAAATAGCAGTTCATATGCATAAAACATTTCAGTAAATCACAATTTACAAAATATGCATCCATATCAATTATCTTTTCAAAAATCCTAGGGTCTCATCGAAAATACTTCCGTTTTACGTTGGCTGAAACCCAGACGAAATCTCGCCAAGAGTTTTTCCATCCAATATTTCAAAACATACCTCATTCCTTGGCGTTGGCTCGTACCTCACCGGGGTGCAATCCAGATATAGCACGACTTCGGTAGAGGGAGGGACGTCTAACTCCCCCACACATCCAACCCCAAACCACGTCACCCCGTCGGGTCGCTCCGTAGTAGGAATGACTATAGCCATTAACAATCCAGCATCCTTTATTTCTCAATCAATCCATTTCACAAACAATATGCCATGACTTCCAAAAATTAATCAATAATCTCATATCAGCTCATGCCAAAGCAATTCATAGAGCAATATCAAATAACACATGGCACAGAAGTATTCATAAATACAGATGATGTATTCGTACTTCACAATCCAGTTCAGGCAGCCCACAATCACAAAACAATTTATATAAAACATATAAAAATCTTTCAAAATCATTTATAAAATAATTTTAAAATATGTTACTCATTCATGAACACAATGAACCATCCACTCACCTTTAGAGAGGGTATTCACTCTCTATTTATCAATCTAATCCGAATAGATCCCTTTCAAGTCTCCAAAAGATTAACCTAATCAAACATCGCAATTATCATCAAATAAAATTTCATAAAAATGGTTTTCATATTTTCCTAATTTAATATTCTCTTAATTGCACATCCACAATTTCTAAATTCTCATTTCATCATCCTAAAATCATTCACTTCGCCAAGAAACTTTAATTCCCTATATTTCTGATTTTTTCCAATTTTTCTTCCGAATTTATATAATTATAATACCTTCCATGCATATTTCAAATTAATTCTAAAGGAAATTATTCTAATCAACCTAATATGATTCTATCATCCTTCAACATGCTTCTTTCATATCAAACAATCTAATTCATGTAAAATTATATATTTAACCTTAATAATCGCATATAAAATTTTAGAAACACATTCTATTCGAATCTAACATAAATTCTAATATATACAAGACTTTTTACCCTAAATTTACCATAAATTTAGTCAATTAATTGAATGGATCAGAAATCCTCTCATCTAGGGTTTCTCGGTTCACGAACCTAACTCCCATGCGCCATTCATTTCAGTCCAGAACCTGCAACGCTTCCAAATTAAAATAAACATTAGCAATTAAACATAACTTCAAAGAACATTTAAAACCCTAATGTAATTGATCAAAGTTGTCATCCTCACCTACGCAGGGGATGACTGCAGATTCGACATAGGGTTTCTGAAGGCTTGAGATGGACTCTGCAACAGAGGCTGCAAAGGAGCTCTTGGCAAGGAGAGTGGTGCGCGAGCGAGCGAGGAGGAAGGGGGCGATGCGTGCTGTCACGCACGGAAGAGAGACAGAATCGAGACCGAGAGAGAAAGAGATAGTCGTGGGAGAGAGGGAATAGAGATAGAGAGACAGAAGTGAGATAGAGAGAGAGATCGGCTGTGTGCGGTGGTGGAAGGTGGAGAGAGCGGTGGAGATTTAAGAGAGAATCGAGAGAGAAAGAGATGGAGATTTGAGATAGAAGGAGAGAGAGAAACAGAGAGACAGTAAGATAGAGAGAGACAGAGATACGGTGAGATGGTGAACCGTCGCTTACGGTGGTCGGAGCATGGCTGTGCGCGGCGGAGGAGAGGGAGGCGAAAGAGAAATCGCGAGAGGGAGAGAGAGCAGAGAGTGAGAGAGAGAGATCGATCGATTAGGGCTGAAAGCCCTAATCGATTTGGGGATAGATGGGGACGCGGCGTTTCGAGTTGAAACGCTACGTCTCCCCTCCTCTTTTTTTTTTATACAAATAGATAAATAATTATATATATATATGTATATATATACTCACACCCTCTGTTCACTAAAATTTAAATTTTTCATAAAAATGAGGTTTACTATGATTCGTGAATACGACAATTAAAATATACCAAAAATTTAAAATTAATACTCCAAAATCGAAAATCAATATAAATTTAAAAGTTTTCTATTTTATTATAAAAATGTTTACAAAATATCTGACATTAGTTTTGTTGGTATTACGGTATGAATATTATGATGAGATTTTTTTTTAATTAAGTTTTTCTTATTTTTTCTTTTGGCAAATTGTAGATAGTTAATTAGGTTAAATTAACATCCTTTTGTGCGGATAAACGGTCAAGACCAGAGGTTCATATGAGAATATCCCGTGAGGGTACAGAGAAACACCGCCATACAATGGACCAACACTGTCTTGCACGGTTCCCAAGAGGGTCAAATTCTAGGGTCTTGGAACCCTTAACCTTATGGAATGATTTACAAGTACCAAAAAGGTACTTCCAATTGAAGAGTCCCCTCCCAATACTCGACACAGATGTAAGATTACAAAATGAAAAATGGATCAACAATATTTATGATTTTTATTTACGTCTTATTTCATTTTTTTCATGTCCTCAAGTTAACGTCAAATTCTTCGGTGGGGAGTTATGGCTCAAATTAATATAAATATTTTTAATGTGTAAGGAATTTTATTATCACATTTAAAAAAGTTTTTAATGCTAATTGTTGTGCTCCACGTTTTTGTTTAGCAAAAAAATGATTCTTCTACGGATGGATCCATTCAGTGTAATTCTCATTTACCTGATACTAGGGGAATCATATGAGATGAGTATGAATTATGGGTCCAAGACTTCATTGAAAATTTTGGTGTCATGATCTTTTTTTGGTAGAGTTATCAGGAGTTCAGGAAGGGCTCCTGCTTTTAATTAAAATCTCCCCAACAGTTGTGGAATTAGACTTAACTGAGCTTGTGTCGATCTTTTCTTCTGACCTGAATAATCAGTATTATGCTTTTCATATTCTTCATGAATGTTGGCATCTAATGCGTATTGCTAGAGTGCATTCTATTCAGTATGTGTCGCGACAGGGTAATTGTTATATAGATATTCTCAGCCGCTTGGATCATTCAGTTCTCCATGAAATTCATGATTTATTGTCACCCCGAGAGATGTATTTTGTCCTTTTGCTTGATATTTGAAGGTTAACTTTTTTTGAGAAGCTAAGTTTTTCGTTCCAAATGAAAGAAAGAGGGAGAGAAAAAAAAGGAAAAAGAAAAAAAGGGTTCCTCCACATGACTTTGTATTTGGTTAATCTTCGCAAATTAATATAAGGCCAATTTTGATACCACTATATTATTGGTGATGATAAGCATGAGCTTGTCCTCTAAGCAGGAGTGTCCACTGGATAATAATAATAAAAAAATTATTTTTTGAAAGAAGCTTAGAGTCACATCAAATGCTATTTTAAAGCTTTGGATTTTTCATAGGAAAGCTAAGCTAATATGATTAAAATATAGATAGAATTATTCGGGTGCCATAAATTAAGGTTTTTCCCCATAACATTCCCGCAGAACGCATTTTCATATGACAAACAAACAAAAAATCCCTCAAATTTCGAGCCTGAAATTGAGACTCTCTTTGTTGCGAAGAACAAAGAATGGGATGTCTTGTCCGTACTGCCCTAAAGTATCTGTCTGTGCCTCCTTGTCTTTTGCTTCTCCTACCAAGACGTGATACATCTCTCTCTGTCTCTCTCCCTCTCCCTCTCTCTCTCTCTCTCGCCCCCCCCCCCCCCCCCCCCCCTCCTTGGAATAGGCTTGAACTTCTCAAAATTGAACTTCTCAAAAAAAAAAAAAAAAGTAATTTTTTTTAATGAACACTTCACTTTTCGTGAAATTGAAATAATTAGAGTTACAATGTCAGGATAAAATGAAAAAAAAAATCCTTTTACTTATAGTTTTAGGTATTGCTATTTGTCCATATTTAAAATAGTTAAAACTTTTTAAAACATTCTCTTTAATTTTTTTAATTAACTAATAAATATCTCAAGCTCCATTTATTAACATATTCACAATTTTAACATCACAAAACATTTTATTTTATTTAATTTTTTATTGAAAACAATAAGCTTAAAATTTATAATTATTAGCACGTTTATCTAAATTGTGAAAATTTAATTATTTTAGTGATTAGATTGAATCAATTAAAAATTGCAAACGACATCGACATTTTCGAGACTTGGTATTGTCGTTTCCTCTAATCTCGAATATTAACACCCTAAAAGGGTGTGTTTTTTGGTTTCATCTTGTTCATGCTTGCTCAAAGGATTCCTCATTGTGTGCCTTAAAATTCTCTTTTTGAGTTTCTCCATCATTCTCTTTTTCACGATCCCAATGCCCTTATTTTATGATTTATAGTCCCATCTTTAATAGAAACCCTGTTACCCTAATCCAATGAACGTAACATGAATCAAAGAAGTAATACTATAATTGAACTCTTTTTATGTATGAGAAACAAGACAAAACATATAGAACTCCACAAGCATTAACATTATATATATGCACTCTCCTTTTCTTTAGCTGCCAGAATTTTTAGTTTTGGATTCACACTCTTTATTATTATTTAATTTCATAGGTAAACACACCTACAAATCTACTTTTTCTACTTTTTAAGAACAATATGAATTTTTTGGAAATCATAAATGCAAGGTCTCGACATTTGGAGCCCTCCAAGAGAAGTTAATATTAGGCTTAAGTAGATATACTTAGATGAGATTTTCAATGATATAATGATAATTTTACTCTCTTGATTTATACTTACAAAGTTTATATTTTCTATATTTTGTATGACTATCATTCATTATAAGTTTTTTGAAAAGTGATATTATTAACTCTTTTAAATCTTAAAATGTCTCGTGACGTACGAGATAATACATTCAATCATGTGAAACTTTTTATTTTACAAGCTATGTTTTTGAAGAGTGATATTATTAATTATTTAAAATTTTTACATTTCCAATCATATGCGAGGTAATACATCCAATTGCGTATGACTTTTTTAAATGAAGTACCAAGTTTTTGGAGAGTGTTGTGATTAATTTTTGTAATTTTTAACACTTCGCCTCATATGGGGAGTAATACATGTAATCACGTTGGATTTTTCTATTCAACCAGGATTTTTTAATGAAAGACTAAATTTTTGTATAGTGATGTTATTAAATTTTTAAATCTTAACACTCTCTTCACGTTTGATGTAATATAATCTTCTGTTTTAATAAATTCCATTCAACTCTAAAAGTTTAAACTTGTGGAAAGTAGTGTTATTAATTCTTTTAAATTTTTACATTTCTACCAAAATTTTTATTTTAATTAAAAAAAATTATAAATAGAATAAATTAAAATAGAAATAATTTGATTGAAGTTAAAAGTCCCCCAAGGAAGCTGTTCATGGTACACTTAATGCATGGTAAAAACCAAGTAAAAATGTCTTGGAAATTTGTAAATACTGAGGATGAAGTTGATTAGGCTTTCTTTCTTTTTTTTTTGAAAGTTGATTGGTTTTTGAGGGAAAGATAACTTGCTGAAAAATGTTTCTTATATTTATTTATTTATTTATTTTATTCGTAAAGCTTATTTTTATTTTTTTTGGCTGAAGGGAAGCATACAAGTCAAATAAAACCCTTTTTGGTCCATAATAAAACCAAGGTATTTCACCAAAAATTAAAAATAAAAAAAATAAAACCAAGATAAATTTAAAAGAAAAGTCTTGGGAAATTTTTCAAAAAGTCCTCTTTTTTTAACTTAGTTTAATAGTTGTTGGCGAGCTACTATAGAATTCAAAAGATTGAGCATTTGAGTTGTAAATCAAATCGAACTAGAAAGCCAACTTTCTAAGTGTAAACTAATTTTACAAATGATAATCAATTTTTTTTTTTTTTTTGTATACACTGAAATTCAAACCCGAGTCTATTACAAGAGAGGAGGAGGAAGATGTCACTTGAACTGAAACTTATCGGTGATACTCAAAATTTTTAACTTGGGTTGCTTTGCACATGTTATATCAAATCATAAGCATATTTAATTCATATTTCATATTAGCATCCATCCATTAAGTCAAGCAATACCAGGGCTCCCCAGACCATAGGTCTAAAATTTAATCCTATCATTTATTTTCTCCATGGGTATTTCTTCAACATTTGTTTAAGAGAAATAAGATAGGTTTTGACTTAAATTAAGTGAGATTTTTATTATAAAGAATTTATTAATATAATTATAACTTTAATATCTTTATACAGAACTTCAAATTTTATTTATAAAATCCTATTTGTTCTATAAAAAATTTTTAAACTTTAATTATAGAATGGTACAACAAAAATAAGATAAAATAGAGAGTAATGACTCAAATTAAGTTAATTTTAGATTTTTAAAACCAACCCATGATATTATAAGATATATTCTGTAGACTCTCTCCTCTAATTAATTTTTGCACAATTCTTGGTATAGGATAGGAATAATCATGCAATAGAGAATTAAGTAAATGTCCCTCAGGGACAACTTAAACTGTAGAATCTCTTTACTTTCATCATCTTTTTTTTAATTCGATCATGATTGGTTGCATTTTTTGTAAAAAAAAAAAGAAAAAGAAGAATCAAGTAAATAATTAAATTAAGAAAGAATCAATTAACCTACAGTTAAACCAAATTTAGACTTTCTCCTCTGAAATTATTTTTGTAGAATTCTTGGTAGAGAATAGGAATAATCATGCGATTGAGGATCACAAAAGGACATACTTAATAATCAATTAACCATGGAAAAGGAAATTATGCTTAGGAGCCAAGCTAAAGACCATATCTTAGTAGATTTATAAAAAGTTGCATCAATCATTTTCATTTTAAAATAATAATAAAAATCCTAATTAAAATACTGATCCCAATAACCCCACATAAATTCTTTTCCTCATACAAATGCATTTGTTCTTTTGTGTTGTTATATATAATATGATACCCTCCACTCACTCAATCAACTAATTTTAAGCATAAATTACTAGCTAGGAGATGATTGTTTCTATGCCATGTTTGGAGCCACAAGTCTTTAAAGTGGATTGATTGATTGGACAAAAGAATGTCAAATGACATAGAATTTTTTCTGTATTTCAATTTTCTCAAATTTGAGGCTAGCTATCCAGTATCTTCTTATGTCGAAGTATTGTCCACATACTTACCCCTCCTAGAAAATTTTATCCATGAAGCAAAATCAAGCTCAGCCTAAGAAGATTAATATATATCTGATTATTTCTGTTTCTCAAGAACAGTTTAAATCGTAGAGTCTTTCTATTTTTATCTCTTCTCTATTTCGATCTTATTTGATTATATTTTATTATTAAAAAAAATCTAATTGTTTCTTGTAAGGGGGTAGCATATGAGTGAATTTGTTTGTTAATTTTCTAATTAGCACCATTTTGAGATTTATTTAACTCGTTAAGTTAATAAGACGAGCTCATTTGATTTATATTTGTAAAATTTTATTTTTCATGAAAAAATTATTTTTGTAAAACAGAAAAAGGAAAAAGTTAAACGAAGATGATTTTTTTTTTTTTTTTCCAAATAACACCATCCAATCACGCAATATAGAACGACCAACCATCATTGCCGATGACCCATCAGACTTTGGTCGTTGCCTTGATGGTTCTCTCACAATAGAAAAACTGAATTGACAATTTGTCCACCAAAACTGAACGTGGAACCAATGAATCAATTCGGGCGTACTAAGGAAGACAAATAGATAGCACCATGGTGCAAGTTAGCAATGGGCCCTTCCCATCTCTAATCTAACAAGTGCTTTGGTCGTTGTTCATTGGTGAAAAATTTTTAAATAATATTTATAGATTACTATTGTTATTTTATTATCCCCTTGAACACAAAAAATAATTGTGAAAAAATTAAGGGTTCGGGGAGGAATTGAGTCACATGCTCAGGTCACGTGCCTGACAGCAAATGAAAAACCTAACTTTATGCCTCGTGCTCCCATCCAAACCACTACAAGACAAAACGTAAACAGAGACGGGTCCGATCATCCCCACACCCCCCCCCCACATGTTTTCACACGTGTAAAGTTAAAATTCCAGAATATTTATTTTTCTCCCTCGGCCTCCCACGTGCTCTTGCACGTGCCATCACTCCCTCACCGTCTTGTCTACTCACATGGCGGTTGGGTTCCGATCGCTAGTTCTTCCCTCCCGTAGCATTTTCGAAGCTCTCTATTCTTACCACCAAATTAAATGGCAAAAAAAAAAAAAAAAGAGAGAGAGAGAACGTTTGATAAAACAGATTTTTATTTAAAATTTATAATAATATTTGGTATTTAAACTCGATCTTAATTTAAAAACTATTTTAAATTCTATTTTTACTCATAAATCATTTAAAATATAATCATTTTAACTTAAATTATCCAAATATAGAAAAATCGAAAAACTTATTAGCATCTTTATTCAGGGTAACTAAATATCTATTTGACCAATAAAAAATTAATATAAAAAGATTAAGTGTTAAAAAGCGTAATATTTTAGTGACTAATTCAAAAAAATGTAATTCTTATAAAATTATTTTAAAAATCAGATATTTTAGTTAACCATAAATAAAAAGATTATGAGGAGAGCATTGTACTCTCTTGACTATAGGTTTTGAAATCGAGTCGTGAGAATTGAGAAATGGATTTAGGAGATTCAACCCCTTAATGAATTTCACAGTGTTGGTTGAATTAATTAGATACAATAGAATATCAATTTATGAAAAACCAAAAAGTAAATAAGAAGAATACTCAAATGTTGTCCTAAGTGGACAGTCTAATGATAATAGTCTCTCTCACCTAATCTCATGATCTAGGGTTCGATTTTTATTGTAACAAAAAAAAAAAAAAGAATACTCAAATGCTATAGTTAGTTTGAGCTAAATAGGGACAAGTTGTGTATGACCATTGAGGCTTCTCTGGGTTGAGATCCACATAGTTTTGCAATTTTCATTTTGGCTGCACAAAATGGATAAACCTTGTTATCTTAGAGACAAAACCCTATTATATCAACCTTTGAGGCAAAAGGTGAATGATTTCGGGCCATTTTTAGGATATTAAGAGCATAGAATTTTTTTTTTTTTTTTTTTTTTCTTTACTTCTTTTCTCATTTTAAACAGAAAACTCACCAAATGAGTTTTTTTAGAATCTCTTAAAAGAAGAAGAGTTTTTTTTTTTTTATGAACAAAAATTCAAAAAATAGTTTTTTAGTAAAAGCTCCTGGGAGGAGCTTTTACTTCTCCTTATTTTTAAAATCTAGCTTTTATTTTTTTTATTCCGCTTATATTCTCACTTAAGGAATATAAAATTTCAAATATGTCTATATTATAAATTTATTTACCCTTATATCTTCTCTTTTTCTTTAATTTTTAATTTTTACTTTTAATTTTTTACTTTTAATTTTAAATTTATTCAAAAGCTATAAAATAAACTTGTTTTTAAAATCAATTTACCAAACAACTTTTAACTTAATTTTAAAAATTATTAATTTTTGTTTCTCCTTACAAGGAGAAGTGAAACTCAAAAAAAGCCCTACCAAAGGGCACTAACTTCAAGAAGAAAAAGCTAGAAAAATCTATTAATTACAAATCAGAACTTGAAATATGTATTAGTACAAATCAAAAATAAAGAAGAGAAAAGCATGGAGTTCGTGCTATCCAATTTTAAAATTTACATGTAAAGAAAAGAAAAATCTCTCAACAATCCAAAACCCTAATATAGTTAGTTTACTCCGATGACCAAAGGTAAAATTAAAGAGGGCTTAAGTACAAAATATGAGGGGCAGGTAATAAAAATTATAATTTTTTTTAAAAAAATTAAAATCCTTTTTTAAATTTTGGTTGCCCTTGCTTCCTTTTTACTACAATCAAACTTTAGCAATACATATCAATGAACAGTTAGTCTAGTGGAAAGTACGTTAAATCCTTTAATCAAAATTTAGATTCGAATATTAGGAATAGAAAAAACTACGTTGAGAGAACTCCTCATAAAGAGCGTCATACAGTAGATCGAGCCAAATTAATCGAAATATAACTCTGTATACCTATCGATCAAGTAAAAAAAAAGGGGGAAAAAAACTCTAGCAATACATGTACATGCACACACATGTGATAGGCTAGATGTTTATCAGTTTAGTTAGCTCCTTAACTTGTTTTGACCATCTTGACCTTAGTTTAGCAGCTTGGCCTACAACTTAAAGTTCCCTATTGGAGCTGTTGATTCTAATTAAAATATTGGTTAAGTCATTCATCAGAACTGTAATTAACACTATAAGAGTAACTGATGATATAACTAAATAATGGCGTGATCCAACCTTGGATTGCTAATTAGTTCACTTAGTAGCAAAACCTTTGATTAACTTATCGTGTTAGCATTAGTAATAATCTGCGAGACTGCCCTTTGCATTAGTGGTAATTAGCACAATAGGTGTCATTATGGGGGTGAAAGCTGATGAGTAACGATGGTTAGTTAAATGTAATGGGCGCATTTAACATGACCAAAACTTCATTCTCCTTTTTCTTCTAACTCTCTGGATTATAATCTAATTCTCTTAACTTTACTTGATCATAAGAGTTGTGAAAACCTACCTTGCAAATTCATTTTACTAGTGGAGTTCAACCATAATTCATATAGAACTAATGAAACTAAATTTTAGAATAAATTGTTGAGCCATTGAACTGTAACTCAACTAATATTATTTTCTTTCATTTTTTCTTTTCTTTAGAGATTTAGAATTTTTTTTTATTCCATCAAGATTTGAATCCGAAATCACTAATTTAGGAGATGAGGATTATGATCACTACACTATTTTCCTGAAAACTAAAGATCTAGAATTCAAATTTACTATAAAAATGGTTTGCTAAATTGAATTTGTCGTATATCAAAAAATAATAATGTTTTTTAATGATGATTTTTTAAAATTTCCTCAGCAAGTGTGTCAAAATAATGACGCTACTTGGCCAAGAAAAATCAATAAACAAAAGTTCACCAAATATGAGCACCAAAAAAAAAAAAGACCTAAAACGAAAGGGGCGGTCCGGTGGGGAATCACTAGGGTTCGGAGCCGTCAAAGGCGGGGGGCGGTTTGTGGGGCCCAATCGTCCGGAAGAGCTATGCGAACAAAACTACTGTTTTTCTATTGGGCTTTTGTGGGTGTGAAAATGATGTGCCAAGCTTTGGACTGGACCGGTAATTCTGCTAAACTTGGCGTGGCCTTATTGGGACCCACTTGTGCATCCCCTGCCCTTCTTTCTAGGAATGTCTCCAGACACCGACCTCCAACTACTCTCTCTCTCTCTCACTCATTCTTAATAAGTATTTTTTGAAAAATGAAAAGAGAGGGGTCCATGTTATAATTATTAATTATAATCAATATCACTGATTTTTTTTTTGGGCTTTGGATTTTGTTTTCGGTATTCAGTAACTTTGGATTTACTACATCAGCAAGTCGTCATGGTGATCCAATGTCCGGTATGTATTTGGATCTTGGGTCGGATCTATTTATGGGTTTTCTTTTGTTTTGGGGGGGGGGTGTTTGGTTCCTAAGTGACAAGGAACAAAGGAAACTCGGAATCTTATTATTACTGATAAAAAATTATAGTTTTATTTAATGATATTTATCTCAAAGTTTAATAATTGTTAATTTTTGTTTGATAATTTTCAATATTTATTTTTTGTAAACTTTTCAAAAGAAAAATAGTGTTATTTATAAACTATGCATGCATCAAAAGAAATATTTGATTCTTAATTTTTTTTGTTTAATTAATTAATATTTAAAATTATATTTTAATTAATTTGATTCGAATTATTATCGGATTCTTTGTAAGAGAAAATTCTTCAAATTCAATTCTTTTTATTTTAAAATTTGAATCTAAATTTTGATTAAAATATTTAATTTTTTTTATTAAATCGAGGCTAGTTCAACTAATTCTAACAAATCGGAATTAGTGAGTAATCCAAATAAAATAAAAGAAAGATGAATCAATGATAATCATTCTAAAGTAAAATTTAATTGATAAATAAAATAATATAAAAAGAAAACAAACAGATAATATCTGGCTTAACCTCTAATGATTGCACTTCTGTCACCATTACTACCTCAAGTCCTATCACAGCAATCATATTGACAGAACCTCTAATCTAAGGGTTGGGAGGGAAAGGAAAGATGAAAATTTCAGGCCGTTTAAAAAATCAACTATTTCTTGCCGATCCAATCCAGGCACTCCAACTCTACAGAAATTTACTCTTGAAGTTGAAATAACATTCAAGTGTTTTTCACTTGAAACCCATTTTGACTTTGCACTGCTTGCTTTCGATCACATCAGTCCAATTATTTTGATTTCTAATTATTTTTTATTTAACATTAATAGCACCCACCAATTTTTATAGAAAGAACCATCCAAATGTCTGTTCATTTGGATATATTTTGGTGGGCTGCTTAACTATACCAAATGTTTTTATACTATGCTGAATTAGTAGTTGACCTCATTGACTGGTGTTAGGTTTGGTCGAGAGAGAGAGAGAGAGATTGTAAATTCCACCGAAAGAGCTTTGGCTGGCAGCAGCCCACCAACCTTAGACATTGAAATGGTATAGAATTTTTTTTTTTAAAAAAAAAGTAGAGAACAAATTCTTAATAAAAATGATATTACACTGACGGACAATCGATCTAATGAAATGAGATAATAAATTTTTTAATCAAATTTTAAGTATGAAATTTAAAAATAGAAAAAATTATTCTAGGTGAGTCGTCTCTTGAATAAATCTCACAGTCATTCGAACCGAATTAATTGGATAATAATTTTGGAGATCGATGGTAAAAATAAAAAAAGAAAAAAAGAAAAAAATGATAGTAACTTAGATTCAACTCCGACCATACTTCTCCTTTCCCGGTCATGAGTAGTGTTAAGAAACTCATAATCAATCTTTATAATAACTAAAGTTTATGGCAAATCATTTTTCTCGTTTTTCAAAAGGATATTCAGAAGTTTTTTCCTCAATATTTTTGCACTGAAAATATTATTTATTATTTTTCTATTTTTGAGGAAAAAATATACTAAAAAATGTTATCTTTAATGAGTATTGAAATTTCCTCAATATTACAAGTCAAAATCTGAACAAAATTTTGGATGAATTGAGCTCAAGTCAATTTAGGAACCACTTTGGTCCTTTTCATTTATTTTATTTTTTTATAACATGCTTTTTCTCCTGGTAGAGTGTTATAGTAATACTGCATAAATAAATACGCAAAATACTAACTTTGTGAAATTTTATATTATTTATTGAAATAAAATTATAACCTTTCAAATATGAATAATTTCAAAATTTTTTAAATTAGCAAAAAAAAATTTAAAAATATATTATAATAGATTATTAGATAAAATTTACTCTAATTAATTTTTGACCGGTTTGATTTTCTGCCGAACAATGTCTGGCAGGCAACGTTCAATGGACTCAATTCTCAAAATTTGGGCTTTTTTCGGGCTGGCGTGATTGGCCCAAGTAATATTTGAACCAAAGAGGAAGAGGGTCACCAAAGCAGAATTCGAAAACAGAGAGGAGAAAATTCGACAAAAAAATAAAAAAACAGAGAGGAGAAAAATTGAAAACGGAAACATTTCAATTAAAAACCCTAAGTAAACCCTAATTCCTCTCTCTCTCTCAATTAAATTTATCAAAATTTTCAAGACGATGAGGCAGGGAGTAGCATTCTATTTGGCTAGAAATTTGTTCTGCAGAAGCTTCTCTTCTCTCTCTCCGCATCCGTTGCACGTTTGTGTTGTTGGAAGCGGACCTGCGGGCTTTTACTCCGCCGAGAAAGTATAATTCTCTCTCTCTCTAGAATTTTATTGCTGCAATGAATACTTGAAATGGATTGAACTTTCGATTTTTTCTTTGGTTATTTGATTTGTACAGATATTGAAGGCGCATCAAAATGCACGAGTCGACATAATTGATCGGCTGCCAACACCATTCGGATTAGTTCGTTCGGGTGTTGCACCTGATCATCCGGAAACAAAGGTCTTTATGTTTACTTATTTTACATTTTTTCTTATTTAGGATTTCAATTTCTTGTTCCAAACGTATTTAACCCAAAAATGTTTGAATTTCATCAACATATGCCTATTATCGTCGCATGCTCTTGCAAATTTGTATCATGAATATGAATAACACAATGAGGACTTCGACTGGTAATAGCGGTATGGATCTGTTTAATAAATTAAATTTATTAAAAATGCATTATCATGGGCTAATTTGTTTGCTAATTTTGCAGTATAATGTTCATATGATTTCTGGAATATGTTGGCTTTCTGTTGCTTCGTTGGACTTTCTAACTTTTTTACTTTTTTTCCCTATGGTTTCATTGAATAAAACATGATAGTGATTTGCATGAATTGAAATGTAACTGTAATTTCATAACAATTCATTATGGTTAAGATGTTCCATGTCCTATATTTGAGTTGATTATACATATCTCTTGAACATACTAAAAATTTCCATGTTTAAGTGGCAAAACTATCACTACTATGTTTCGCTCTAATAAAAGGATTTGTGAAACTTTCTCTGGGCCCACCTTGTCATGTTTTCTAATTATTAAGTAGCATCATGAAGTCAATTATGATATTAGGAGCTTTAACATTACGAATATTGGATTTTTTTTTTTTTTTAAATGAACTGTAAAATATTCTCTTAATTGAGCTTAATTTACCAGAAAACTTGCAACAGATTGTGATTAATCAGTTTTCCCGGGTTGCCTTGAATGATCGCTGCTCATTCTTTGGGAATGTCACTCTTGGGTCAGCAGTTTCACTGTATGAGCTCCGTGAGCTGTATCATGTGGTAAGGCACTATCTTTTTATATGATTGTTCATGGAAAGCAACCCTCAGTCATTTTGCTAAACGGGTGCTCATATGACTTCTAACTTGAATGCAATTGGGCAGGTTGTGCTGGCCTACGGTGCTGAAAGTGACAGAAATCTTGGTATTCCAGGGGAAGTACGTTATTTATTTATTTATTTGTAAAATTAGGTTCAAATATTGCAATTACTGCTTGATGAAATTGCAGTCTTACTAGATTAATGTGTAAAATAAATTATTATGTCCTGTGATGTGGGTTAACTTGGCTCTTTGTTGCTTTTTGCAAGGATTTGGCAGGTGTATACTCAGCTAGGGAGTTTGTATGGTGGTATAATGGGCACCCAGATTGTTCACACCTGTCTCCTGACTTGAAGAGCTCTGATACTGTTGTTGTTCTTGGACAGGTAATCTAATTAATTGTTCCTTGTAATTCTTGTACATCTAATAACTAATCTATTATTGTGAAGGCATGATAATGCACCTCTTTACTCTCATGGATTAGATGACATGTACATTATGACTATTTGCATTTTCTGTACCACTTTTTTAATCGAAAATTTTGGCTCTTGCTCATTTGGTTGGCTTGCAAAAATCCTTTCCAGTTCCTGAAGTTTTATGTTAATGGATAGCAATAGCTCTTTGAAGCACTTTATATCTAAAGGGCTTCTCATTATGACTTTTGGAACATCTTTTGCTTATCTGACTCCTCTCTTTGCTCCCTTTATTTGTTCATAAATGGACTTGAATTAGAAAGAGTATGGTACAGAGGGAGGAGGTTGTTCCCAATTATTGGAAGCATTGACAATCAAAGATAAATCATTAATATGGCTAGATGATTTAGTGAATTTGTCTAGTCTGAGCTGCGAAGAAAGAAAAGAAGAATTCTGCATGATATCGTTGTAACCATTTCCCAAATAGTGAGGTGATCCACCTCTATGGTAGCAATTTGGATTTTCACTGTTATGTTCTCATCGTTCCAGAAAACAGTGGCAGCTTCTTTATGCCTCTCAGCTTTTCTATATAACACCCGACACCGTGCACAGAAATTCCATGAATCTCTTGGTGGAAAAGTCAGTGTAATGATTCGCCAGCTGAGCAGAATTTTTAATTTCTTGCTACATTTTATTAGAGATGTTGGAGCATTTGGAGCATTGGTACATTGTTTACGTTTGATGTTTACAATAGTCAAGCTCATATCAGTAATATGAAAATTTGAAACTGTATTACCCAATTTTTTCCTGCTGACTTAATTTACTGCCGTTTCATGCGACAAGTCTTTTTACCTTGATCATAATCCAATAATGCTCCGTCTTTGTCATTCATATACTAGTTTCTTATTATTAACTCTAAGATGTTTCTTATTATTAGTTTCTTATATACTAGTTTCTTGCTACATTTTATTAGAGATGTTGGAGCATTTGGAGCATTAGTACATTGTTTACGTTTGATGTTTACAATAGTCAAGCTCATATCAGTAATATGAATATTTGAAACTGTATTACCCAATATTTTCCTGCTGACTTGATTTACTGCCGTTTCATGCGACAAGTCTTTTTACCTTGATCATAATCCAATAATGCTTCACCTTTGTCATTCATATACTAGTTTCTTATTATTAACTCTAGGATGGTTATAGAAATGCTAAAATCAATGCTATAATGTTTATATTTATTTCCTCCAATAACATTCAATTACCTCTGACGTCATCTTCTGACTTTGGTTATCTCACTGTCTTGTTGGTCAGCCTTTTCTTTTTTCATTCAACCTCGGAGTTGAAAACAGTAGATATTCTTCTAATATTTTCTGTTGTTGAAATAAAATGTGATATTGCCTTTAAAATAGAGATAAATAGCTCATCTAGTTAACCTCTTAAGCTGTATAATTGTTTAATGGCATTTGCACATGAATATTTTTGAAGCATTAACTTCCTTGCTTGAAGTGATTTTCATGATGCAAATAGCAACGGTATTACTGTTATAGAAACTTTTTTGCCCAAGTTTGTGTAAAGAAATGAGGGGAATGTCTTTATTCTATTGCCTGCCGTTTATGATCTACTACTTTATTGCAATTTAACCCCCTATAAATCTTTACTTGCTCAGGGCAATGTTGCCCTTGATGTTGCCCGAGTCCTTTTGCAACAGACAACAGAATTGGCAAAAACTGATATTGCTAGCCATGCTTTGGCAGCTTTGGAGGAGAGCTCTGTAAGGTTTGTGCTCATGAGTCAAGGAATATTCAAGAGGTTTTGGCTAGTTTGTTGGCAATAACATCTAGGTAGCATCTTAACACAGGAAAGTGTATCTGGTTGGGAGACGTGGTCCAGCGCAGGCTGCATGCACTGCAAAAGAGTTGCGTGAATTGCTTGGTAATTTTCAATTTTTAACTTATTCACCTAATTTTAGTCAAAGAAATCATTTCTTAGATGGACTGGGTATGATATCAATTTATTTATTTATTTATTTATTTTGAATACCGTCTTCTTTGTTTATGTACTATCCTCTGTTCATAAGTTTAAATTAAAATTACATGACTGAACAAGTTGACCTTTGGTGACACTTCTGACGAGTTGAATCAATTGAATCAATAGACAGGTGCATGGTGCAAGCCTGCTGAGCAAGGTTCTATAAGCCTAGAATGCTGCCTATGGTAATAGGCTCAATCCCGAACTTAAACGGTTGCTTGCTTGCTGTATGTGAGGAGGTTGAGGGTAATGAGTTATTGGAAACTAGCTTTTATCCTCTTTTGAATCCTTAAAGCACAACTTACTTTAACATGTGTTTTTCTTGAGTAGTAGAAAATTTTGAACATAAGGGGCACACTTCATCCACATATTAGCAATTTTATTCACACTTCACCAATGAAGATAGAGAATATGTGTTTCTATTAATTGACAATAACTTTTGTTTTTTCCCGAAGTTCTTTCTCCCAATTTCTTTATTATGTGTTGTAAGATTAATGAATCTTGAGACCACTTTTTTCTACAATCACATAGCTAGGAGATGTGGAATGGATTGTTCGGTTTATAAGATGAGCATTGGATATGTTCGGCAAGTGTGAATGATTGCTTGTCACAAAGTCAAGAGGCTTTAGGAGTAGAGAGGATACTAAATTGCTAGGGAGGGTGCATAATAGCAATTCTGTGGTGCAATGGGATCGAAGAGATGTTATGTTATTCAGAAACCAATATATTGGTACATTGGTGCTATGTAACAAGATTGTTTTCGTTGCATTTGGGAGGGCTTAAACAAGAATCGGTGGTTGCTTACATGTCATGACTGATAATACTGCTAATGTAGATGCAATTTACTTTCTCAGAAGTGCTAAAAGAGGATCCATTTTGGAATATCCTAATGATTCACAGGCTAAATCCAATACGGGTGCTTATCCCAGTTTTCTGGGGGTGAATGGGTATAATTTCACCCTTTTCTAATATGTTAATTAAGTGTGTGGTGCTGTATTTTGCAGGTATAAAAGATTTGAATGTTCACATTAAGGAAGCTGACTTGCATACAACTCCAGTAGATGAGGTATAACATTGATGCCATCAGCATGCTCTATTTCATTATTATGAGACTAGTTATGACCCTCTGACAGAAAGTTTAAAGAGAATCTTGCCAAATGAGAGGCGCATAACCCTTAATTTGGATGGAGACATGCTATTGTGCGGAGTTTCATTTTCAACATCCCTGTTTTTCTTCCTTACTCTTCTCTGGTTGGCCAGAACAGAAGTAGACAAGGAGGGTATCTAGGAAGAATTTTTAATTTCATAAGTTTGGAAGGATTTCATGTAATTTGTAGTAAGAGCTAGAGTAAGTAATTGACATATGAGGATGGATTAGAATGAAGCAAAATGCTTTTTCCTCATATCTAAACATTCTTGGCTGAATATTTTGAAATATAAAATTGAAAATACAACCTTGGAACTAGGAATTCTATTATGATAGATAGGGTTAGAAGAAGCTACATAATTGTCACATTCAACTTGGCTCCTTTGCAACTCTTCTTTTCTTCATTTCCTGCCATAATATTGCAGAGAAGCATGTATACATCTATGCTATCTACAAAAATTTGTGATGTTTGCATTTCCCTTCCTTTCTCTGAAGAGCCCTAGGAGCTAAAAGATTGTCATAAGCCCGTCCTCTACCTCAAAAATTCCATTGCAGCCATCTTCAATTCTAACGGTTCTTTGGCTGCAAGTTGTAACAATTCCACTTGGTTGATGGCACTTCATTTTCAAGGTGATCGTTAATTAATAAAGGGTGCTTCTGCTGTGTTGCATGATTAGAAATTCAAATCATTGAGATATTGTTACAAGAGATGGAGCTGGAAGTTACTACACAATGATAGTGTTCTTGCATGTCATTGTCTTCTTTTGTTGCCTGGTGTTATCTATTAATGTTATTTGTAATTCAATACTCTTATCGGGAAAAGGAAGTATTGAAGAATAATCGAATTCAAAGGAGGGTTTATGAGTTGCTCTCTAAGGCAGCTCTTTCAGGATCTTCTTGTCCCAGTTCCAGTCAGCGAGAGCTTCATTTTGTTTTCTTCAGGAAACCAGATCACTTTATCCCATCGGATGACAATAATGGCCATGTTGCTGGCGTGCACTTTGAGAAGACAGTTCTTCAAGGTATTTATTCTTTCCTAAGGTTGCATTGAGTCTCCATAGGTCTCCATTGTATCTGAAATATTTTATCATGTTCTACATTGCAATTTAATTGCATTTCTGAAACTGAGTAGGGCAAATGCACTTCATTAATGCCGAGTTTCTGTATTAAAGTTCTAGGATGTTGTGTGAGAGTAAGTTTTGAGAAAGTCTTAGGAAAGAGGTCCATGATATTTCTGATAAAAGCAGTAAGTAATAGTTTTCAACCCAGTTTGTAGAAGAATACCCTGACATCAGTGTCTAATTATGTGCGGATTTCATATTGCAGAAGTGGGGGACTCCGGCAAACAAATCGCTGTTGGCACTGGACAGTTTGAAGACCTTCGTTGCGGGTAATCTTCATAGAACTCAGGCTGTGACTATCAGCATAGCCAACAATGTTGTAACACTACAACACTTTAAATAGCTGATAGTAATGTGTTTGAGTACCTTTTCTTGGTTTTGAATTATGATCGGTTTCAATTATCTCTGAAGCTTATGCCAGAGTAGGGCACTAAGATCTGTGTGTTACTTGGCCACATGATGAAATATGACCATAAGGAGAATATTTAAGTGCAGGATCTCTATGATGACGATTAAGTAATGTGAGCATCTCAAGGAAGGGTTTTGACCAAAATTTATTGTAGGAAAATGTGTTAAATGCAATGTGTTACTGGGGAATAGAGGTTGCGGCAAGTTGGTTTCCCTCTTTTGGCATTTGTAGCTATTTGCAAATTTTGTAATGGCTCGACTTTTCTTCGTTTCTCGCAGGATGGTATTGAAGAGCATTGGTTACAAATCTGTACCAGTTGATGGCTTACCCTTTGATGGACATAAAGGTATGAAAAGTGCAGTAGCTTGCTGCAAACAGGTTATCTTTCCGAGTTCAACAGTTATTCGTGAAAAGATGCAACTGTTACATTGTACAGACTTCATCCCAATGGTGCAAACCCTACCCGCTTCAAAATATTATGCTGTACTTGCAGTTGTGTATATATATCTTGTTTCCTCTAGCGCTTTAGATTTAGTTCTCTCTTTGTTTTGGGGTATATTGGAGCTTTGACTTTCTGAGCTTTTGTTCTCCATGCTTGCACCTCTCTTCGACTGAATTTCACTCCTCTCCATCCATGGTTGTAGGCTGCCCAACCACTTGTTTCTGCTTGTTCTTTGTGTGCTTTCTTTTCTTTTACATTTTTTGTTTGCTATTATACATGCTTTTTACAAAATAAGGGTTTAGATGGACCGTACATGACATCTGTTTTGGTATATGGTAGTCTGGGAGTTCCTATGACATTGTATTGTAAGACTTTTGGCATAACAAATGGGTGGTCTGACCTTCACATGAGATAAATATGTGATGGAGTATTCTTGGTCTGTGAAGTCTGTTCTCTTTGTTTATCCGACCTACATGCCGCATGAAGTTTTTAATTATGAAACTGCATGTATACCTTAATAACTGAACTTCAGTCCTCAGTTAGAACATGTAGTAGACGCAGGTCTGGCTCCAATTTTGCAAAACCCAGATCGGAAGTTCTGTATTGTTTTCCTTACCTTCTGTGACTTTCCTTTTCCCTAGGGATTGTTCCAAACATTCAAGGCCGAGTCATAAACAATGTCTCAGATGGAGCCACGCAGATTGAGAAGGGATTATATGTTGTTGGATGGTTGAAAAGAGGTCCAACTGGGATCATTGCTACAAATCTTTATTGTGCTGAAGAAACAGTAAGAATATCCAACATTTGACTGCATGCATCTAAGTTTAACTGTATCTGTTACAAGAGCTTGAACAGTGACTACAATGGGTTATGATTTGAATAATCTGCTATCACTTGAATCTAGATAGCAATTATGAGGTTTTCTTTCGCAATAATAGGCTTTGCTAATGTGCATTAGCGTATCAGGTTTCAAGCATATCCGAAGACCTTGATCAAGGAGTATTCGCTTCAGGGATTGGCTCCCAAAAGGCAGGAAGAGAAGGACTCCTTCAGTTATTAGATGGCAGAAATTGCAAGTATGTGCCATTCAGTGGCTGGGAAAGGATTGATTGTGAAGAGAAGAGGCTTGGGAGTTTGAGAAACAAACCTAGAGAAAAATTAACCACATGGAAAGATCTTCTGAAAGTTGCTGCTGAATAATTTCTTTCTTTTGTCCCTTCATATGTATCTAGCAAAGCTTATGTGACGCCCTTTTCCATGAATGTCTTTCCAATGCCTCTTGTAAAATAATTGTGCACTTTTTATTTACTTGACCATGAAGGTATCAACTGTATCATACTATCAGTTTTACCGCCATTGAATTTGGTCTATCTTAATTATGTTTTTATTGCACCATATGGCTCATGGACGCTGGTGACAACCCTTTTGAATTCAAAATTGCAACACATAGGTTGTAAGTATCTTGGAGAGCTTATTTGGTGAACTCTTTTCTGGAGACCTTTCCTGCTTGACCAGTCAGTCAGCAATTTGATTTTACTTGATTACATCAAGCTCTTGGATGCTTCTTGAAGTCTCTACCTCAACTGCTATGGCATAACAGATGCTTCCTCTGCTTGTTGAGATTCGGTTCAACCAATTTAGACAATTCCATGTTGTCACATTTTATGAATCATTTCTTGAAAGATGCCCTATTTTTCTCTTTCCTCTCTCTGTTGACCTCCCAGAAACTTCTTTATGGTCAAAGACTAATGAGGAAGCAGTTGGCGCTATACTGTGATATGGACAAGAATATTTTTTGCCAGGTCATTATGGGATTTGAGCCCAAGTCATTGAAGAAAGAAGTTGAAGAATGTGCAGTTACTTTTTCTTAGTGTGGATGCTGCATCCCTTTGGCACCCTTCAGTTAACATCTTCCAAGTGCCATTTCTTTAGTTTTAACTTAGTAATTGTACATGATTTTGTTCCATTTTCTGTATGAACTACTTTATTTTCCACTTTGACGTATTGAGATAAGGTCAACTGAGTGCATTTCTTCTGAAATAGGTTTTTCTTCTTCTTCCTTTTTTTTTTTGGGGGGGGGGGGGATTTAATGTAATCATACATGATTAGGGTGGTTTAATGATTCAGCATTGGCTTTATGATTTTGCCATGTTGCTAATTGCAAAATTTTTGTGTACCGTGTTAGATGAGTGACTCCAGACTTGTTCAACAAGTTGAGAAAAGGAGAGATTAGGAAAAATAACAGGAAGAAGGGCTATTGAAATGATGGGATGGAAAGCGTCCATGGTGCATTTGGTGTTTTCTTCTGGGTTTGTTGGCCAAAGAGAAGGGTGTTTAGTTTTGCCATTGTAGCTTGGATTATAAGGATTGTATGATGATTACTGTATGTGGGAAGAATGGAGAAATCATTTTGCTGTCAACTTAAGGTTTGAGATGGACTTGGGTATGAGCTTGGAGTTTTGGTCCAAGAAGGGAGAAACTCCATCAATTAAGGGAGAAGTCTGTTATCTGGATGGCTTAGAATGATGTAGGTGAAGACTTGTTATGTAGTTTACTGCTGTTTTAGAGGAGGTGGCGTGTGGGCCAAAAGGGTCCTGGGTTGCTTGGAATTTTAATCAAGACTCTTTTTGTTTAAAAAACTAATAGAAAGAAGAGAAGCTGAATGAGTTTACTTTATGTTACTTCAAGATGAAATGATAAGCAAAGTTGGGTTTTTTTCCATTTCTAAGCAGGAATTCTACAGTTTTTGGTCAGGCAATTGCTGGCCACTGTCCCACCTTACTGTTAATTTTGGATTTCGAGGAAAGAAATGGAAGGGCTTTTGATTTGCAGATAGATCTTCATCATCTTTTACAGAGTTGTGGATTTTGTTTTCTATTTAATTTACTGGAGCTATAAAGAGTTGGAACAGGATTGTAAGTATTAGACTTTCAAATTCTTTTTTTGGAATTTGACATAAACTTGAGTGACACGCTGTTGGACTTCTTGGTGTCTCTTAAATTTTCCCTTTTTCTTCTCCTTGGATTCTCATGTCAAGATATTTCAGAAATGAGGTAACAACTCGCAAGTGTAAATTGTGCAAGGCATTGTTTTACTTCTCTTGCTTACTCTTTTTCTATTCCCCTCGTGGCTTTTTTTTTTTTTTTTTTGTATATCTTGTTATAGTTGGATTCTTAAAAAATTAGTCTTCATCCCTTTTATTATGCCGCAATGTATTCCTTTTCTCATATGTAAGTCAACTTTTACACCTTGCTGTCATGCTGTATTTTCCTTCCCGTGTTCCTTGTACTCTCAGTACACGTCATCTCTAACTAATGGAAAGGTTTTTGCAGTTGCTAGGTTGAGCTTCAGCACCAACAAGCTTACAAGTCGTTGAAGGAAAGTCATTAGAAACTGGCCAGGTGATTGCTTGTGGACTTACCTCTTCGCCTCTTAAAGGGATGAAGCAATCTCCCTTCTGTCGTGTTACAGTAAGTTGTATCTGAACTGAATGTTGTTGTATTTATGTAAGTTATATGCACTAGAAAAGTACATCCTTTATTAAATTTTGAGCAACGCTTGTTGGCGCAATCACAGTTTTTTTTTTTTTTTGTTTAACTTTCTTTTTTTTATGGGAATCATAGTTGTTAAATTTCTAATCCTACATATATGATCTTATAATCCTATAATTGCTCCAATTCAAAATTTTCTTTACAGAATCTTATCCAAATCTTATGATCTCATCCCTTTACCCTTGAAACTAGTCAGAGTGATCTCTAATTTTATGTTAGTTGCAATGACTTTCATAATATGGTTACGGCCAAGATTCACTTTGTATATTCAGCTGGACTGTGTCCCAATTTAATTTTTGTATGAGGACCCATTTTAAGTTTTTTCATGGAAAATAATGAAGAGATCGATGGGGCTAACACGGTTGAACTAATTATCCTCTCCTCTCCTTCCTTTTTCTTTGCTTGCATTGGCTTTTTATGTTTATAGTGCATGTTTCTTCCTATGAGGAGGTCTTCCATAAGTGGATGTCACTTTCTTAACATGTACCATCTACTGGTTTTTCTGTACTACATGTCCTCAGGGGTTTTTGTCAATTCTGTTGTTTCGTAAATATTTTGATATCATCGAAACATGTTTTCAATTGACTAGCACTACTAGTAACCAGCATCTTTGAGTTGGTCAGCAGGTTAGTCTTTCTCTCCTTTTAGACTTGTTAGGAATCATGTGGTGATCCTACGGATATAAATGAAGTTTGAGACTCCTGGTGTCATATCAAAGGTTGCTTGTGCTCTGTAAAGATTTCGAATGATTCCACTAACTAAATTTTGCATTCAGATAGTGTCTTGAGATGGATTTTGCTTTCTCAGTGAAGGAGTTTGGTCGGTCTTGCGTCCATTGTTTTTGGCTCCTCAATTGGGCCTACCACTTGATATGACCAAATGTTTCTCCATTAATGCATAATGTGATTGATATTTAGAAGAAATGCAACCATTTATTGAGATTAATATTTTCCTTTTTGGAGCTTGGGGCATTTTGACTTGTCCTTTTGTTTTGAATTCAGATGTTTATAAATCAGGTTCTTGCTGATGCCAAAAACGTATTTTGAAAAATTTCATATGGATAAGAATTTCTGAATGTCATCTAAATTTGATATTACTATTTTTAAGGCCCAGATTTCCTATAAACGTATACTCCAATTGGATGATCATATATGCCTATAGTGACTAAATGATATAACATTGGAATAAATTGTGCCGACTTCCCCTCAAAGCAAGAAGCGGGACTCGTGCATAGGTAAGGTTACCTACCCTATTGTAACCCAGAGACCTTGGGTTTATATCACGAAAATCCTTTTGTTAGCCAGAGATCTCTGTGTTTCTGTAGCCCCATCTCTAACCTATAGTAAGAGGAGTTTCGTGTGCTTGGCTACCTTTTCACCTTCTCAAAGCGATTTTTTCACTCGCTATTTGAATTGGCAATTGTTGGGATATTTTAAGAGATATTTCAACAAAAGAGGACGTCTGATCTTGGATCCATATCCTTGGGGAATAATTAAACTGCAGTACATAAATATTTTGGAATTAATTATAAAAGTACACATCCGGATGGCCATATTGAATTGTTTTAGATTCGTTTTCCATCTCAAAATTGTGATGTTTTAATAGGGTGAAGTTGAATTACAGGCCAAGATAGATAAAGTATCCTTTATGATTTGTACAAACAGTAGTGGTACATTTCATATAACATGCAGTAAAAGCTAGCAGCCATTTTATCCAGTAACTACTGCTGTATAACCAACTAAAGATTTTATGTTGATGATTTAAAGGACAAAGCTTTCCTGCCAAAATGCTGCTCTCTATCACGAATGTAGTAGTCATGGTTGACTATGTATTAATCCTGAATCTAACATTTCTTTGGTTTTCATGTGTTGCTATTGTGATCAATCCGAATACAGAGAATATACTATTTCGCTTGTGCTACTTGGTGTCACATTTTCTAAATTGCCTTTTCTTTGGCTTGTCGAAGGGGAGGGAGAATCAAATGGTTGACCTGAAGTGAGGGATGCAACCACCCTATACCACTGTGTTATAAGTGTGAAAAGTGATACCTTCATTTTCTTTGTATCACGGCAATCCTGTCATTCAAACTGCAATTTGCAGAAGTCCATGAATCATTTAGCTATTTAAATATTTCTTCTTAATTGTTTGCTAATAACTCAAAATGTTATTAAACTTTGTTAACTTTTTCTTCTTTGGAGGGCAATTGACATCACTTTTAGGAACCTAGAAGGGTTACTTAAGTTGCTCCATAGTGCATCATAACTCTTATCTGCTTCTCTCTTCTGTTCTGATTTATTCACTTGTGACATTCTAACTGTGAATAAGTTCTTAGCTGTCTGTATTGACATTTGATTTGACGGTTTTATGGAAGGATTGAAGCTTCCTTGTGGTTCTGAAGTTAGATTGAATGTGTGACCCTTTCATTTTCTATAAAGTGCACAAAGACTGCTGGTGTGAGGTGAGAGATTCAGCCCCCCTTACACTTATTCGATGGTTTCGGTATGGGACCCATTAATACACCCATTAATACACGTTAAATGTTATGCTTGCTCATTGAACCATGGTCTTTCTCAGTAGCCTTTCTGATGCACTGAACATGTCTAGGTACGAGGTATCTACGATTAAGGTGAACTGTTTTAAAGGGACACTTTCTAGCGGAAAATCCGGAGAGCCACTCTATGTTTACTTGCTTGTACCTGAATCTGTAGAACTTCCCCTTTCCACTATATGTATTGCAAAGTGCTTTCTAGTTCCAGCTTGTGTGTCTACTTCCTCCTGTGAGAAGTGACCTTTACACAAGTGTTGTCAATAGACCTCTCCCAAGTTAATAAAAGGCCGCCTTGGCTATTGTTATGCTTCCTTAAGATGCTTTATTTCATATAAAGTTGGAACCCACTTGGCTTAAAGCTGTTGCAATCAATCTTATCTGTTTTATATGATGCAGAGTGATTTGGCTTTCATTGGGCCACATAAAAATGCTCCTTGTACAGTCCATGACTGATTAACCCCAGGTAATATCAGCAATTATAGCAACATCATATTTCCTTACAATTGTTTCAATGTGGTGTTATCAGAAGTGAGATCGGATTCTAATTATGTCAATGTTAAGTGTTAGAAGGTGAATGGTCATTTGAAATTAGTGATGAATCTTTCTGGCAATTACCGCATCTCTCTTTCATACACGCATGCAAGCATGTCGAAGGGTACGTGAGCATATAGGGATGGTTTATTAAGCTGGAGCAGTAGCAATTGAAAGTGATTGTTTCTTGCACTCCTTGCATACCTTCTCAATTGAACTTTAACACCCAAAATATCTGCAAAATGATCTGATGTAAGCGTCGTGTGGGACATCTTTACTGCCATTTCATGTATGCCAAAATTGTTTCTTATTTTTCCCTTAATTGACTCGTGTGCTTTTCATGCCAATAAGAACATCTAAGGTCATTTTGGATTCACTGTGGAAGATGCTCTATGCATGGCATCGGGCTTGCAACTTTGGATCTCAATTCACGTGACATGTACCTTGAGTAGCTGTCTAGACTCCATGTCCTCATACTATACTAGTTCTCAATATGTGGCACCATCATAATCTTGCACTTATTGTTGTCTATCCTTTCTTTGGTTTCTTTTCAGGTCGGTGAAAGTCTACAATTATTTGAACGAAAACTACCTGCAGTTTATAACATCCCGCCAAACACACAGAATCCAGAGTAGGCAATATGTGGAAAAAGAGGGTGCTACTGGAAATTGAACACCTAAAATAATGGTTGAAGTAGTAACTTTATCATCATGTTATAAATTCGCCCACTATATAAAATAAAAGATTAACCAGTACCCTTAGATATCTCATGGTGCATAATTGTATATTCAAAAAGAAGATAAAAGGGGAGAAACAAAGTTAATATATGTATATCCAAAAACCCTTTAGCAGCACTGGTACCCATTTCCATATCATTTTGTACTCGTTCTGTTTCTGTGCAACATAGCTCTCAGCAGCACAACACGACAAACGTCATGCATACATTTGCACTTACTATTTATTGCATCTTTCGTATTCCTGAACCTGATCTTGTTAATCACATATTTTATGACCTAGATTATCAGCAAAAGCATCTTGTTAGGATCCAGTTATTCATCGTTGGAGTCCATGGTTCACTGGCAATATTTTTGTCTGACTGGGCAGATGTTGCTGGCATTCATGGGAGCCATCGATGGCCCTTGGAAACCAAAGACTGGGATTCCTCTTGTTTAATCAAATCTTGCATGGGGTCTGGCAGTGCTATTTTGAGATTCATGCTGTCTCCCTTTTGCTCTTGGAAAGTCGTCGGTTCGATCATGACAACCTTATCACCTGTTGAGCATTATTTAAGGACCTGTTTGGTTTTTGTAATTTCTCATGTTCCTCTTGGTCCTTTGATTTGAGGCAGCTCCCGTATAGATTGGGTGCTAATGTATGTTGGATTAAACCCTAGGTGTGAATGTTTTTGTGTAGAACCATTAATATATGATTGAGGTATATCGATTTTAAGATTTATCTCTCTAGCTCGATTCTTTTTACCCTGATTTTTGTTTTTTAAAGTATAAATATATTAAAATGGAGTACAAGGAAGATCAACAATTGAATTGGGAACTAAAACCATCGTATTCATTGTCACACCACTCTGTAGTCTGAGAGGCCACCGGATCTATGTTGGGCCTTGGGATCCGTTAGAGAGTAAAGCAGTTATCAGGACATAAATGTATCATCATTCAAGAAAATTTCAAGGGAAATTCGAGCTATCAACCTCATTCGAATACATTGACGGCCACATCCATGATTGGCTGAATCCATTACCTTCTTCTCAATTGATTCAAAACGCAGAATTAGAAAGCTGATGCATTGTTGTGCCAACATGATCTTCAAGACCAAGAACAGTCAACTTAGTGGGCACGGCTATTAAGTCTTTTAATTAAATCTCAAATTCAAAATTTAGAAATAAAAAAAATTTAATTAATTTAGACATCAATTAATTGAAAAAAAAAAGAAAGATCTTCAGGGTCATCACATGAAAAAGTAGTCTGTTACCAAGGTTTGTTCTTTGTGGAAGTGAGGGTGAAACACAAGTAGCTTTGTTCTGTCAGCAATTATTGGTTTGTTGAACACCTTGGGTTCAATGAAAACCTTTCCACCGGAGGAAAAAAAAAAGATTTTAGGTCGAGGGTGCAATGCTAGCTGTTTCGCTATCTAATTATAAGATATAAAACCTTCAATCTTTTTATTTCATAATTTTAGTTCAATTTATTCTATTAGTGTGGATTAAATATTTAGTGAGATAGTTTTTATAAAAGTTAGTACATTTTTATAAATTCAAACTCCTATGTATTCATGCGGCGACAAAGGAGGTGCCGGGCAATCGTTTTTTGAAAAAATTAAATTAAATACAAAATTTTAAAATAATTTTTATTCTTAAAAAATAATAATATTATTCTTTTGTTTTAATTACTGTATTATATTTTGTCAAACTTTTTGATTCTACTTTGGTATATAACAAAATTAAGGTATCGAGAGGTGTGAGAGGGATAAATCTGATTTGAACTGGATTCGGTGAGAGTTAATATCAAGTTTAAAAAGAAAAAAAATTTATACTTTACCCTCTTAAATAGATTTTCAACTTTTTTACCGACATATTTATATCGATTGATGAGAAGACTTATACGTAAAAGAGAAAGGGCTCGTTGGGGTTAGCTTATCTGGTTAAGACAAGAAGATTTAAGGGTTTGTTTGGTGAGGGATCAATGCAAGAAAAAGTGCAGAACAAGAGGGGACCCACAGATGCCCACTATTAGGAATTGGTAGGATAGGACCCCAGGAGCCTCCAGAGAGAGAGAGAGAGAGAGTTGAATTCGGCCGAACACTGCATATCTGAGGCACGAAGGGTTCAAAGTGCCCACGCCTAGATGTTTTAGGGTGGTAGAGTAGTGTGGCGACCACCCTCTCTTTTGGGGTCCCACTTGGATGATGATAGTAGCATTACTGGGCTCTTTGGGCCCCGCCATAAGGAGATCAGTTTTTGCCACATAGGCCCATTTTCTTGTGGGTGTGGGACCCAAGTCCACAAAAGTTTGATTCTCTCGTCCCCCATATATTATTATTTTGTTCATAAGCTTGGCCAAATTTAATTACTAGTACCCCTTTTTTCCTCATATCAAATAAAATTGGAGACAGATACACACACACACATACGTTATCCGAAGTGTAACTTATTTTTATTTTTTTACTTACAATGTCTTTTAATTGAAATTTAAAAAATTATTTCATAAAAAAAAATTATTTTTATATTATGAAAACTTCACTTAATTTTGATTCAAACTTTTCTAAAAAGGATCGCATCTTTACTCTAAATGATCCTTCTTTTATTTTATACTGAACTTTCTTTTAATGATATTAAAAATTTAAAAGATTTGTTAATTATTCTTTCAATATTTGTTGAGTATCCACAATTTATAAAGAAATAAAAATTTCTATTCGTATTTTTCTGTTTTTTGTTAATTTTAACAGCCAATAGCCATACGCTACTTCATTTCTTTTCTTCAATTACTCTTTAATGATTCTTTTTTAATAGCATTTTGTTATTTTTTTTGTTTTATTTTATTTTATTTATGGTTCTTGACCTAATGACCCTATCAAGGTCAACCCAAAAACTTGTATGATTTGTTAATATATATATATATATATATATATACACACAAAATATATATATCCCCATCACAAAATATATATATATATATATATATATATATACATATTAATATTTGTGCGATTATACTGAAAGGAAATTATTATCACATTGATTTATACCTTTTTTTCTGGCCAAGGAACATTAATTTATTACTTGTAATAATACTACACGTGCATTAAGCTATTTGATGGCGGAGTTCACTTTTGTTCTTGATCTTTTATTATTATTATTATTATTTGAGAACTTATTCGTTTCTCATTTTAATTTCTGGATTTGGTTAATTAATCACAATCTTAAATTACAGTTTTGGGGGGGGGGGAGAATATAGTGATAGGAGGGACTGTGTTCAAAAGCCAAAGAAGCTTCTCTTCTTCTTCATCATCATCATCAACGCCACGCCCAGACTCCTCTTTTGTGGTGTTTTGTTCTTTTACATAGTTTAAAACCGTCCAATCTTCCACTTTTCCTGTTTGGCATTTTTTCTCGAAGTTGGAAAATTTTGATGTCCGTGCCACTAGAACATGATTACATAGGCTTATCTTCAGAGATTCCTCCAATGGAAAAAACCTCGGAGAAAGTGAAAAATCCTAATGTTGTTACTGAAGATGATGAAAGGAGAAGAAGCATGAAAGCTACTGAGCTCAGACTTGGCTTACCTGGGTCTGAATCTCCAGAGAGAGAAGAGGACAAAAATGGGTTTGTGAAGACTAGTTTTGTTGTGTCTTCTGGTGCAAAGAGAGGTTTTTCTGATGCTATTGATGGTGCTGGGAAATGGGTTTTGCCTGCTGATCCTGATTTGAGGAACACTAGTGTTTTGTTCTCTCCTAGAGGCACTAATGGTGAAAAATCAGTTGTTGGGCCAGAGATGAAAGAGGTTCCCAAGTCTAATCAGGAGAAGAAACCTCAGATTTCTATTGCAAGTAGTCATGGGGTTGCTCCTGCAGCAAAGTAATTTGCCTTCTTATAGCTGGAATTTTTGTTATGCTGTTTTTTACAGTTTATATTTGGCTTGTTGCTCTAGTTTGATTTTGAATTTATTTTTGATGGAAATTTATTAAGTTGATATTTTGGCTAAATAATTGACTTGTGGCTCTAGTTTGATTTACCATTCTTTCTAGTAGATTTGAGTTTTTTTATTTCATGTTCTTTAGTTTTTTTTTTTTTTGGGGGGTGGTGGAGTTCTTGTCTATTGAAAATTTCTTAAGCTGATCCTTTATTATTATTTTATTAATTATTTATGTTATCACTCAAATTCTATGTTTGGTGGTTTCATGTGATGGACTGCCATCTTGGGATGGTCAAGATTGTGCCGTGAGTGATTTTAAGTATAGACTTGGTTTCCTTCCTGTTGTGTATCAGTCTATGGTTTGGTGTCTTTTTTAAGACTAGGTCCCATTTGCCTGTTTGCTATATTTCTTAAAATAGAAGGGACTGCCTCAATTATTCATTCTTTTGGCATGGCAATGAATGAAGCCAATTGTGGATGGCTCATGATTAGGTCATTTATGCCGAGGGTTGCTTGTTCAACTAGTTGAATGACCGGACCATAGACATGACTTATAGGCTTGTAAATTAGCCAGGCTTGGTTGTAGTTGACTTGTTTAAGGCTCATCAAATGATTCAGTTTGAGCACCTTTTCACTTGGCTTATTTCCAGCCCTATGCACCCTTCAGATTAATATCGCTGAAGTATATCTTCTATCTTCAAAGATTGTGAAAATGAACCCCCTTCCATTTTTTTAATCATCAGTTATATAAATATTTTGTTCATTCACTCACGATTGTCTCACCAGATGAAGAAATGGACTCAATTTTTTTTCTGCATTACAGAGCACAGGTGATAGGATGGCCTCCTATTCGATCTTTCCGGAAGAACACAATGGCTACAAATGCAGTAAAGAAAGACGATGACCTCGGTTTTGTATGTCTTTATGTTAAGGTCAGCATGGATGGTGCTCCGTACCTGAGAAAAGTTGATATTAATACCTACAGCAGCTATTTGGAACTCTCCTCTGCACTGGAGAAGATGTTCAGTTGTTTTACAATTGGTGAGGCTTTATCTGCTGACTGCTTATTTTGTCTCTCTTCACGCATACATGTCTACTTGTCTAGATGCACTTGCATTTATTTAATAAGCCATTGAAGCGCATGGAGATTTATGCATCCCATTCCCATGGCTTGATAGTTCAATCAGGTGTTAGAGTATGCATTTGGTCTGAAACTACAAATGATAATTTGCATCGGAAACAGTAAAGATGCCTCTTTCCTCTGATCTTATTTCTGAAAGAGGCTTGGACAAGAATGATTTAGCAAAGTAAAATCTTGAAGGAGGAGAAAAACTAACATTGTTGACAATTGTTCCGCATAATATGATTCCTCCTGCTCCCCTCCCCCCCCCCCCCCCAAAAAAAAAAAACCTTGCCTTTACAAGATGGACTATACCATAACATCATGCATCGGAGTTGGTAGGGTAAAGACTAAAGAGAGTTCAACATGAGGAGAAAAATTAGGAAGAGAGGGACTATTAGTGTATCTTCAAAAGGTAGAGCATCCTCTTACTTGTTTGGCTGATTAATGATGGTTTATGGAAGGGTAACTCCTCTTTGAGTTGCATTGGCCTATATGTTTAGATATCTTCATTCACACCCTTCACTATAAAGCTTGTTTCTTGATCTATCTAAATACTTCGGTGGTACACAAGTTAAAAATAAAAGTAAGCAAGAGATTTTCAAAATTCTTCCCATTTTACATACATTTATGAATTTACAATGCCTGAGTTGCACAACGTCTGCAGGGCAAGTTTGCAAGTTTGAAGCAGCATTTTAATCCTCCTCAACCCTTTTTGTGTTCAGCTTTCTTGTTCTCTTGATAAAAAAAATATGTTCACAAAACTGAGTGCTGTCGTAAGTCTGTCCTTTTCTTTCTCTAACAAAGTTGGAGAAGTTTTCAAGTATCTGTGAATGGATGCAGGGCAATTTGGCTCTCACGGAAATCTGGGCCGAGATGTGCTGAGTGAGAGTCGGTTGATGGATCTTCTCCATGGTTCTGAATATGTGCTCACGTATGAAGACAAAGATGGTGACTGGATGCTGGTTGGAGATGTTCCTTGGGAGTAAGGGCATTGATATGGCAAATTCATAAAAGCATCACACTATTTTAAGTTGCAAAGTGTCGTATGGTATCCTTTGTATCCAAAGGACGTACCTGACACAGATGAACTGAACACAGGATCAAATATATCTTGATGTCGTTATGTAATTGGCTTCTAGTGCCAAAATATTCCCTCCTAATATTTTTTATTTATGTCTGCAGGATGTTCACCGACTCTTGCAGAAGGCTCAGGATTATGAAGAGCTCAGATGCAATTGGCTTAGGTATCTCTATGTGCCACTACTTTAATGTTGTGCAGAATTCTTACTTTGGTAGTCTGGTCTAGTCAACACATCGCTCCTGTACGACAAGACTTGTCTGTGTGGTATTCCTGGTGTCACCATCAGAGGAGAATAGGCCCGAACTTGGCTGGAGTTTTGGGCTGGGCCCTAAAGGGTGATGACATTTGAGTTGGGCCAAGCGTGGCCCAGCCCTAGTTTTGGTCTAATCTCTATGTCCCAACCGTAGCCCCACCAAGAAATGGGTTAACCTATAGATAATTAAGGGGCCTTCTTCAGCCAAACCCCCCCCCCCCCGCCCCAAAAAAAAACAAAAAAAAAAAAACCTCCGATACTAGTGGAATTTGATCTCAAAACCTTTTATACCACCTCAAGAATTTTCACTAGCGAGATACCATAGAGCATAGATCTTTTCGCTTTTGACTTAGCTTTCTTCTAGCTATACTTGTGTTACTTTGCAGCAATCCTGCAGTTTGACAATAGTTTTTGGTGTCTACATTTGTACAGCCCCCAGGGCAATTCAGAAATGCAAGAACAATAACTAGGATACACAATGTTGCTGCTCGGGCGATGGCAATTCAGAAATGCAAGAACAATAACTAGGATACACAATGTTGCTGCTCAGGTGATCAGTGTTATCGTCAAGTGAATTGCTCAGTTATGTTAATCTGTATGCTAGAAGCTACGGAAAGTGTTGCAAGCTAGGGGCTTTGAGTTTCCTTTTTTCTTTTTTTTGTGAGAATTCTTAGACTTGTTGCGAGCAAAAAACTTGCAAAAGGCAAGATATATGCCTAAACTTGTATTATCATCCCTTTCTCTTGTCCTGTATCTGCACTGCTTTAGGCTTGAAGCAAATATTAACTACGTATATTGTGTGTTCCATGTTTAATCTTATGTTGTCTTTTATTTCACTCTAGTGCAAACCAATGTAACTATTAGAAAAAGCAAAATAAAGCAGAAAAATTGAGAGAATAAAGAAAAGCAGATTAAGAGAAAATGGATTATGTATTATATTCAATAGATTGTACAATAACCATATTTATTGGGTGATTCCATGAGACTAAACTCTAGAAATATAAAAGGAAAGAATATATAAATTATTTACAGAATTGGTAAGAATAAACTAAATAATTACAGTGTTGGAATTTTAGAAAGTCAATATTCTAAGATTTTTTTTTAATTTGAAAATCTCCAAAATTTATTCCCAAGACTCGCAATATTTATTTCCAAAATTTTTTCAAAATCTCTTCAATTTAGGAATTGTTAATATTCTTTACACCCCCCTTAAACTCAAGATGAATGTAGAGAAGTCATCTTGAGTTTGTGTAGTAGATCATCATAATGGTCAGGAAGATGACTCTTGGTAAAAAAATCAGCAGGTTGGTCGACAGAGCGTAGAAAAAATATCTAAAGATCATCATTAGTTATATGTTGACGAATAAAGTGGCAATTAATCTCAATGTGCTTAGTTCATTCATAAAACGCATCATTATGAGTAATTTGAATAACACTCTGATTATCACAATATAGAGGTGTTGGTCGACAGAGCGTAGAAAAAATATCTAAAGATCACCATTAGTTATATGTTGACAAATAAAGTGACAATCAATCTCAGTGTGCTTAGTTAGCAGGATGTGAATGAAGAGGGTAGAATCATAAGCACTAGGAGAGAAGCCAAAATCACTGACAGTACTGCTGAAAGTAGAAAACCAGGCATGGGGAGCCTGTTTTAGACCATATAAAGCGCGATGAAGACAGCAGACTTTGTTGGCAGGATGTGAATAATCCGGAGGTGGTTTCATATAAACTTCTTCCTTTAGAACTCCATTAAGAAAAGCATTTTTAATATCCATCTGATACAAGGGTCATTGTTTAACTGCAGCAACAGCAAACAAGCTATGCACAGAGGTAAGACGAGCAACATGAGCAAATGTTTTTTCATAGTCAATGCCATATTCTTGTGTGAATCCCTTTGCGACCAGCTGAGCCTTGTATCGCTCAATAGTCCCATTTGAGTGAGTTTTGATTTCATAAACCCACTTACATCCTACAAGAGATTTGTCTCTAAGAGGATCAACTAAATCCCAAGTATGTGTGTTCTCCAAAGTTTGAAGTTCTTCTTGCATAGCTTGCTGCCAAAGAGGATTAGTACTAGCCTTTCGGTAAGATTGAAGTTCATGTAAAGTGGAGATTGTAGAATAACAATGATAATCAAGAAGACGAATAGGGGGTGCTCTTACTCTTGTTGGTCGAGGAGTGGATTCAGGAGGCAACTTAGCTTCAGTGGAAGAAAGTGCGGGTCCATCATTTGGGAGAGAATCTGAAGGAGAAGTCGTAAGAGTTGAAGTATCTGTCCATGTATCAGAACTAGAAGGAAATAAATCAGAAGATAGATTAGTAAGTAATGGAGATGTGATACGAAAAAGAGATAAGGAAGAAAACATGATATTTTCCCAGAAAATGACATGTTGAGAGACTCGAAGACGATTGGAGACAGGATCCTAACATCTATATCCTTTGTGTTCAATGTCATACCCTAGGAAACAACATAATCGTACTCAAAGTTGTAACTTATTATGCTCATGAGGTTGAAGTAACACAAAACAAGCACAACCAAAGACTTTGAGAGAATTATATGCTGGTAGAGAACCATATAACTGCTCATAAGGAGAGATATTAGAGATTGTAGAAGAAGGTATTCTATTGATAACATATATAGCTGTAAGAGTTGCCTCACCCCAAAATTGTGACGGACAAGATGCAAAGAAAAGTAAAGACCGAGTTATGTCAAGAATGTGTCGATGTTTTCATTCTGCTCTACCATTTTGTTGGGAAGTACCTGGACAAGAACGTTGGATAATGGTTCCATGTTGTTTAAGAAACATAATAAGAGTAGACTCAAGATATTCGGATACATTATTAGTGCGTAAGATTTTGATGGTTTGAGAAAATTGAGTTTGAACCATTGATGCAAAGTTTTTGTATATTTGAGGTAATTTTGAACGGTTTTTTTCATCAAATAAAACCATATAAAACGGGAGTAGTCATCAATAAACACAACAAAATATTTTAACTCACCCATAGTTGGTGTAGGAGATGGTCCCCAAATATCATAGTGAATAAGATCAAACGGAACACTAGAAATAAAATCATTTGTATTAAAGGATAAAGAAGATTGTTTTGCAGTTTGATATGAAATACATTGAAGAGATTCATCAGTAACAGAACCTAATAAACCCGAAGAAATCAAAGAAGGAAGTTTATTAAGAGATAGATGACCCAGACGAAGATGCCATAAGTAAAAGAATGAAGGAACAGTGGCAGCATAGCAGAGTGAGGAACGACTAATAGGAATGTAAAGAGAAGTGAGCTCGTATAGACAACCAACCTTATAGCCTGTCCCAAAGATCTTTCATGACATCCAATAGAAGTGAATATTATGTCAAATCTAAATTCACATAATTGACCAACAGAAATAAGATTTAAGGTAAGTGTAGGGACAAAAAATGTATCCGGTAAATCTAAAAAGAAGTTAGAAAGAGACCAATATGAGTGGCTGGCATGGTAGAGCCATTAGCTGTATGAATCATAGATGGTGTAATAGGAGATGATAAAGAAGTAAAGGAATGAGAATTATGGGTCATATGGTTAGAGCAAGCAGAATCAAAAAACCAAGAAGAAGTACCTGATACGGTAGAAAGTGCAGTATGTTTATGATTATCAGAAGAAAGAACTTGTTGTAATAGGGTTTGAAGATCACCAAGAGATAATGTAGGCTGAGAAGAAGAGGTGGTAGTAGTAGAATCCTCAGTGGCAACAATAGCAGCAGATTGTGAGATATGTCGAGAACCTATAGCAGAACGATTTTGGAATTGAATGACCTTCTTTGGGCAATTTTCAATAAGATGACATTTCTCTTTGCAATATCTACATTCAATCATAGGATTAGCAAGACATCGACTAAAAATATGTCTTTGCTTTTTGCAGAATCTACATTCAACAGTGGGACAATTATGAAGGATATGACCTGACTTCTGACAGTTGTGACAGAAATTTGGAAATTTTGGTCCTCGAGTAGTGGTGGACAATACAACATTACTATGTTGAGGTTTGAGTAATCCCAGACGAATCTCTTCTGATATCAATTCAGAAGCTGCAGTTTTAATAGTAGGAAGAGGATGTCGATGAAGCAAAGAAGCTCTAACAAGCTCAAAATCTGATGTTGAGCCATAAGAAATTGGACCAGACGTCCTTGGTCTCGTTATATTGCATATTTACTGGCGTCAGTTGTACATTGCCAATGGGGTTCAGAGAGAGCAAGTTGATCCCATATTGACTGTATATAGGCAAGAAAATCATTGATTGACTGATCTCGTTCTTGTCACAAAGAGTGGAGTTTTGTGAACAATTAATACTGATGAGCCAAATCTGATGTAGTATAGCGACTTACAAGAAGGTCCCAAACTTTTTTAGCTATCTCAAAATGACTAAATTGCAAATGAATAGAAGGTGCAGATGTGTTACGAAATCAAGTAAGAATTTGGTGATTTTTGCTATCCCAATTTTCAAGACGGTTAGCAAAATTATCATCCGACTCGTC